>CM017555.1:68131875-68731875 GCA_007844125.1 Sinonovacula constricta
GAAAGTTTTTAGTATACTTTAAACCTCCAGATACAAAATATGTATAATGTTAATTTCTGAGACCATGGAACTATTTAAATAAAAAAAGCAAACCCGACACCATGTAATAGGGTTTTCGAAGATGTTGCATATGTCGAAGAAAAAAGGTTGCCAACATTATTACAAGTAACTATAAAACTAAAGTGTAATCACAGAAAATGCACATGTGCAGCAGCCCAACGTTACACCAGTCATTACATCTATTGCTTAGGTAGTGTTTATCTGAAACATGGCATGTTCTTTCTTTCTCTGTATCTTCTTGTTCATTTTCAAAGCTGTTTTATATGGAAAGATTTTTGTAATTGGGTTATGTATACAAAGAAAATGTTTATAATTTCCTAAACTTGGCCTACTTCGCAGATTTAAAGTAAAATAGATGAATACAAACTGGGGCAAACAGTAAAAACAGAAGGACCTGATAAAAAGCAATGGTGTTACGTACATGTAAGTATGTGCTACTGTGGTTTGTAATTACATGCGGAACTGGCATTAAGAATAAAACTTACCAAACGTTGCTGTCAAGTGAAAAGTTGTTTGTCATTCAATATAGAGCCGAAATACTACCAAATATTAAACTTATTGTGAAAGGCAATATTTTAATATTATCCAAGATGGATACTGCTATTTAATAAAGCTAACTGGTAATAATTAGTCAGAACATATTCCTTTTTGCAAAATGATCGTGTTATAAAATTATCGGACAAGAAACAAAATCTCATGTCAGGTTTGAACCCAGAACCTTCCGATCCCGAGTCCATAACCTTAACCTCTTGACATAGAACACTTCAAACATTTTATAAAGGCGTTCTTGGTGTGTTGCACGCTTGTCTTATGAAAGTGAATTGATTATCCGAATCTTTACTAAGATTCTTGGGAAAACTTCCTGCATGCTAGCATCACTGGAAATGCTATTTTTAGATTTGCGCGGACTTTACAGAAATCGTTTATGTATTTTGCGAGTAGCTTTAATTGTTGCATAAGCATTTCATCCAAAGTCAGATTTCACCATGCATATTCAATTGATCGTTCTGGCTATGAAGCTTTTCAGGCTATGTACTGTTAAGTTGCTAAATAAATAATCTCAATTTGTTAACATGCAGTCCGAACATCGAAAGACGAACCGAAGAGCATTCCTATCTACATTCGTAAGTAATGGCGTGCAGAATATCCAAATACATATACGTAAAATGTTTAGAAATTTTAATAACAAAAAGAAATAAACCAAAATCTTTTGTATGCTGCTTTGTTTGCATGTATACACACAAAAATAAATATAAAAATAAACAAAACAGAACGCCATCTATACATATACTTTTATGACACAACGTTTCTATTCAAATTAGACGGGCAGTGGTCATTTAGCTGTAGTGCACAACACCTGCATCCGGTCTGAAGACATGTCATACATGTATGAAGATCCCAGCACACATAATCTGGCTGTGAAATTTCACTTCTCTAAACGCAGATACGAATGCGGGGAGTAGGGGCAGAAAATTGAAATATACGTGTATAGAAGAGTGGTGTAAGAATGTTAGGAAATTACAGATTTAAATTAATTTTTCTTAACATGGTACATTTTTACACACTTGTTCCATGTTTAAGCAGGCTATCAAATTGGCGTCACTTACTTATCATTTGCCTACACATTTTACCATTTAGACGGAAATAGTTGTATTGTCTCATTTGAAAGTGAAAACATTACCGCCTATATGCGCTGGAAGTGGGCCGATTGGGGCAGAACGATTTGGACTAAACCGAGTTGGTACAGTATAAATAGGCTGATTGAACCTTTAATTTAACAACATGCCGCATTTGCCATGTTATTTCGTGTAACGTAACGTGACGTATGTTGTATCGAAGCGTACACCGTATCGCATCGTAACGTGTAGATTTTCTATCGTAATGCATATCGTGTATGGTATCGAACCGTAACGTGTATGGTATCGTGTAAAAACCGCACAAGGTGTCGTACATCGAACGTAATCGTACCGTACGTACATCGTATCGTGTGACAACTGATACGGTTCCAGAACTGTATACATAAACTTTCTTGCACAGCCAGAGGAGGTTACGCATGTTTAGTGTCGTGTGCAAATCACGTGATTGGAAATCCCGCCTACCGACGCCATTTATGAATGGGGCCATTAACGGTTTTATCGCTGATTTGATAAGCGAAATGGGACCTCCTACTTTTCGTCACAGGTGAGTAAATATGTAAATGCCCTATCGAAACATGTAAACACCAACCACGTATTGGCAATGAGTCGCTGTCTGGCCAATTTTTCGATAATTTAACTCAGAAACGAAATACTATATTGTTTACATTACAGTTTCACAAAATAACAGAGACACTCTTTATCAAATTGTACATAAGTTACGCAAGACTTTGTCGTAAAAAAATAACACAACAATTTTCAATGTTTTTACTATCAGAAAATCTAAAAAGGCGCGTTAAGTCGTCTCAATTCTTTGTGTTATGTGCTAATTAACTTGGTCGAAATTAGCTATAAGTTCCTTTATTGAAAGGCAATGCACTTAATTTTAAATATAATGTGCATCGTTTTGATTGTTTGATTGTCATCATTTTTTTAGTTTTTAATGATACAATATATTTTTCAATAAAAAAGGTTAAAACTTTCTATATTACTTATATTTAACTGCTTAACTACACAATGTCAGACAGCATAAGCAGTTTTGTTATCATGACTACATGTTTTATGTTGTTGTTGTAGGTTAATGTGATCTGAGTAAAAATGGACACCCCTATTTTGAATGTGTCTACTAGAGACTCGAGAAAGTGTCTCTTCAAGTGGACAGAACAACATGATAAAGAAACAATACAGGCGACTGCTTGGGAAGTCTGGAATCAAGCCGATCGTCAGCAATCAGAATACGGCGTCGTACCATTGGTTTGTTCACTGGACTAATGTGTGCAATCCGTGCAAAAACGCTGATACTTGGACAGTCTCTCATTGGAATACAACACACGTCCTGTTTAACACAAAACCCCCACAATTCGTCGCAATCTAACCATTTACTCGTTGATGTTACCACTCTGACCGCCATTTTAAAAATGACCGCTCTAACGTCCAGCGATCGATAATATAGTCCGAGGTTGCGTGCCGTGTGCAAAACGCGCAGCCTCCTCTGTTGCACAGCTATCATCTGTATAGTTACAGCCATGTGAGCGACATGAACGTTACAAAAAATGATTGTTTTAATTCATCCTTTAGGAGTGTCGCGTATATTATTTTTCTTTGACGTACACTGAACAGTTGTACTTTATTAAATCAAGCTTGCTTTGAGCTTTGTTATTAGCCCAAAAGTTTATCCTCTTGTCTGATAACTCTTATTTAAATAAGTCATTTTTACACAGGCTAGTACAATTATTTTGTGTAACCTTTCATATTAAAATACTATGCTACTATTCTCACCAGATAAAGGGGCTATAATTGTTTAAAGTGACTTTACTGCGATTTCTTTTTGTGCTAAGCTTCGAGTATATGCCGTTTTTTTCTGGACTGTTTTCTTTTATATTAACATTGTTTTTTTTCGTTTTCCCTATTTATATTTGAACTGAAGCAAAGAAAATGAGAGGTTGGAGCTTTGTTAAACAGGTTTCATCACATCAGTAGTATCTTATGTCGACCGACCGTTCCAAGGCGATAACTTAACTAGGTATTCACCATTTTTGTAATATATCGTCTTAGAGTTGTGTCCCCGTTGCCTGGCAAGTGTTTACCTGTGGTTTATGCTTTGTCAGATTCAGGGATGGATCCAGGGAGAGGGTGGGGGATGCATCCCCCCCACTCTCCCTACCAAGTAAAAGAGCCGAGTTGTGCCATGTCCATGTAAGCTTAACAAATACTAATGCTCTAAAGGAAAGTTTGTCTGTTGACTGCTAGTTAGAGTCTCTTACTCTGTGCGTGTGTGTGTGTGCGCGCGCATGCGTGCGTGCGTGTGAGTGTGTGTGCGCGCATGCGTGCGAGCGTGCGTGCGTGCCAGTGTGTGTGTGTGTGTGTGTGTGTGTGTGTGTGTGTGTGTGTGTGTGTGTGTGTGTGTGTGTGTGTGTGTGTGTGTGTGTGTGTGTGTGTGTGTGTGTGTGTGTGTGTGTGTGTGTGTGTGTGTGTGTGTGTGTGTTTCCTGCGATAAAATTGAATTGAAATCGTAATCTCATAACCCCCTTGCCACCAATTTTTTTCTGGCTTTACCCCTGGTTAGATTTTAATATATGTTGTTATTCCGATAGTACCTAGTAAAATGTCTTATTCGGCTGAAAATGTGAATGTAAAAAATATCTTGTCTGCCAAAGTTATTTTGCCTTTTAGCATAGTAGTTACTTTGGAATATTCAATACCAACTATCTAACTTGGTGAACTTATACTACTCGTAAGACTTGTTTGTTTTGTTTGGATTTGTGAAGGTATGTTACACATATGAGTTATCACGAGTTAAGTATGCTATATATTTAAAGAATAACAACGTTTTCCTTGTGTTTCTATTTATATGTTTTTATTATGCATTCACTTTTAGACAATTAACATTTTTTATTCCTGTTTTACATACAAATTTGTTTGTTATCATCACCTTTATTTGCTTTCCTTTTTCATTTGGACAAGTTTGTTATAATTAAATTGTTGTAAAGTGAATATAAAAATTGACAATTCTGGTTGTCGTGGTCATTAGAGAATGGAACATGCGGTATCAAGTAAGTAAACGATGTAACAATGCTTTCTTCTTTCCTGAGCGCACCCCTTTTGTAAATGCATAATGCCATTGAAATTGTCTTAATATCGAGTGTGTCCATCTGGAAAGTGTACTTCTACAAGAATAAAAATCATTGATTACTATTTGAGTTGGAGCAAAGATGTCGCATGAAAGATTCATTGTGCTAAATATCACAGCTTTGCGTTGGTGTTTGACGTACACATGCACAACCAAACGATCTGCATTTCATTTGTATATAAATTATTGTGATACTATCAAGCTAATCAGTAAAAATGTATTCCTTACGCGAACACATGATGTATTTTACTGCATACATGTACCAGGTTATTGAGATAAAGGGAAAAATAATTGAAAAACGTCCAGACATTTTTTATTCTCCCAATCTGACTACAACCCAATATTTTGAAACACAGCACGTTCACATATAATCTTACGATCAGGAGAAATATTTTATTTAATATCTTATTGAATGTGGTTCAACATAGTTTTAATTGTTTAAATAAAAATGTAAAAAAAAATCAAGCTCGATCCATTGTGAGCAAATCGCTTATAGAAGTTGGAACATTTGTTTTTCTGCCGTAAAGGTTTAGATCAATTTCCAAGCAATGCATTTTATGTGAGTTTATGTGAATGGATTATTTTGGATGTTTGTTATTGTCTTTTGCAAAAACTTCATTTCAACTGATAAAGCTTAAGTGGCATACGTCGTAACACTCTTTAACACAGTAAACAGACAACATTAAATGTCACTACGAGTCTTGTATGTATGAACTGTAAATGGAAGATGAGCTGTAATTTATTATATGTATGAATTCTAAATGGAAACTGAGCTTTAATTTATTTTATGTATGCACTCTAAATGGAAGATAAGCTGTAATTTATTATATGTATGAACTCTAAATGGAAGATAAGCTGTAATTTATTATATGTATGAACTCTAAATGGAAGATAAGCTGTAATTTATTATATGTATGAACTCTAAATGGAAGATGAGCTGTAATTTATTATATGTATGAAGTGAAAATGGAAGATGAGCTGTAATTTATTATATGTATGCACTCTAAATGGAAGATAAGCTGTAATTTATTATATGTATGAACTCTAAATGGAAGATAAGCTGTAATTTATTATATGTATGAACTCTAAATGGAAGATGAGCTGTAATTTATTATATGTATGAAGTGTAAATGGAAGATGAGCTGTAATTTATTATATGTATGAAGTGTAAATGGAAGATGAGCTGTAATTTATTATATGTATGAAGTGTAAATGGAAGATAAGCTGTAATTTATTACATGTCTGAACTCTGGTATCAGAAACTTTGTTAAGGCAAAACAAATATGGACAAAAACATATATGATGTTTTTCAACCATATATTTTTACAAGGGCGGCTATTTAAAAAAAACAACAACAGAAATATGTCAAGGTCCTATTAGTTTTACAAAATATAAAATTAAAAAGGCAAAGGGCAAAGTTATTCTCAAGACAATCACATGTAAAAATTGCAACAAACTGTGACAAGACATTGTATAAAAAAGAACAAACCCACCAGTAACCGTTTTGGAACGGTCAGTTGGCAGGAGAGCCGACTGGGTTGATTAAACTGACTTTCCAGTGTTGAACCTCTCACTTGCTGAGAGGTTTCTCTAATGTAAGCAAAGAAATAACATCAGGCTATTTGAAACAAAACTGTCCAAGGGATGAAGTATTCTTATAGCTAAGTAATGACGTCAATATAAAAGTAGTGACATAATTAAAAATGATGTCTGTATCGTATTTAGATGAAGAGTAAGTATTATTTCCATTGGACCAAATGCACATACTGTCGCATACCATTTATAACTGATACGTAACAGGGTCGGATTTTTGTAATGATCAGTGGAAATATAGCGTTATTTTCGTGATCTAAAAATGCGATATTGTTTGCTCTTGTACTGTATTTGTATAACCTGTTAATATGTTGCCATATTTAATTACATTAAGGATAGTTTCTTTCTATATACTGCTACAATGTAAGATCGTGATTATTTATTGTCAAGTACTGTGTTAATCAACAAACGTAATCGTTATCTATCTCTAGAGCTGTCAGGTACGTGTCATGTCAAGTCATGGGGAAAACGTTGAGCTAATGCAAACATACAACACACAAACATGCAGATTCAAGTTAAGCTAACATCTGTATTATATAGCAATTCATGGCAGAATGATTCTGATATCATCAACACAAACATGCAGTACTTCTTGGTTGCACTTCAGCTAATTAGAATGGGCATTCGTCCATGTAAATCAGTAATCTGTATAAACCTGAAATTTAGGAATAATTTGCAGTTAAACAAAACACGAAAACCACTAGACCTGTAGTGGTAGCATTTTTCGACTCCGTCTGAAAAAAAAAACAGGTGGCCGGCGGAAATGATCTGCAATTTGGGAATTTGTTTGTTAGGGATTCCTCACACAGGTCATGCTTTTAGACAGTTATCTCTGACGTCGCATACCAATTTATAACGCAACCGAACGAGATCAAAACGTCAATATGTTAGTTTAGATATAGTTTTTGTGTTCATATCATTGTTCTATCATCTTAGCTGTATAGTCCGATGAATGTTAAAATGTTACAATTAAATTGATTCAAGTACATAAAAATCATAAATAAGATAATATTATTAATCTTTATCATAAATATTGGTGTTTACATTGTATATACTTGTATAAGACCATCAAATATGCAAAACAAAAAATACATCCGGCCCAATTCATGCACTTTCTCTTGTAGAAAAACAAAATATATGAGAAAGTAATATAATTATAATAGTATATACATAATGACATTATATATATGAACAATATAAAGTTCCATTGGTGCGTTGCCTCGATTACTAAGACAACCAAAACGCTGGGCAGCATGACGACTAATTATGTTTGTAAATACCAATGTTCAATACGAATGCTAGTCGTTATGTCATCATTTTCCCTGTATATCTTTACATTGAGTTTAAAAAAATCTATACATAATTACATAGTATAAAATAATTTGATAATAATATTTATTTACCTAATATATATACCTAACATGTATGTGTCATCAATCAAAAAAGGACAAACTTATTATATGTTTGTATTTAAACGAAAAAATAAAAATAAGAATGCCTTTGTCTTGTTTTTAGAAAGACAAAACACTAACTGTGTTGCGTCAGTAATACATTTTTTCTTTTTTCAAAAGTTAATCAAAAAAAGAAAATTAATTAAATTAATAAAAAAAATCTCACTGGGATCTTCAAACATAGTCTTTTTATTGATCTTGTACAAATAGTTTCTAGTTTTTGCTTTATTTATCTAAAAATTGCCCTTCCCTTTTAACATTGTTATTGTAATTGTATCTGTTTTTCTAATAAATGACTATCTTAAAACAAAATCATAGAAATTATATTTATGTCTTACATAAAATAAAATAATTTCAATCATTATTGCATGACCTTATGGTCTTGTTAAAATATCACCAATATTAAAACTTGATCCTAAAATATAATCAATCATCAAAACTGTTTACTGTTTAACATTCAGTTTTAAGCAGTAAATCCTGACTTTGGGCATTAATATCCTAGTTAACGCTAAATTCAGAAGACCTTCCTCAATAAAATCCGGAACAAAAATAGAATCACGACAAAGCGATTTATTTCTGCGTTATTTCTGTACCCAATTAAAACCAAGAACAAATGGCATCATAACGAAGCAAACACAAACATGCGTTCTCGGAAATACATAGCAGGCAAACAAACTCAGTTTAGTTGTGTACATGTAATGTCGTACAAATTAAGACGAATGTTTGATCGAATACATTAACATTATAAGTCGTGAAGATAATTTGATACAGATGACATTCGAAGTGGTGTCTTAAATAGGAACTTGCTCAATACCCATCCCATCCCAATAGATATTGAAAGAATTATACTTTTGGGTCATACGTAGGTACAAACTATACCACACACAAAAAAAAGCATGCTTTTCTTCGCAAACCGTCTTTCCCGACTTTCAATTTGCACTGACGATATTATCTAATATAACATTCTTGGCCGACAGTTTAAAAACCAACCATGTTAAATACCAAATGTTTAACGGATGAATATACTTCCATCCTACTACTAGTTTGCCTTGGGTTCGAGTCCAGGTCAAGGCGTATGTTATAGATCTTAAATTAAAACAACGATAGGACAACCTGATTAAAACGTATGATTAAAATGTACATACTACCTAAGTGTGATCCTTATTACTTCCGTCAATATGACACAGTATTAAGGTTTGCAGTCATCAGTTTAACTGAAATGGGTTTTACGTAAGAAGCATTTACAGACTTTTACTAAAGTTAAAAATCACATTGGCTTTGGGCATGAAACAGAAAAAAAAAGAAATATATATACTGGCAAATTGTTAACATAGTAGTAAAATCTGAATGATTTACGAACTAAAGATCCTTCAATAGTATATATGCTTCAGTATTGGTATACATATTTGCAATGTAGTTAAACTGTATGACCCAATAAGAATCATAAACAATATTCACATTGAAAATAGATATATTATAGGAATAAAACTTCGTGTCATATTAAAATAGTTATGTTATTTTTGCCCTCTCGTTAACTAAATAATTTTTGCCCTTATATGTACAGCATCACTTCGTACTTGAGGC
The DNA here is from genome assembly GCA_007844125.1 of Sinonovacula constricta. NCBI lineage: Eukaryota > Metazoa > Mollusca > Bivalvia > Cardiida > Solecurtidae > Sinonovacula > Sinonovacula constricta. The sequence goes on from CM017555.1 coordinate 68,141,328, forward strand.
TGTGCATGTCAGGCATGTACAGGCAAAGGTAAAGTGAGAAGGCAAAATGAGAAGTTACATGTATCTGTACCATGCATGCCACATGTCATGTTCTATAAGTTCTATATGTTTTCCCATATCCAATAATATTTGGAAATAAATGTCTCTCAACTCACAACTGTCTTTGTGCATACTTCAAATCTTAAAAAGAACATCTGAGAAGAAACGACAATGGAAACATGAGAAATCCTTGTATTAATATTTGAGGTACCACTGGACAAAAATCATAGTAAAAAAGCTAAGACGAGACACAATAGAGAAACCTTATAAAGCATTGGGAAGTGTCTGCACAATTCTAAGGTGCTAAAGAGAGGATTGGAATAAATAGCTGTGTAAACTGTAAACAAGCCGTGGGAAAGTCAATCTGTGACTGAGGATGAGAAATGAAGCATATCTTAATTGTTATGCATACATTCCATGTATTGTATTCAGATTACTAATTTAATGGAAATGAAGCTGACGGTTTTCTGTAAGTAGATCCTAAACCTTTGCTATTTTCATTGAGAAATTATCGTTTTTATTTCCCTATTCTACATACAGGTACGTAAAAAGATATGAAGAACACTAGCAAAAGTATTTGTGATCCAGGGCGTGTCAAAAGCAAGATTTGTCACAAAGAACCACGAAGCCTTCCATGTTATAATGTACCTTTTCGTGAATCACTTAACTAAGGTAAACAGTCAATCCTTACGTTACATGTATATTAAATTTACACTATCTTCATTTATTTTAATAGAAGAAAGCGAACATTTGTAAGCATGTGTAGAACGACGAACGCGCGATTAATAAATGGACTGTTTTGGGAGGAGTGGTATCAATACTGTCATTAAGGTGTGAATTCGAGACCTTAAGAACTCAAAATAATATCAAAGGTGCTTTATATATATATATATATTCTGTGATATAACCATTTGCATGTGCAAAGCGCTGTTTCCTATGAGTATATCAATATATCTATTTAAACCCATGTAGGCCCTACCTTCGGGAGGAACGCATTAAAATTGTTCGCAATTTCTTTGTGAGTTTTTAAACATGTTTTTTGTAATTGTTTAGTCATATGTACTTAATTATACTAACTTTAAAAAATGACCTCATGATAAAAAATAGAGAATAATTAGGCCAAGAAAAAAGTTCACCTATAAACATGCATGCACATGCAACTATTGTTTTATAACGACAGTGCTCACAGAGCATGTTCAAATTACGAGATAATGTTAACACAATTGTGTTTAATATTAAAGATCTTCATTGATAAAAACCTAGTTACGTCACAATATCGTTATGGGCTGATGTTTGTTATTTTGAAAGTCGTAAAACGGTTATTGCTGATTGTCTGAAATAAATTATCTGTTTTGAGTTTATAACAGTAAATTGTCAAAACTATAAACACACCTATGTATCCACTTGTCGTCGAAGATACAGTGTATGTTAAATCGTTACTCGACTTTAGGTTTACTACAAGATAATGTTTCTACAACAAAACTTACAAACAGAACTGTTAGTTGCGTGTCGAAAATGAAAAGTCAGAATTGTTTTCTATATAAAATGACGCTTTTTTCTCCTGATTTATCCAAGACGTCTTATCAATAGAAACAAATAGTGATGGATTAAAATCTTCCAGAATGCATGTTTTAATCTTGTCACGATCTCAACAGACCATTTACTTCATCCATGATTAACCTCAGACATGTGGTTCTTGCATTCTTAGCTGTCTCGTTTATAGACAACTCTCACAGACCAGTAAACCTAATGTGATGAATTCGACCAACCTAGACTGGAATGATTTAATAGTGTCTTGATTCCATCATGTCATTGATTATGACCTGGACTCTTCTCAAAAAAAAGCTTGGTTCATGTGTGACTAGCCATCTCGTATGTAGATTAGACATAAATATTCGCGAGTGTAATTGCTGAACATATTTTCATTCGGAAATCACTATTTTCAATAAAGATAACTTTATCTTAGAGAACTAAACTAAGATTAGCTATTGAAAAACAATATTATAGAGAGGATGTATGTATTTTCATACCCTGTTGTATGTTTAGACGTTGGCAAAAGGGCATTTTGTGGGTTATTCTTCATCCTGAACTTTTTATAAGCATAATATTCATTTTTTTTCAGATGAATCTGACGCTAAACAGTATTAAATATTAAAGTCGGCAAACGTATTGATTCTTACCACCTATTGTTCTATTAAATATAACCAATCAATATCTTGCTTAAATCATTTCATTGTGTGTTCGCTATGTTTGTCATTCTACCAACAATTTTTCATTTATCCGTAAACGATGTCAGCTTGAAGCAGCTATACTGTTTTATCATTTTATATAGCATGTCATGAAAACCTGGCTAGATACAGCATCAATGAAATCGAACTGGCATTCATTGGACATTTATTAACCATTTCTGTCATTGCTTTACTATTTGGGAATAACATAAACCATTGATGGAAGCAATGTCGTACTTTGCACAATATGCATGTAAACTCAACTTTAAATGCAGTTCATTACATATATTTCGAACAAGATTAATAAAAGAATTATACAAAAGCCGCATAGATATGTCTTAAAACTTATCATTCAATAAGAATAAAGTAAATAAAAAACTTTTTGCTTTTTTATTTTTTGCTGAAACAAAAGTGAGTCAATCAATCTGAAAACATGTAATGAAATGACAATTTTGACTGAATATTTATTTCTTCGGTTCCTAAATAAATAAAATAATAAATCATCTGTTAAGATTTATTTTCGAGTGACTATCAATTAGAGCATTTCTTTATATTACCTTATTTAATTACTTGCATTTTATAAAAACCTAAACAGAGGCATTCGTTTTAATTGCTATTTTAACTTTGATTGCAAAAATATTGAGTCAGCAAAGCCCAATCCTTCTCTGATATTAGATAAGTATATGCATTTGTTGTCTCCATGTGTTACTGATACATCTTATAAATGCAGTTTATTAATAACAGCCAAATATTTAAACAGCAAAATAATGTTAGCCTACAAATCATTATAAATTCCGCCAAGCAATACCGGATCACCTACGTGAACGGTCTATATGATAAAGGAATATCATTCATTATTAACAAATGATTAAAAATACAAGATATTTCTAAGTAAATCGAATTCCCCGACGATTAAAACTAATCCTTTATGTATATAGGTGTTACTGTCTGGGATCAAGTGATATATGACGAAATATTTATGAAGTGGCCGTGACAAAAATATTACAACTACATTTTTTCCATTTTGAAATCAAAGTAACAGTTATCTGAAATTTATTACAAATATGGGATTTTTTTCTAAAGTCGCAGTTACATTGTTCTTCAAAATGGCGGGCATAAGAAAAACGATCAGACTAACTTATCTGTAACTTAAGTCATGTGATATTTTAGATTCCTCGTTTACAAGCAAATGCGTTAGATTGTCACATAAATATATTTAATCGGGTTAATTGATTAAGTTAATATGGTTTATTATTACTTAAGAGAAGTTTTTAAATATATTTTTTCAGATACAATATTCATTATACATACAAGAAACTCAGTCAAGAATGTTAAACAAATTGATTGACGGTTGCATTTACTGTTAGTAATCTACATAATTGGCACGCAGCCCTTATAAATATTTATAAACTAACAAGCCCCACAAGTCAATAATCTGTACACATATGCGTAGGACAACTCTTAACACGGGACACAGGTTATTAAACTTTGACCATCAGTATCAGATAATTTCTCTGCATTTTGGTTAGATTTAAAGTTCGTGTCCAAATCTGACTTATCAATTGCTTCATTATGATCGCAAACTCCATCCCAAGCCATGGTTTATAATTATGTTTAAGCCAACAAATACTTGCAGATTATAAAACTACCTGTATTTGCTGTGAAACCTTTTATTATTATTATTATTATTATTATTATTATTATTATTATTATTATTATTATTATTATTACAGTACTGAAAATTACGAAATTGACAATTTTCCCGTTTTCACACCGTTTCGTTTCCGTTTCATTTGGAAGCGTTTGACGCTCCGTTTCCATTCCGCTTCCATTGCGTTTCCATTTCGTTTTATTCGCTCCCAGCGTTGCATTTCAAACGCTTCCAGCGTTTTTTCCGTTTCTATCGTTTCTTCCGTTTCTATCGTTTCAATCGTTCCATTTCGCTCCGTTGCGATTTTAATTAAAAAAATTCGTTTAATAAATTTCTTAATGTAAAGTACTTCCGGTGTGTTTGCAAAATGACGAAAGAAGTAAACATTCTGGGGAGAGGCAAAAGTCTTCCATTACATATAAAGGAATCGGCAATAGATTGTTTGCGACGAGGATATTCAGTGTCAGTCACCCGGAGGGAAATTGCAGACACATGACTACCCTCCGGAATCAGCCGAAACAACAGGAAACTGCGCTTTAGTTAATATTAGGCTAATCACGATAAACTGTTTCGCTACTAACCTGTTTTACGCAGAAAATTTTCAATTATAAAACACCAGGTAAAGATTCAGAGAGTGCATACATTTCCCATTTAGACTGACCAACAAAAACGTTGAACACGCTTTGTATTGTTGTCATTCATTTTCGCGATATATAGCCAAACACTGATGCTAAAAAACGAAAATAGTTCACAAACACAATTGCAGCTCTGTCACAATTGTGTTGTCCAAACACTGAATCACCAAAGATAGTCAAATAAAACACAAATTAAAATTACAGCTCTCTAAACCGTTTAAGAAGAAATATTACTTTTTGATCCAAACATAGAACGAAATAAATATTGTGGCAATTTAATAATTTCGCACGACTTTTTCGTTGTTTTAAGTTTTAATTGTTTAACGAGAAATCTCGCGTTGATTATTTTCATTGGATATAAGTTAATTTGACGAATTTGTCAGTTTGACGTTATTTTAACACCTTTACCCAAAGCCCTTACCTGACCTACTTGTCTTCGCCAGACGTCATATCCCGGAGTAAACAAACCAGAAATAACAGTCAAATATGGTCCACACACATCCAGTATCCTAAAAAGTAACTTCTCTGTGATGTGTTAATCCGCAAAAAGCGTAATGGTGATACGATCTTAGAATTAAGACGATGACACACACAATATTGGCAAATTGTGGCATTTGCCCCTTGGATAATTGCCCCCCCCCCCCTCCCGGACGTTTGCCACCGCCCCCCCCCCCCCCCCCGACCATGTAAGTGCAGACCGTTTGCCCTCCACCCCCACTGCCAAAATGAAAAGGCGAATGTGTCCCCCTCCCAAATTTGTTTTATGGCGGACTTTAGTTTTAACGTTTCGCTGACAGTAACGTGTAATATCTAAGAATTTTAGGAAAGTATTACTCACTACAGTCGCATTTCATCGTTAACATGATTATCTCATATAAACATGAACAAATGCTGTATTTTCCGAAAACAGGTACATACATAAAGTCGCATAAAACAAACAACTTTCTTAGAAAACAAGTGTGTGTTATTTTTTTTTTTCGGTTTGCTCATATTAGCGCCAACTAACGGCTATTAACAACATTGTTAACGCACTTAAAACATGTAGTCGCTAATTAAATCACTGTGATTTTAATTTCTCCAAGGTTGTAACAAAATAAAAGCGGTGTTATTTCTTTTTGGCGCGGCGGGCTCTCTGGCTAACACTGCAACATCAAAGAAAATTCTGGGAAACAATCGCCAGTCACAACCATTTGAAGTCGCCGAAAAGAAAAGAAAATCGTTTCAAATTGACCGACCCATTATTTCTCTCAATACTGTTTAACATGATATCGATCGATAATTGTCTTCAAGCTGCGGTAATGATAAGTTCTAAAGGAGTGAGAGGGGAGGGAGGGGGGACTGTACTATGTAGTAATGTTTCAGAACGCATATCCTTTTACTTATATGAATGTCCTAACAAACTTCTTCTGTCCATCGAATGATCATAAACTTTTTTAATAAAGGAACTATTTATATTTAAGGTATTGATTAACTATAAAATAATAGGCGTGCCATTGAAATAATACATTTGGAATAAACACGAGATAAAATATATATTAGACTGTTCCTTTAAGTGTCTTCTCTTCATAACATTATTTACAAAAATAAACGACAAGTTATGAAGTATTTACTACAAGAAATCCCCCATCCACGTTTCCTCTTCCTCAACGAAAGAAATACTGGGGTGGGGAAAGGGTGCATCATTGTGGGTACTGCTAGATATAGCGTTAGATCCTTTTATGAGCCAAAAAAAGATTTTGTAGACCTGTATTTTGTAGAGTGTTTCGTTGTTTTTGTTGTCCTCGCGTAAGTCAATGCATATTGCTCTTTAAAAGGTGAAGGTCATAAACCACACGACTGCCATATGGTGACATTTTCAAACACAGCTGCATAGCGGATGCATGTGTTCTTACAAAGAATTAGATACACTTGTATTCTGCATTGACATCTATATCTGATAGTGAAGATATGTATAATAGATATCTACATAAATAAATATGCTTTAGGTCCCCTCGCTAGAGAAGATTTACTATTCATAGACATTTTCTTTGTTTAGACCAAATTATTACTTTATTATATACACTATAACAATTAATGTTTGAAGTTTTGATAAAGCAAAATTATTCGTTTTTTTCTTTTTTTGTTGTTGTTTTTTTTTTTTTGGTTCACGTGACATGTTAATTATCTATATGTATACATGTTTTAAAAATAGATAGATAGATATCTTTTATTCCTCCTATGACAGGAGAGCAACAACATATTTACACATATATGAACAAATTGTTAACATCTATGAATGAATGAACGTCTGTACAAGCATTTTACAGTATCAGGTAAACTTAAACCGTGATAGTGTGTACAGAAAAAATAAATTAGCACATATAATATGTAACATTATAAAGATAATAATAGTGATATGCAATGCTTATAGGGGAAGACATTGCAAAGGAGTATATAACTCAAAATACACATATGTAGGGGTCCTACGATCGTAAAATGATTATATTTACATAACAAGTGTTGGAGTACATAGGCAAGCGTGAGGGGTATAGCTCACCACTAGGTGTCTTGGCTGAAAGCGAAAAGACAAGACTTGTAAGTAGTAAGCTGCATAGTCTAACATATTGTGCCATGTGGTTGCACATATGCAGGGGTCATACACTCGTACAATGATTGTATTAGCATAAAAGGACATAGAAGTACTTGGGCAAGCGTGAACGGTAATGCTTATCACTAGATGCATTAGCGAAACGACAAGACCCTTAAAATATGTTGCATAGTCTCACATATTGTGCCATAGGTTTGCAATAGCATGCGCAATACATGGGTAGCGGAGTGCGTCTCCTTCCGATTCTAATGCTAACTGAAGGAGAAACTTGCACTGCTGCGCACTGTTTAAATACATCATGTTCATGAAGGCTTCGTGGCCCTTAACGTCGTACACCGCATCCCAGACGCGGCTCCTCTGAACGTCATTGTGTGTGCAGAAGCAACTCACGTGTTCTACACTGTTTGAAATGCTATCACCACACGATTTACAAATTGAGTCATATTGGATTGACACCAGTCTGCCGATAACTTTCAGGATCGTTTGACACACATACTTAAGATTATGGTGAATTCTGCTGACGCGAAGCAAGTTCGAACATTGATTACTGGTGATGATGTTAACATCTAACCACGGGTAATTACATATCAAGTCTGTTGTCACTTTTAATTTCGATGGAATAATGACAGCATTTTTCAATATGTGTTTCCATGAAAATTTTGACGGGAACGTGCCATTTTGTAAATATGTCTCGAAGAAAGTGAGCATATTGTACTTTTTCAGAAGTCTGTATATATCAGGTACGAATCCACAGGTTTGTGAGTCTCCGTTAACATAGCGCACTATACGATGGTTGAAGATTTGCTTAGCACTAGACAAACAAGGTGTCATAAATCTGCCAATTAGCTTTATTAGTTGGGTGTCCGCTCATGTCTTAAAATTGGGGATTGAATTAGAGTAATACTTTATGAAGGTATGAAATGGACCCATGCGCATGGAGAAACATAATATGAATTTACAAAACGATTAACTTTAAATTAATACATTTCTATCCTTAACTGGGTACAAAATCTAAGTTCCTGGTAGGGCCCACTTTAGACCACAATTTGGCATAGAACATTTAAGCCATGAATGGGGAAATGGCGGGGACAAGAAATAAGCCGTAGCCAGGCGTGTAGACCTTCATTCAGATAGTTGCAAGTCAAGTAAAGTCAAAAGTTTTAGATTTTAAATCGCGGTTCCGATTAATCATATATACATAATAGCGCATTATGGGAACTATGCATTTAGAAATGGGAATTTTGACACCAATGTCCAAATTTACACCATTCTTCATAAGATGTATAACAATTAAGATAAGAAGCATAAGAAACTTTGCTTGACAAAGAGGCAAGATAAAATAAACTACATATCCATACCCCTGTAACTAAAGAAATTATGATGCTGATGACGGTGATGCTGCTACTGCTGCTTCTGCCGATAATGATGACAGTGATAATGATGACAGTGATACCGATGTTGTTTATGATTATGATGAAAATGGTAATAACGATTACGGTGATGTTGATGCTAATGACAGTTATGATGTAGATCGTGACGGCGGTGATGCTGCTGCTGATGATGATGATTAGTGGCGATTATACAGGTAATATTGGATCATGATGATGATCATGTGAATTTAATGGCGGTAATGATGATTATTTCTTTGATATTTATCATGCAAATGGACGTGATATAAGTTCGTTTTTACTACGATTGTTTTTCATCTAACTGTCATCGATGATTGTATACGTGCACTTTTTTGAAATCTATCGTTATTTAGACATTGAACATTAGGATCATACCAGTCGTTGGCTCTGAGTGCCGGGGAGGATGTAATTGGTTCTTGATTGGGTTACACCTTGCAATTATGAATAGCATTGTTTGTTTGTTTCATGTTTAGTTGTTTTATGTTTTTGTGTTATATGAGATATTTACCTTCTTTTGGTTAACATTTAATAGCTTTAATTTGTATCACGCAATGCATTCTTTGTAAATGACAAATACTTTAAACAGTATTCTCACAAAAAATGATAGGCGTAGTTAATCCGGGAACGGCCCATGCAGCTATCAAGTAATTAGCGAAAATTCAAACTCAGGCTGTGACATTGCGCGCGCATACGTGTAAAGTCAACTTGTACACACTATCTACATATGCAAAACGATGAAGACTAAGAATGTCGATCCAATGCGAATGTTAAGCTTTTCATTGGAATTAAAATATCAGTTTCGGCAGAAAGGCAATTTTATAGTTAAATTGTGTGTTTTATCGTGCGAAGTGATTTTTAGTGCAGTTTCTGTTTTGACGATACACGATGACTTGGACAAATTGTGCGGATTCGGAACTGTAACGTACGAGTTTGATTAATACGATTTTTTGATTATAATAAAGATTTTTTTTTGTTATTTCATTCTGCAAATAACACATAGTAGCGCGGTTATATTGATAAATTGAAGCCAGTTATTGTGTTCGTTTAAATTTATTTCGTACAAAGAAACGGTTGGAATGTTACTATAAATAATCGGGTGACTCTTCCGTTACTAGCATTCCGATTTTTGCGTTTCTACCGTTTCTAGAGTTCCAAGCGCTCCGGTTATAGCGTTTATACCGTTTACACCGTTTCAAGCGTTTGTAGCGCTCCGTTTCATTTCCACTTCCACTTCCACTTCCACTCCGTTCCGTTTGTCAATTTCATGATTTTCAGTACTGTATTATTATTATTATAAACAAACCGGCCGTTTGCAATGTTTCATTGGCCTTAAAATATATAATATTATTTCTTCTTAAATTATAATTATTTGTATTGATCATTCGCTTGATATTGTTATATATGTTTTATATCAATAATCGTATATGTACTTTGTTGTTCTTCTGTTCTATTGCAGCAGTAAAACTGTTAAAACTGACATAAATATACAAAAGACTAAATGTACTGACATCAGAATTGTTCCGAGCTATTATTTATAATGGTTTTGTAAAAGTCTGTCACATGGATCTTCTTAATGTTTACGTCTTAATTCAAAAGTGATGGCGTCAACAAAACAAAGGTGTAAGTTTTTAGCTTGAAAGATGATGCTTCGAGAAATAGCTATTTTAACTAGCTTAGTACTGTCGTTATCGGTCAAAAAAAGTAATGACGACATTAAGACATAAAAATCGAGTAGAAATGAACTTTGGAAAAATAGTCTAAGATGAGAAAGAAAAAATAATTAAAAAAGGGCCAAACAACCAAAAGAAAAGTCAAATAAAGCCAGTAGATGGTCACGTGTATATCTGAAAACGATATGCAATACACTCAGATATTATCATTTCAAGTCAAGGATCAGTTTAACCACATTTAGTTTGGCTAGCCATATACGATCAGTGTATACCCCTGATTGCTCTTAGATAATTCAAAGTCATAAACCTGCTTATATACTCGTGTTGAGGACTGAAGCTCATTATGTTTGTCGGTAACATATAATTATTGAGAGAATATTAATAATAATCGTGCGCATCGTTGTACAGCGGTTTAACTATTATAAGAGGTATTTTTATTGCTTATATTCAATTTTATGTTCCAGTAATGTTGTGTTGTTGTTGTTGTTGTTGTTGCTGTTTTGCAATCTAACGCGCCACCGTTCTCCGCCGCATGGATTCCATAAGGTGGACTTGCAACTTCAAACGCCATAGTTTTTGTTAAATTATATAATCAAAACGTCCTTTGCGGCCACAAATAATAAGAATGTAAGTACATGTGGGATGTAATCGCAGAAATTCTGCCGAAGCCGTAAATGTGTTTTATTGCAAATGGAACTTAAGGATATATTTTGTTCAATCAGCTTAATGCATTTATGTTGTTTTAAATGGCATTTTTAAGGCAATTTTAAAAATAAAAATAAGAAGAAAAACATAACATAAACCTACGTAAAATTGAACGACAGATAATTAATAACTTCAGTTTAACAAAATGTCTGCTCGATTTAGGGCGAATAATCAATAAGGTCTTAAGTCAAGATGATTATTTCAATCCATAGAGACAAATCAGAGGAAGCTGTTGGAGAAAATTGCTGCATTCACATCGTTAGCTAAAGGTTGTCCTTAGTTTTGGCTTCACATATTTCCACTTTAAAGGTTATCTCTCCAGGTTATCCTATTAGTGATTAGGCTGGTTGGCTTTTTTTTCTTTCTTTTTGTTCTGGTCATCGTTGAGCTCTTTCCACTAGGTTAAGTTGAAACAAGTTAAATATGTATCTTTATGTATACGTCCATGTGTATGTGTGTATATGTATGTGTGTGTATATATATATATATATATATATATCTGTGTTAGTGTGCGCGCGTGCGCGTGCGAGCGTGCGTTCATGCGTGCGCGTATATGTGTGGTGTGTGTGTGTGTGTGTGTGTCTGTGTGTGTGTGTCTGTCTGTCTGTCTGTCTGTCTGTCTGTCTGTCTGTCTCTGTCTCTGTCTCTGTCTCTGTCTGTCTCTGTCTGTCTGTCTGTCTCTCTGTCTGTCTGTCTCTGTCTGTCTGTCTGTCTGTCTGTCTGTCTGTCTGTCTGTCTGTCTGTCTGTCTGTCTGTCTGTCTGTCTGTCTGTCTGTCTGTCTCTCTCTCTCTCTCTCTCTCTCTCTCTCTCTCTCTCTCTCTCTCTCTCTCTCTCTCTCTCTCTCTCTCTCTCTGTACACGTGGGTGTGCACTTGGGTGCGTGCGCGTGTGTATGTATTTTAATGTATTTACAAATCATTTGTGTATCTATTCTTAACTTATGCATGCATACAGTATCAAAATTTATTTTTCCATATGCATGTATCCTCTTTTTTATGCAACCTTCTTAGTACTTTTTTCAAATATTTAGCTTAAATTTAACAAAATACTTAAATATATGAAAAATCAACTTAAAACCAACAGTCGGTTAGTCTTTTAAATGACTTCAGCTTTGATATAATAAGTTTCAGGATTTTCCCACTAAAATTTCCTTTCTGAAAATGGACAGACAAGTGTCTACTTATTGTGCCGGAAAAGCTTACGCAAATGATTTACTAATACTATACCCAATGCTGATACGCTGTTAGTTATAGTGAGATAGATGAGAAGTATGACGTCAATGAGGGCTAGTTGGGGATAAGTCTGGATATTTACACTAGGTTTATAAAATCATGTACATATGCAACACAATTACTTGTTACTTGTAGACTGCTAAGTACTTGCTGATCGATCAACAGACCTTTTTTGTCACGCTCGGAAATGTGAGGAGAAGACGAACAAAATCAAACATTAAACTCCACAACATCTCTGTTTATATCTACCTTCGATAACAGTCTTGCTTATGTGAAGTCGAACCAAACCTTTTTAATGATAAAACTGTACAAAACACAAAATTAAGCATTCTCATAAAGCTTTATTCGATCAATTGTAATTGTAATTGTAATTGAAAACTTCCTAAACTGTAATGTTATTATTTCTAAAACAAAATTAGTAATTAAGCTTACATAATTTAGAGGAAGTAATAAATGACCAAGAATTTCAACAACCCTTGTATGTTGTCAACAAAAGTAACATATAACGTGTTGTTCAAATGAGTAATGACTGCATCAAGTCTTCGTTACGACCATGTAAAATAATAAAACGATAGCATAATATGATAAAATATTGTAGCTAGCTGTGCATTTTAAAAGCAAAACACACAAAAAACCCTTACCCTTATTGTGGTGCCTCTGCAAATTAATTGTACACACTGTTTTTAATTAAGAAAAGTATTGGAATAAATTTATTTATGGCACACACAAAAAAGTGTTGTTTCGTTTTTAAAAAAATCCGCAGGGTTAGTGTGTTGGCTGCTTGTGATTTCGTACATGCAATTATTACAGTGTAAAGATTCCTGCAAATCGGCAATGCCATTTCAATGTCACCTTTCAACCGCTAGTCACAAATAACACACTTCTTAATAAACGTGTGTATTTAAATCGTTAATATCCTACTGATTACTGTCTAATAAGGATCTGTACCTTCTCTAACAAAACAAGTTGATTAAACTTAAAAAAAAACATTAAATATGGTATACACATATTTTCAGCGATTTGACATAAGCATTTAATTACATGTAGCTATTTATTTATATGTAAATGGATAACAACGTTTGGAATAGATGTACTCGATTGGTGCGATATCTGATACGTACAAATATGTTACTTTTACGTAGTAAATGAATCAAATAACACGTAATCAAATTATACTGGACATAACGTTGTACATGTATTAGGTTGCAATTGTGCTTAGTACTTCGTGACTACTGTCGTGTGATTTAGGTTAGTATATGAGAGGTCAGTATCTGATATACTGTACAACTCGGAATAAAGATCACGTTTTATGCCAAACGCACGACACATCCACATCCTTTTGTGGCGTTCACTTAGCCAAAATGAAGTACTTTACTTATGTAAAAGTTATGTTTTAATGATCAAGCGTTTTAATAATTACCGCCAAACAAGTCTAAATGAAGAGCCAGAAATCGTTTTAATAATTACCGCCAAACAAGTTTAAATGAAGAGCCAGAAATCGTTTGAATAATTACCGTCAAGCATGTTTAAATGAAGAGCCAGAAATCGTATGAATTTATACCGTCAAGCATGTTTAAATGAGAAGCCAGCAATCGTTTGAATAATTACCGTCAAACATGTTTAAATGAGGAGCCAGCAATCGTTTGAATAATTACCGTCAAACAAGTTTAAATGAGGAGCCAGCAATCGTTTGAATAATTACCGCCAAACAAGTTTAAATGAAGAGCCAGAAATCGTTTGAATAATTACCGTCAAACATGTTTAAATGAAGAGCCAGCAATCGTATGAATAATTACCGCCAAACAAGTTTAAATGAAGAGCCAGAAATCGTTTTAATAATTACCGCCAAACAAGTTTATATGAAGAGCCAGAAATCGTTTGAATAATTACCGCCAAACAAGTTTACATGAAGAGCCAGCAATCCTTTGAATAATTACCGTCAAGCATGTTTAAATGAAGAGCCAGAAATCGTTTGAATAATTACCGTCAAACATGTTTAAATGAAGAGCCAGCAATCGTATGAATAATTACCGTCAAACATGTTAAATGAAGAGCCAGCAATCGTTTGGATAATTACCGTCAAACATGTTTAAACGAAGAGCAAGCAATCAGTTGGATAAATACCATCAATTCTATGCTACCATAATATGCAGTAACAGATAGAAACCATTAACACATCTTGATAGAAACCATGCACATGTCTTAATAAAACCATTTAAATATTTTTGTAGAAACCATTAGCATATCTTGATAGAAACCTTTAACACATCTTGATTGAAAGCATTAACAGATCTTAATAAAAAGCATTAACACATCTTGATAGAAAGCATTAACATATATAATAAAAAGCATTAACATATCTTGATAGAAAAAGCATTAACATATCTTGATATAAATCAGTAACATATCTTAATAGAAACCACTAACATATCTGAATAGAAACCATTAACATATCTTGATAGAAACCATTAACATATCTTAATAAAAACCATTAACATATCTTGATAAAAACCATTTACATATTTTAATAGAAACAATTAACATTTCTTGATAGAAACCATAAACATGTCTTGACAGAAACCATTAACATTTCTTGATAGAAACCATTATTTCCTCCTTATAGAAACCATTATCTTGTCTTGATAGAAACCTTAGTCGGAATCTACTGTTTTCCTCCCATCATAAAGCAATGCGATGTGTGTGTATGTTTACCGACGATTCTGGGAATTGCTTCTTCACGACATTACCTTAACGAGAATATTTTTAAACCTGTAGAATTTAAAAAAGTATCAAACCAAGTTTCCACGTGTCAGACTGACTAAGGTCATGTATCATATTCCAAAAACGTGTATGATCATTTTGAGAAGTTGTGAAAGGTCAAATCATTTATTCAATGTGTTGTAAAATACCATGAACAAAGCGGAAACTATTGTTAATGATGAAAGAAATTTAAAGAATGCAATCATTCCTCTCAGGTTATGGAACAGCCGGCAAGCAAAAATAGTGGTGTTAAACTAAATAAAGCTGGGACAAGCTTTTATCAAATTACAGTAATAATCCGAAGAAGTTTGATAGTGGTTAAAGATTCGCCAGAAAAAACTTTTATCTATTAAAACAATAGTATTTCAGATATACATTGTTTTAATTTAACATGTATGTGACAAGCTTTGTAAGTGACTTACTCTACATTGAGTGGGATCGTTTACACATGTTCTTTGACATTATTATTCTTTGTCATTATAAAAGGAAACGAAATGTTCCTCTACATGTTTGTGTAATTTCCGGGGCACAGCAACTGCTAATAAAACTGACATTGGAAGCTACACGTTTATTCCAATTGCTCAAGGCCAAATCATTTCAGATGGAAAAGGTGTGATTACGTTTGACTTTTAGGAAGAGTTCTTAAATAAAGCGTAAATTGTCATAATTGCTCTATGAAGGATTGAATGTTCTCTGACTGAAGGCTGCATAATACATGTATGGAGTAGAAGACCATACTTGTTGTGAACATCGTGATCAAACAGTTATCAACTGGTAATAAATACTCACACCTCATATATGTATGCGTAAAATAAAAAATTAAACGTTAAAGTCGCCACGCGAAGGGGGACATGTTGTTAGATACAGCTTCTGCTGGTTAACACAGACATCGTCAGCCGTGTGCCCATCAGTCAACAGGTGTTTCGCCCCTTATCTCGGTACACCCTCGTGATGGCGGGGCAGCAGTGGGGATCAAGCACTGCTTGTCTGTGCTGGCTTCGACGTTGTTGTCACAGAGCCTCCCGTACCTGGAGCCGACGCTCTACCGATTGCGCTACCAGGTCCGGTATATATATATATATGCAACTATTGTCTTATCACGACAGTGCTTACAGAGCATGTTCAAATTACGAGATAATGTTACGTACCACAATTGTGTTTCATATTAAAGATCTTCATTGATAAAAACTTAGTTACGTCACAATATCGTTATGGGCAGAGGTTTGTTATTTTGAAAATCGTATCTAAACACTTAAAACGGTTATTGCTGATTGTCTGAAATAAATTATGTGCTTTGAGCTTATAACAGTAAATTGTCAAAACCAATGTATCCACTTGTCGTCGAAGATACAGTGTATGTTAAATCTTCACTCGACTTTTGGTTTACTACAAGATATTGGTTCTACAACAATGCTTACAAACAGAACTGTTAGTAACGTGTCGAAAATGAAAAGTCAGAATTGTTTTCTATATTAAATGCATTTTTTTTCTCCTGATTTATCCCAGACGTCTTATCAATAGAAACAAATAGTGATGGATTAAAATCTTCCAGAATGCTGGTTTTAATCTTGTCAGGATCTCAACAGACCATTTACTTCGTCCATGATTAACCTCAGACATGTGGTTCTTGCATTCTTAGCTGTCTCGTTTATAGACAACTCTCACAGACCAGTAAACTTAATGTGATGAATTCGACCAACCTAGACTGGACTGATTTAATAGTGTCTTGATTCCATCATGTCATTGATTATGACCTGGACTCTTCTCCAAAAAAAAGCTTGGTTCATGTGTGACTAGCCATCTCGTATGTAGATTAGTCATAAATATTCGCGAGTGTAATTGATGAACACATTTTTAATCGGAAATCACTTTTTTCAATAAAGATAGCTTTATCTTAGAGATCTAAACTAAGATTAGCTATTGAAAAACAATATTATAGAGAGGATGTATGTATCTTCATACCCTGTTGTATGTTTAGACGTTGGCAAAAGGGCATTTTGTGGGTTATTCTTCATCCTGAACTTTTTATAAGCATAATATTCACTTTTTTCAGATGAATCTGACGCTAAACAATATTAAATATTATAGTCGGCAAAGGTATTGATTCTTACCAGCTATTTTCTATTAAATATAACCAATCAATACCTTGCTTAAATCATTTCATTGTGTGTTCGCTATGTTTGTCATTCTACCAACAATTTTTCATTTATCCGTAAACGATGTCAGCTTGAAGCAGCTATACTGTTTTATCATTTTTATATAGCATTTCATGAAAACCTGGCTAGATACAGCATCAAGTCACATTATCAGGAATTCGAACTGGCATTCATTGGACATTTATTAACCATTTCTGTCATTGCTTACTATTTGGGAATAACATAAACCATTGATGACAATGGAAGCAATGTCGAACTTTGCACAATATGCATGTAAATTCAACTTTAAATGCAGTTCATTATATTTTTTCTAACAAGATTAATAAAAGAATTATACAAAAGCCGCATATATATATGTCTTAAAACTTATCATTTTTTAAGAATAAAGTAAAAAAAAAACTTATTGTTTTTTTATAATTTTCTCAAACAAAATGTGAATCAATCAATCTTAAAGCGTGTAATGAAATGACAATTTTGACTGAATATTTATTTCTTCGGTTCCTAAATAAATAAAAAATATATCATCAATTAAGATTTCTTTTCAATTGACTATCAATTAGAGCAATTCTTTATATTACGTTATTTAATTACTTGCATTTTATAAAAACCTGAACAGAGGCATTCGTTTTAATTGCTATTTTATTTTTGATTGCAAAAAGATTGAGTCAGCAAAGCCCAATCCTTCTCTGATATTAGATAAGCATATGCATTTGTTGTCTCCATGTGTTACTGATATATCTTATAAATGCAGTTTCATAATAACAGCCAAATATTTATTCAAACAGCAAAATAATGTTGGCCTACAAATCATTATAAATTACGCCAAGCAGTTCCGGATCACCTACCTGAACGGTCAATATGGTAAAGGAATACATTCATTATTAACAAATGATTAAAAAATACAAGATATTTCTAAGTAAATCGAATTCCCCGACGATGTTACTGTCTGGGATCAGGTGATATATGACGAAATATTTATGAAGTGGCCGTGACAAAAATATTACAACTACATTTTTTCATTTTGAAATCAAAATAACAGTTATCTGAAATTTATTACAAATATGGGATTTTTTTCTAAAGTCGCAGTTACATTGTTTTTCAAAATGGCGGGCATAAGAAAAACGATCAGACTAACTTATCTGTAACTTAAGTCATGTGATATTTTAGATTCCTCGTTTACAAGCAAATGCGTTAGATTGTCACATAAATATATTTAATCGGGTTAATTAATTAAGTTAATATGGTTTATTATTACTTAAGAGTAGTTTTTAAATATATTTTTTTAGATACAATATTCATTATACATACAAGAAACTCAGTCAAGAATGTTAAACAAATTGATTGACGGTTGCATTTACTGTTAGTAATCTACATAATTGGCACGCAGCCCTTATAAATATTTATAAACTAACAAGCCCCACAAGTCAATAATCTGTACACATATGCGTAGGACAACTCTTAACACGGGACACAGGTTATTAAACTTTGACCATCAGTATCAGATAATTTCTCTGCATTTTGGTTAGATTTAAAGTTCGTGTCCAAATCTGACTTATCAATTGCTTCATTATGATCGCAAACTCCATCCCAAGCCATGGTTTATAATTATGTTTAAGCCAACAAATACTTGCAGATTATAAAACTACCTGTATTTGCTGTGAAACCTTTTATTATTATTATTATTATTATTATTATTATTATTATTATTATTATTATTATTATTATTATTATTATTATTGTTACAGTACTGAAAATTACGAAATTGACAATTTTCCCGTTTTCACACCGTTTCGTTTTCGTTTCATTTGGAAGCGTTTGCCGCTCCGTTTCCATTCCGCTTCCGTTGCGTTTCCATTTCGTTTTATTCGCTTCCAGCGTTGCATTTCAAACGCTTCCAGCGTTTTTTCCGTTTCTATCGTTTCTTCCGCTTCAATCGTTCCATTTCGCTCCGTTGCGATTTTAATTAAAAAAATTCGTTTAATAAATGTCTTAATGTAAAGTACTTCCGGTGTGTTTGCAAAATGACGAAAGAAGTAAACATTCTGGGGAGAGGCAAAAGTCTTCCATTACATATAAAGGAATCGGCAATAGATTGTTTGCGACGAGGATATTCAGCGTCAGTCACCCGGAGGGAAATTGCAGACACATGACTACCCTCCGGAATCAGCCGAAAAAACAGGAAACTGCGCTTTAGTTAATATTAGGCTAATCACGATAAACTGTTTCGCTACTAACCTGTTTTACGCAGAAAATTTTCAATTATAAAACACCAGGTAAAGATTCAGAGAGTGCATACATTTCCCATTTAGACTGACTTTTGTTGAAACGTTGAACACGCTTTGTATTGTTGTCATTCATTTTCGCGATATATAGCCAAACACTGATGCTAAAAAACGAAAATAGTTCACAAACACAATTGCAGCTCTGTCACAATTGTGTTGTCCAAACACTGAATCACCAAAGATAGTCAAATAAAACACAAATTAAAATTACAGCTCTCTAAACCGTTTAAGAAGAAATATTACTTTTTGATCCAAACATAGAACGAAATAAATATTGTGGCAATTTAATAATTTCGCACGACTTTTTCGTTGTTTTAAGTTTTAATTGTTTAACGAATGATTATTTTCATTGGATATAAGTTAATTTGACGAATTTGTCAGTTTGACATTATTTTAACACCTTTACCCAAAGCCCTTACCTGACCTACTTGTCTTCGCCAGACGTCATATCCCGAAGTAAACAAACCAGAAATAACAGTCAAATATGGTCCACACACATCCAGTATCCTAAAAAGTAACTTCTCTGTGATGTGTTAATCCGCAAAAAGCGTAATGGTGATACGATCTTAGAATTAAGACGATGACACACACAATATTGGCAAATTGTGGCATTTGCCCCTTGGATAATTGCCCCCCCCCCCCTCCCGGACGTTTGCCAACGCCCCCCCCCCCCCGACCATGTAAGTGCAGACCGGACGTTTGCCCTCCACCCCCACTGCCAAAATGAAAAGGCGAATGTGTGCCCCCCTCCCAAATTTGTTTTATGGCGGACTTTAGTTTTAACGTTTCGCTGACAGTAACGTGTAATATCCAAGAATTTTAGGAAAGTATTACTCACTACAGTCGCATTTCATCGTTAACATGATTATCTCATATAAACATGAACAAATGCTGTATTTTCCGAAAACAGGTACATACATAAAGTCGCATAAAACAAACAACTTTCTTAGAAAACAAGTGTGTGTTATTTTTTTTTTCGGTTTGCTCATATTAGCGCCAACTAACGGCTATTAACAACATTGTTAACGCACTTAAAACATGTAGTCGCTAATTAAATCACTGTGATTTTAATTTCTCCAAGGTTGTAACAAAATAAAAGCGGTGTTATTTCTTTTTGGCGCGGCGGGCTCTCTGGCTAACACTGCAACATCAAAGAAAATTCTGGGAAACAATCGCCAGTCACAACCATTTGAAGTCGCCGAAAAGAAAAGAAAATCGTTTCAAATTGACCGACCCATTATTTCTCTCAATACTGTTTAACATGATATCGATCGATAATTGTCTTCAAGCTGCGGTAATGATAAGTTCTAAAGGAGTGAGAGGGGAGGGAGGGGGGACTGTACTATGTAGTAATGTTTCAGAACGCATATCCTTTTACTTATATGAATGTCCTAACAAACTTCTTCTGTCCATCGAATGATCATAAACTTTTTTAATAAAGGAACTATTTATATTTAACGTATTGATTAACTATAAAATAATAGGCGTGCCATTGAAATAATACATTTGGAATAAACACGAGATAAAATATATATTAGACTGTTCCTTTAAGTGTCTTCTCTTCATAACATTATTTACAAAAATAAACGATAAGTTATGAAGTATTTACTACAAGAAATCCCCCATCCACGTTTCCTCTTCCTCAACGAAAGAAATACTGGGGTGGGGAAAGGGTGCATCATTGTGGGTACTGCTAGATATAGCGTTAGATCCTTTTATGAGCCAAAAAAAGATTTTGTAGACCTGTATTTTGTAGAGTGTTTCGTTGTTTTTGTTGTCCTCGCGTAAGTCAATGCATATTGCTCTTTAAAAGGTGAAGGTCATAAACCACACGACTGCCATATGGTGACATTTTCAAACACAGCTGCATAGCGGATGCATGTGTTCTTACAAAGAATTAGATACACTTGTATTCTGCATTGACATCTATATCTGATAGTGAAGATATGTATAATAGATATCTACATAAATAAATATGCTTTAGGTCCCCTCGCTAGAGAAGATTTACTATTCATAGACATTTTCTTTGTTTAGACCAAATTATTACTTTATTATATACACTATAACAATTAATGTTTGAAGTTTTGATAAAGCAAAATTATTCGTTTTTTTTTTGTTTTGTTTTTTTGTTGTTGTTTTTTTTGGTTCACGTGACATGTTAATTATCTATATGTATACATGTTTTAAAGATGATGTACACTATTATATGTACAAATCTTAAATAAATTTTCTGTTCTGTTCTGTTCTTGCAAAGGGGAAAATACGCCAAAACACGGTCACACTTCCTGTCCACTAGACAAACATAAATCTGCCAATAGACCATTTCAAACCAAGCGTCTAGCCAATCCTATTCCGCTGATCAAGTAGACGCTTTGTGAGAAAATCTCGCGAGACTCGACCTGTTTTGCAAAACTGGGGGCTCTTCACTTCCGGATTTTGTATTATCTAATTGAACGTAATACAGTACATTAAATGGGTACAAAAATTAAGTACCCGGTAGGGCCCACTTTAGACCACATTTTGCCATAGAACATGGGAATATAGGACGTAGCCAGGCGTGTAGACCCTCATTCAAATAATTGCAAATCAAGTAAAGTCAAAAGTTGTATGCAGATTTTGAATCGCAGTCCACGAATTCCTATTAATCATTTATACGTAATAGCGCATTATGTGACCGATGCATTAAGAAATAGGGATTTTGACACCATTGTCCAAATTTACAACATTGTTCATTATAAGATATATAACAACTAAGATTATAAGCATAAGAAAATTTGCTTGACAAAGATCCATACCCCTGTAACTAAAGTAATGATGATGCAAATGACGGTGATGCTGCTACTGCTGATAATGATGACGGTGATACCGATGCTGTTTATGATTATTTAATATGTAAATGTTAAAAACGGTTACGGTAATGCCCATGACGATTACGATGTAGATCGTGATGGCGGTGATGCTGCTGCTAATGATGATGATTAGTGCAATTATACAGGTAATATTGGATCATGATGATGATCATGTGAATTTAATGGCGGTAATGATGATTATTTCTTTGATATTTATCATGCAAATGGACGTGATATAAGTTCGTTTTTACTACGATTGTTTTTCATCTAACTGTCATCGATGATTGTATACGTGCACTTTTTTGAAATCTATAGTTATTCAGACATTGAACATTAGGATCATACCAGTCGTTGGCTCTGAGTGCCGGGGAGGATGTAATTGGTTCTTGATTGGGTTACACCTTGCAATTATGAATAGCATTGTTTGTTTGTTTCATGTTTAGTTGTTTTATGTTTTTGTGTTATATGAGATATTTACCTTCTTTTGGTTAACATTTAATAGCTTTAATTTGTATCACGCAATGCATTCTTTGTAAATGACAAATACTTTAAACAGTATTCCCACAAAAAATGATAGGCGTAGTTAATCCGGGAACGGCCCATGCAGCTATCAAGTAATTAGCGAAAATTCAAACTCAGGCTGTGACATTGCGCGCGCATACGTGTAAAGTCAACTTGTACACACTATCTACATATGCAAAACGATGAAGACTAAGAATGTCGATCCAATGCGAATGTTAAGCTTTTCATTGGAATTAAAATATCAGTTTCGGCAGAAAGGCAATTTTATAGTTAAATTGTGTGTTTTATCGTGCGAAGTGATTTTTAGTGCAGTTTCTGTTTTGACGATACACGATGACTTGGACGAATTGTGCGGATTCGGAACTGTAACGTACGAGTTTGATTAATACGATTTTTTGATAATAATAAAGATTTTTTTTTGTTATTTCATTCTGCAAATTACACATAGTAGCGCGGTTATATTGATAAATTGAAGCCACTTATTGTGTTCGTTTAAATTTATTTCGTACAAAGAAACGGTTGGAATGTTGCTATAAATAATCGGGTGACTCTTCCGTTACTAGCATTCCGATTTTTGCGTTTCTACCGTTTCTAGAGTTCCAAGCGCTCCGGTTATAGCGTTTATACCGTTTACACCGTTTCAAGCGTTTGTAGCGCTCCGTTTCATTTCCACTTCCACTTCCACTTCCACTCCGTTCCGTTTGTCAATTTTATGATTTTCAGTACTGTATTATTATTATTATAAACAAACCGGCCTTTTGCAATGTTTCATTAGCCTTAAAATATATAATATTGTTTCTTCTTAAATTATAATTATTTGTATTGATCATTCGCTTGATATTGTTATATATGTTTTATATCAATAATCGTATATGTACTTTGTTGTTCTTCTGTTCTATTGCAGCAGTAAAACTGTTAAAACTGACATAAATATACAAAAGACTAAATGTACTGACATCAGAATTGTTCCGAGCTATTATTTATAATGGTTTTGTAAAAGTCTGTCACATGGATCTTCTTAATGTTTACGTCTTAATTCAAAAGTGATGGCGTCAACAAAACAAAGGTGTAAGTTTTTAGCTTGAAAGATGATGCTTCGAGAAATAGCTATTTTAACTAGCTTAGTACTGTCGTTATCGGTCAAAAAAAGTAATGACGACATTAAGACATAAAAATCGAGTAGAAATGAACTTTGGAAAAATAGTCTAAGATGAGAAAGAAAAAATAATTAAAAAAGGGCCAAACAACCAAAAGAAAAGTCAAATAAAGCCAGTAGATGGTCACGTGTATATCTGAAAACGATATGCAATACACTCAGATATTATCATTTCAAGTCAAGGATCAGTTTAACCACATTTAGTTTGGCTAGCCATATACGATCAGTGTATACCCCTGATTGCTCTAAGATAATTCAAAGTCATAAACCTGCTTATATACTCGTGTTGAGGACTGAAGCTCATCATGTTTGTCGGTAACATATAATTATTGAGAGAATATTATTAATAATCGTGCGCATCGTTGTACAGCGGTTTAACTATTATAAGAGGTATTTTTATTGCTTATATTCAATTTTATTTTCCAGTAATCTTGTGTTGTTGGTGTTGTTGTTGTTGCAATCTAACGCACCGCCGTTCTACGCCGCATGGGTTCCATAATGTGGCCTTGCAACTTCAAACGCAATAGTTTTTGTTAAATTATATAATCGAAACGTCCTTTGCGGCCACAAATAATAAGAATGTAAGTACATGTGGGATGTAATCGCAGAAATTCTGCCGAAGCCGTTAATTTGTTTTATTGCAAATGGAATTTAAGGATATATTTTGTTCAATCAGCTTAATGCATTTATGTTGCTGTTTTAAATGGCAGTTTTAAGACAATTTTAAAAAAAAAAATAAGAAGAATAACATAACATAAACCTACGTAAAATTAAACCAAAGATAATTAATAACTTCAGCTTAACAAAATGTCTGCTCGATTTAGGGCGAATAATCATTAAGGTCTTAAGTCAAGATGATTATTTCAATCCATAGAGAAAAATCAGAGGAAGCTGTTGGAGAAAATTGCTGCATTCACATCGTTAGCTAAAGGTTGTCCTTAGTTTTGGCTTCACATAATTCCACTTTAAATGTTATCTCTCCAGGTTATCCTATTAGTGATTAGGCTGGTTGGCTTTTTTTTCTTTCTTTTTGTTCTGGTCATCGTTGAGCTCTTTCCACTAGGTTAAGATGAAACAAGTTAAATATGTATTTTATGTATACATCCATGTGTATGTGTGTATGTATATGTATCTGTTTGTGTGCGCGCGTGCGCGTGCGAGCGTGCGTTCATGCGTGCGCGTATGTGTGTGTGGTGTGTGTGTGTGTGCTTGAAAACTTGTGTGTTTCTTATGTTATCCATAAATATTTCGAGCTGCTTTAATTTTCAGAAAACTAGAAATCAGAACATGAATGTTAGTTTAATGGTGATAGTGTGTGTGTGTGTGTGTGTGTGTGTGTGTGTGTGTGTGTGTGTGTCTGTGTGTGTCTGTGTGTCTGTCTGTGTGTCTGTCTGTCTCTTTCTCTCTCTCTCTCTCTCTCTCTCTCTCTCTCTCTCTCTCTCTCTCTCTCTCTCTCTCTCTCTCTCTCTCTCTCTCTCTCTCTCTCTCTCTGTACACGTGGGTGTGCACTTGGGTGCGTGCGCGTGTGTATGTATTTTAATATATTTACAAATCATTTGTGTATCTATTCTTATGCATGCATACAGTATCAAAATTTATTTTTCCATATGCATTTATCCTCTTTTTTTATGTAACCTTCTTAGTACTTTTTTCGAATATTTAGCTTAAATTTAACAAAATACTTAAATAAATGAAAAATCAACTTAAAACCAACAATCTGTTAGTCTTTTAAATGACTTCAGCTTTGATATAATAAGTTTCAGCATTTACCCACTGAAATTTCCTTTCTGAAAATGGACAGACAAGTGTCTAGTCATTGTGCCGGAAAACCTTACGCAGATGATTTACTAATACTATACACAATGCTGATACGCTGTTAGTTATAGTGAGATAGATGAGATGTATGACGTCAATGAGGGCTAGTTGGGGATAAGTCTGGATATTTACACTAGGCTTATAAAATCATGTACATATGCTACACAATTATGTGTTACTTGTAGACTGCTAAGTACTTGCTGATCGATCGGCAGACCTTTTTTGTCACGCTCGGCAATGTGAAGAGAAGACGAACAAAAACAAACATTAAACTCTACAACCTCTCTGTTTATATCTACCTTCGATAACAGTCTTACTTATGTGAAGTCGAACCAAACCTTTTTAATTATAAACCTGTACAAAACACAAAATTAAGCATTCTCATAAAGCTTTATTCGATCAATTGTAATTGTAATTGTAATTGAAAACTTCCTAAACTGTAATGTTATTATTTCTAAAACAAAATTAGTAATTAAGCTTACATAATTTAGAGGAAGTAATAAATGACCAAGAATTTCAACAACCCTTGTATGTTGTCAACAAAAGTAACATATAACGTGTTGTTCAAATGAGTAATGACTGCATCAAGTCTTCGTTACGACCATGTAAAATAATAAAACGATAGCATAATATGATAAAATATTGTAGCTAGCTGTGCATTTTAAAAGCAAAACACACAAAAAACCCTTACCCTTATTGTGGTGCCTCTGCAAATTAATTGTACACACTGTTTTTAATTAAGAAAAGTATTGGAATAAATTTATTTATGGCACACACAAAAAAGTGTTGTTTCGTTTTTAAAAAAATCCGCAGGGTTAGTGTGTTAGCTGCTTGTGATTTCGTACATGCAATTATTACAGTGTAAAGATTCCTGCAAATCGGCAATGCCATTTCAATGTCACCTTTCAACCGCTAGTCACAAATAACACACTTCTTAATAAACGTGTGTATTTAAATCGTTAATATCCTACTGATTACTGTCTAATAAGGATCTGTACCTTCTCTAACAAAACAAGTTGATTAAACTTAAAATATCCATTAAATATGGTATACACATGTTTTGAGCGATTTGACGATTTGACATAAGCATTTAATTACATGTAGCTATTTATTTCTATTTATCAATAATTCAATTCAATATTTTATTGGCACAAACTTATATGTTTTTTTTTGCCGTACATAAATATATATGGCGACAAAAATACACATATAAATAATAATAAATTGCATACATGTTAAACATAGAGAAAAGTATGTAGCAAATGTATAACGTATGTGTATACTATTAAGTCAAGTACAATTATATTTCACGGTAACATGGAAGTAAAAAATAAATAAATAAATAAATAAAAAAATACTACTATACATTCTTTCTTTTACAACATGCAAGGTATACAAATCTAGCTAGTCGTTTAGTTAATCCTGTCAGGTTGCATTTCATTAGTTGTTTAAATTTAACAATACTTGGCCAAGAGCAAAAATAGTTTGGTAATATACTATATATAAATGGATAACAATGTTTGGAGTAGATGTACTCGATTGATGCGATATCTGATACGTACAAATATGTTACTTTTACGTAGTAAATGGATCAACTAACACGTAATCAAATTATACTGGACATAACGTTGTACATGTATTAGGTTGCAATTGTGCTTAGTACTTCGTGACTACTGTCGTGTGATTTAGGTTAGTATATGAGAGGTCAGTATCTGATATACTGTACAACTCGGAATAAAGATCACGTTTTATGCCAAACGCACGACACATCCACATCCTTTTGTGGCGTTCACTTAGCCAAAATGAAGTACTTTACTTATGTAAAAGTTATGTTTTAATGATCAAGCGTTTTAATAATTACCGCCAAACAAGTTTAAATGAAGAGCCAGAAATCGTTTTAATAATTACCGCCAAACAAGTTTAAATGAAGAGCCAGAAATCGTTTGAATAATTACCGTCAAGCATGTTTAAATGAAGAGCCAGCAATCGTATGAATTTATACCGTCAAGCATGTTTAAATGAGAAGCCAGCAATCGTTTGAATAATTACCGTCAAACATGTTTAAATGAGGAGCCAGCAATCGTTTGAATAATTACCGCCAAACAAGTTTAAATGAGGAGCCAGCAATCGTTTGAATAATTACCGCCAAACAAGTTTAAATGAAGAGCCAGAAATCGTTTGAATAATTACCGTCAAACATGTTTAAATGAAGAGCCAGCAATCGTATGAATTATTACCGCCAAACAAGTTTAAATGAAGAGCCAGAAATCGTTTCAATAATTACCGCCAAACAAGTTTATATGAAGAGCCAGAAATCGTTTGAATAATTACCGCCAAACAAGTTTACATGAAGAGCCAGCAATCCTTTGAATAATTACCGTCAAGCATGTTTAAATGAAGAGCCAGAAATCGTTTGAATAATTACCGTCAAACATGTTTAAATGAAGAGCCAGCAATCGTATGAATAATTACCGTCAAACATGTTAAATGAAGAGCCAGCAATCGTTTGGATAATTACCGTCAAACATGTTTAAACGAAGAGCAAGCAATCAGTTGGATAAATACCATCAATTCTATGCTACCATAATATGCAGTAACAGATAGAAACCATTAACACATCTTGATAGAAACCATGCACATGTCTTAATAAAACCATTTAAATATTTTTGTAGAAACCATTAGCATATCTTGATAGAAACCTTTAACACATCTTGATTGAAAGCATTAACAGATCTTAATAAAAAGCATTAACACATCTTGATAGAAAGCATTAACATATATAATAAAAAGCATTAACATATCTTGATAGAAAAAGCATTAACATATCTTGATATAAATCAGTAACATATCTTAATAGAAACCACTAACATATCTGAATAGAAACCATTAACATATCTTGATAGAAACCATTAACATATCTTAATAAAAACCATTAACATATCTTGATAAAAACCATTTACATATCTTAATAGAAACAATTAACATTTCTTGATAGAAACCATAAACATGTCTTGACAGAAACCATTAACATTTCTTGATAGAAACCATTATTTCCTCCTTATAGAAACCATTATCTTGTCTTGATAGAAACCTTAGTCGGAATCTATTGTTTTCCTCCCATCATAAAGCAATGCGATGTGTGTGTATGTTGTTTACCGACGATTCTGGGAATCGCTTCTTCACGACATTACCTTAACGAGAATATTTTCAAACCTGTAGAATTTAAAAAAGTATCAAACCAGGTTTCCACGTGTCAGACTGTTTAAGGTCGTGTATTATATTCCAAAAACGTGTTTGATCATTTTGAGAAGTTGTTAAAGGTCATATCATTTATTCAATGTGTTGTAAAATACCATGAACAAAGCGGAAACTATTGTTAATGATGAAAGAAATTTAAAGAATGCAATCATTCCTTTCAGGTTATGGAACAGCCGGCAATCGAAAATAGTGTTGTTAAACTAAATAAAGCTGGGACAAGCCTTTATCAAATTACAATAATAATCCGAAGAAGTTTGATAGCGGTTAAAGGTTCGCCAAAAAAAAACTTTTATCCATTAAAACAATATTTCAGATATACATTGTTTTAATTTAACATGTATGTGACAAGCTTTGTAAGTGACTTACTCTACATTGAGTGGAATCGTTTACACATGTTCTTTGACATTATTATTCTCTGTAATTATAAAAGGAAACAAAGTGTTCCTCTATATGTATGTGTAATTGCCGGGGCACAGCAACTGCTAATAAAACTGACATTAGAAGCTACATGTTTATTCCAATTGCTGAAGGCCGAATCATTTCAGATGGAAAAGGTGTGATTATGTTTGACTTTTAGCAAGAGTTCTTTAATAAAGCGTAAATTGTCATAATTGCTCTATGAAGGATTGAATGTACTCTAAATAAAGGCTGCATAATACATGTATGGACTAGAAGACCGTACCTGTTGTGAACATCGTGATGAAACAATTATTAACCGGTATCAAATATTCACACCTTATATAGGTATGCGTCAAATAGAAAATAAAACGTTAAAGTCGCCACACGAAAGAGGACATATGTAAATCTTAATAATGAAAAACCTCAACTCAAACGCCATTATAATCCCCTGCTATAAGCCTCTGATCAAATCCAATCAACAAAATATACCATACTTAAACTATTGTAGAAAACATCACACTACTGTACTAAATATCTCTTAACAATAAGAAAATACATGTAAATATTAACGGAAACTATTATCGGATTGAACTTCAAACGTTTGAAAACTTGAGTGTTTCTTATGTTATCCATAAATATTTCGAGCTGCTTTAATTTTCAGAACACTAGAAATCAGAACAAAAATGTTAGTTTAATGGTGATAAGAAAATACTCATGATAATTAAAGCTTATGTTCTAGATGAAGTTCATTAGAACATGCCTTTTATAATGTACAAAACAACTAGGTTTAAACTTGAGCGCATTAATGAATTGTTCGTTAATTTCGAGCCGCGCAATAAGTAGAAATGGTGGAGAGATCATCTGTGTGCTCATTAATTAAACTTTAAAATGAAAATGTTTTTTTTTTAGAATTCTGACATATCGATTCATTTATTTATTCTTGCTACTATTATTTAAAGATACCATATTAACTCAATTGCTGTCACTACATTGATTTCCCTTTTATGATTTGTCGTAAATTGCCTGTTCTATAACGAGAAAAGTAAAAATACATATAGAGTTTGAACTACGAGAGAATGTATTGCAGTTAATCATAGTAATATTTTTGTAAGTCCCATTGCTCTCGAAGTTAATATTGTAAGCACTTTTCTTTTAAAACATTTAAAACAACAGTAGTTTAAATGATTACACACAATTGTTAATTTTGTTCACTTTCCAAGTAAGCAGAAATTTACATGTTATACTTTATTTTAAAATATAAGTTGGCATCTAGTGCTATGTTATGCTATCATTTCATAAAGTTACACATTCTAGTTAGTCTAACCGTTGACAGAGTTTGTGGATTTGGAAAAAAAAATACGTAGCAAAACATGAATGGTCGGTATAGCGATGTCCAGCTTTTATTAACAGCGGAGCAATCCAAAATACATGTCTGGAAAGTATCGCGGACGAGCCACATGTCAGCTGGCAGACCTCCCCACATGAAAGTTCTCATATCAATTGGGACTCGAACCGTCATGGTGAACCAGGGGATTTACAAAAACACTTTCTCCTATTAAGCCAGTATCCAATTGTGAGCACACATTTAACAATTGTATCAGCCTGTTTTTTTTTTTCATTTACGTGTGGCCATTAGCATGCTAAGATCAAGTACGTTTATCCTAGATATATAGTTTAGCTCCGGACAGTAATATAATATTGACAGCTCTCTGAACAGGATCTGCATCAGGTTACGGCTTAGTCTGTAGTAAAGTATCCTACTCAGACTAACCGAACATACATTGTGGCAGGTATTGATTATGTGTAGCAATTCGTGAACTTTGTTTTTTATACATGTGCATGTAGCAAATACCTTATAAAACTAGCGACTAGCATGGGTATTGGTGGGTCGTTCGGTACCAGCCTATTATCATTATCATATTATTATTATCATCCTAAGTCGGGGATAATGAGGCATGTCGTAGATCATTGATTATACTGTCATGTACCATATGCATGTACGTGATAGGCACGTCACGGAATGTCACTATATTAGTATTATATGTCAAACGGCTAATGCTGATACATGTACTAAAATCGTGGAAATATAATCAGTTTCATATACATTATGTTCCATTGTCTTCTAAAGTATGTGCATGTTCATGTACGAGTTTATACTCTTTCTAGCCGGAAAAATGTTGACAATGTATCCACACAGCAAAATTTTATTATTGAAAATGCACATAAAAGTGTATTTAATTATGTTTAACCTTAAAATATATTAAGTTATTTAAGTAACAAAAATATGCCTGTAAAGATCTAACGGGTTATGAAGATTTTTAACTTCGTTTCACTGTGTCTCACGCTGTTAGGCTACAACCGATAACGTCTGTCTCCAGGGCAAGTTGAAACAACAACTGGAATTTCGGACATTGAAACGTTCGAAGATGTGTACTTTATGTACATAAATGTAATCAGGTCTGTCTTCTATCTCAAGACTAAAGACATTTAAAGGCTATATCAGACAGTTTGCCTTCATCCTGTACATGTAACAATATATGTTAACCCTGTTCTGGGAAATGTATGCATAGTTGCTGCATAAACTAACACTTTAGATGAAGGAAAGACTGTTTATAACACTATCTTAATTGTTAGACAGTACAAAATCGTGAAACGTATCGTTTTAACTCATTAATTCCAAGTCTATAAATAAACACGATGGTGATTTTAGATTTAAAAAATTCTAGGTTTGAGCTGATTACCCGGATATCATGTGACGTGATCAGAAAGAAATTGACCACGTGGATTTCTTATTTTAAAAATAGCTTACTGTGTAGCGTGACAGGAAATACATTTTTGTAATGACATGTTGGGTTTTACCCTTACCTTTACATGGGTGTAGGACACCAATAACCAGAATTTCAAGGTACCTTTTCCTGTTATAAAGTTATAAAAGTAAAAAAAATAATAATTTATTGTTATATTTTCAAAACAATGTCTACAGTCATTATATGACGGCTCAGTTTGTTGCAATTTCTTCGTAATGAGCCATTTAAGAGCAATAATACCAATTCGCAGAAAGAAGGGTCATGTGCGAATTCATGGCTATTGCGTCATAGGAGTAACTTAAGCCAACGTTAAGAATACATGCATTGTTTGGCCCTCACACAGCCGAGAGATTATGCACATGTCATGTTCCATTTACCGTGCCTGTTTATTGGTTTCTGAGTTAAAACTTTAGATTTCCAACGCTTCTACTATTAGACGTAGTTCATTGGTTGTTGTTTTGTTGTTGTAATTATTATTGTTTTTTGTTGATGTTTTTTGTGTATACTTGTTGAGTGTATCTCCCAACAATATTCATCTATCCGGAAACGGTGTCCAATTAAAACATCAGTTGTGTTGCCTTCACTGCGTATAGCATGCCTTGAACACTGAGATTTTACCCCATCCAGTCAGTGTATCAGCCCTATACAATGTAACTATCATTATATTTAACTGAGATTTTGCAAGGAAGCTGCACTAATACTGTTATTAGTAGTGACTTTGGTATGTCGGGGCCTTGATTTAAACCCGTGGACTCTCGTATCTGGAACAGGCGCTCTGCGGATGGCGCTACATGTACTAGGTCTTATAATAGCAATTATTTTTGTTACATTCAAAAGTAAACAGTGCGCAGCTTATGCGGGTTCGGTCACATACTTTTGAAAATCCAGGAATCATGTAACTTCATTGCAATCTCAATTACTAAATTGACCTTGTAAATCAAATGAGTTTCGGTTGTCACTCACTTGCATTTGTCTTTATCTTTAAATAGACTTTTCCTGTATCCTGAATATTTTAGAATTTGCTAGTCGTTTGTCTTCATTAGGATAGAACTCAATAACAGAGCAATGTGGCTGTTTTTTCACTTACAATGATGACAAATTCTTGTACATTTCAATTTTTGCTTTGACAAGAATTATTATAGATGACTCTAATAATAGATACATGTACCTTATTTTGTCGGTAAAATTATGATAAATGTTTTTGTTTTTGTTGAATTTATGTAAGAATATTGTGTTATCATATCGATGTAAGATATTCCACATATTTGTTTAAGAAGTATAGCGCCACTCTACAAGGTTGTTATATCGACATCTCGACATCTCGACATCTAGATAGAAAAATATCTCAGATATAAGTCTTGGCAGAACCACTGGCTCACCACAGGGTAGTTGTTATAACCACAAATAATGGTTGTTATATCGACATCTAGCTGTTAGATGGAGAAATAACCCAGATATACGTCTGGGCAGAACCACCGGCTCACCGCAGGGCAGTTGTTATAAACACAAATAATGGTTATTATATCGACATCTAGCAGGAAATACCTTCGGTCGTACAGGAACTCGAACACACCTGAGAGACCGAAAAGTGAATGAGTTGCAAGTCCCTAATTCTACCCCTCGACCACTTTCACTCCCTCCTCCCTTCTTAATAAATGTGTGTATTCAAATCGTTAATATACGGCTGATTAATGTCTAATAAGGATCTGTACCTTCTCTAACAAAACAAGTTGATTAAACTTAAAATAACCATAGATATGGTATACACATATTTTGAGCGATTTGACATAAGCATTTAATTACATGTAGTTATTTATTTATATGTAAATGGATAAAAACGTTTGGAATAGATGTACTCGATTGGTGCGATATCTGATACGTACAAATATGTTACTTTTACGTAGTAAATGGATCAACTAACACGTAATCAAATTATACTGGACATAACGTTGTACATGTATTAGGTTGCAATTGTGCTTAGTACTTCGTGACGTGTGATTTAGGTTACTATATGAGAGGTCAGTATCTGATATACTGTACAACTCGGAATAAAGTTCACGTTTTATGCCAAACGCACTACATATCCAAATCCTTGTGTGGCGTTCACTTAGCCAAAATTAAGTACTTTACTTATGTAAAAGTTATGTTTTAATGATCAAGCGTTTTAATAATTACCGCCAAACAAGTTTAAATGAAGAGCCAGAAATCGTTTGAATAATTACCGTCAAGCATGTTTAAATGAAGAACCAGCAATCGTTTGAATAATTACCGTCAAGCATGTTTAAATGAAGAGCCAGCAAACCTTTGAATAATTACCGTCAGGCATGTTTAAATGAAGAACCAGCAATCGTTTGAATAATTACCGTCAAGCATGTTTAAATGAAGAGCCAGCAATCCTTTGAATAATTACCGTCAAACATGTTTAAATGAAGAACCAGCAATCGTTTGAATAATTACCGTCAAGCATGTTTAAATAAAGAGCCAGCAATCCTTTGAATAATTACCGTCAGGCATGTTTAAATGAAGAACCAGCAATCGTTTGAATAATTACCGTCAAGCATGTTTAAATGAAGAGCCAGCAATCCTTTGAATAATTACCGTCAAACATGTTTAAATGAAGAGCCAGTAATCGATTGAATAATTACCGTCAAACATGTTTAAACGAAGAGCAAGCAATCAGTTGGATAAATACCTATCAATTCTATGC
Source organism: Sinonovacula constricta (assembly GCA_007844125.1). Lineage (NCBI taxonomy): Eukaryota > Metazoa > Mollusca > Bivalvia > Cardiida > Solecurtidae > Sinonovacula > Sinonovacula constricta. Next base: position 68,176,195 of record CM017555.1, read on the forward strand.
TGCCATAATATGCTGTAACATATCGAATTAACAGCTTGAAAGAATTATCTTATCTTGTTAGAAACCATTATCTTATTTTGGTTGTAAGCTGTTTTGTCTTGATAGAAACCATTAACATATCTTGATAGAAATCATTAACATATTTTGAAGGAAACCATTATCATATCTTGATAGAAACCATTAACATATCCTAATAGAAACCATTAACATATCTAGATAGAAAACATTAACATGTCTTAATAAAAAGCATTGAAATATTTTTATAGAAACCATTAGCATATCTTGATAGGAACCTTTAACACATCTTGATAGAAAGCATTAACATATCTTAATAAAAAGCATTAACAAATCATGATAGAAAGCATTAACATATATAATAAAAAGCATTAACATACCTTGATAGAAAAAGCATTAACATATCTTGATATAAATCAGTAACATATCTTAATAGAAACCACTAACATATCTGAATAGAAAACATAAACATATCTTGATGAAACCATTAACATATCTTAATAAAAAACCATTAACATATCTTGATAAAAACCATTTACATATCTTAATAGAAACCATTAACATATCTTGATAGAAACCATTAACATATCTTGACAGAAACCATTAACATTTCTTGATAGAAACCATTATTTCATTCTAATAGAAACCATTATCATGTCTTGAGAGAAATCTTAGTCTGAATCTACTGTTTTCCTCCCATCATAAAGCAATGCGATGTGTGTGTATGTTGTTTACCGACGATTCAGGGAATCACTTCTTCACGACATTACCTTAACGAGAATATTTTCAAACCTGTAGAATTTAAAAGAGTATCAAACCAAGTTTCCACGTGTCAGACTGACTAAGGTCATGTATTATATTGCAAAAACGTGTTTGATCATTTTGAGAAGTTGTTAAAGGTCATATCATTTATTCAATGTGTTGTAAAATACCATGAACAAAGCGGAAACTATTGTTAATGGTGAAAGAAATTTAAAGAATGCAATCATTCCTCTCAGGTTATGGAACAGCCGGCAAGCGAAAATAGTGGTGTAAAACTAAATAAAGCTGGAACAAGCTTTTATCAAATTACAATAATAATCTGAAGAAGTTTGATAGCTGTTAAGGATTCGCCAGAAAAACTTTTTATCCATTAAAACAATATTTCAGATATACATTGTTTTAATTTAACATGTATGTGACAAGCTTTGTAAGTGACTTACTCTACATTGAGTGGAATCGTTTACACATGTTCTTTGACATTATTATTATCTGTCATTATAAAAGGAAACAAAGTGTTCCTCTATATGTATGTGTAATTGCCGGGGCACAGCAACTGCTAATAAAACTGACATTAGAAGCTACATGTTTATTCCAATTGCTGAAGGCCGAATCATTTCAGATGGAAAAGGTGTGATTACGTTTGACTTTTAGCAAGAGTTCTCTAATAAAGCGTAAACTGTCATAATTGCTCTATGAAGGATTGAACGTTCTCTAACTGAAGGCTGCATAATACATGTATGGACTAGAAGACCATACTTGTTGTGAACATCGTGATCAAACAATTATCAACCGTTATTAAATATTCACACCTTATAGAGGTATGCGTAAAATAAAAAATAAAACGTTAAAGTCGCCACACGAAAGAGGACATATGTAAATCCTAATAATGAAAAACCTCAATTCAAACGCCATTATAATCCCCTGCTATAAGCCACTGTCAAATCTAATCTACAAAGCATGCCATACTTAAACTATTGCAGATAATATCACACTACTTTACTAAATATCTCTTAACAATAAGAAAATACATGTAAATATAAACGAAAACCATTATCGAATTGAACTTCAAACGCTTAAAAACTTGAGTGTATCTTATGTTATCCATAAATATTTCGAGCTGCTATAATTTTCAGAAAACTAGAAATCAGAACATAAATGTTAGTTTAATAGTGATAGGAAAATACTCATGATAATTAAAGCTTATGTTTGAGATGGAATTCATTAGAACATGCCTTTTTATAATGTACAAAACAATAAGGTTTAAACTTGAGCGCATTAATGAATTGTTCGTTAATTTCGAGCCGCACAATAAAGTAGAAATGGTGGAGAGATCATCTGTGTGCTCATTAATTAAACTTTAAAATGAAAATGTTATTTTAGAATTTTAACATATCGATTCATTTATTTATTCTTGCTACTATTATTTAAAGATACCATATTAACTCAATTGCTGTCGCTGCATTGATTTCCCTTTTATGATTTGTCGTAAATTACCTGATCTATAACGAGAAAAGTAAAAATACATATAGAGTATGAACTACGAGAGAATGTATTGCAGTTAATCATAGTAATATTTTTGTAAGTCCCATTGCTCTTGAAGTTAATATTGTAAGCACTTTTCTTTTAAAACAACAGTAGTTTAAATGATCACACACAATTGTTAATTTTATTCACTTTCCAAGTAAGCAGAAATTTACATGTTATACTTTATTTTAAAACATGAGTTGGCATCTAGTGCTATGTTATGCTATCATTTCATAAAGTTTCACATTGTAGTTAGTCTAACCGTTGACAGAGTTTGTGGATTTGGAAAAAAAAATACGTAGCAAAACATAAATGGTCGGTATAGCGATGTCCAGCTTTTATTAACAGCGGAGCAATCCAACATACATGTCTGGAAAGTATCGCCGACGAGCCACATGTCAGCTGGCAGACCTCCCCACATGAAAGTTATCATATCAATTGGGACTCTAACCTTTATGGTGAACCAGGGGATTTACAAAAACATTTTCTCCTATTAAGCCAGTCTCCAATTGTGAGCACACATTTAACAATTGTATCAGCCTGTTTATTTTTTTCATTTACTTGTGGCCATTAGCATGCTAAGATCAAGTACGTTTATCCTAGATATATAGTTTATTTCCAGATCAGTTATACATTATTGACAGCTCTCTGAACACGATCTGCATCAGGTTACGGCTTAGTCTGTAGTAAAGTATCCTACTCAGACTAACCGAACATACATTGTGGCAGGTATTGATTATGTGTAGCAATTCGTGAACTTTGTTTTTTATACATGTGCATGTAGCAAATACCTTATAAGACTAGCAACTAGCATGGGTATTGGTGGGTCGTTCGGTACCAGCCTATTATTATTATCATCATATTATTATTATCATCCTAAGTCGGGGATAATGAGGCATATCGTAGATCATTGATTATACTGTCATGTACCATATGCATGTACGTGCAAGACACGTCACGGAATGTTACTATATTAGTATTATATGTCAAACGGCTAATGCTGATACATGTACTAAAATCGTGGAAATATAATCAGTTTTTTATGTACTATGAAAGCAAGGACATACTTAGAATGTTGGGAAAATTCCTTTCCAATCTCGCTTTTTCATCTTCAACTCCAATGTCAAGCGTTTCATATACATTATGTTCCATTGTCTTCTAGAGTATGTGCATGTTCATGTACGAGTTTATACTTTTTCTAGCCGGAAAAATGTTGACAATGTTTCCACACAGCAAAATTTTATTATTGAAAATGCACATAAAAGTGTATTTAATTATGTTTAACCTTAAATTATGTTAAGTTAGTAAAGTAAATATGCCTGTAAAGATCTAACGGGTTAAGAAGATTTTTAACTTCCTTTCACTTTTTCTCACGCTGTTAGGCAACAAACGATAACTTCTGTCTCTAGGGCAAGTTGAAACAACAACTGGAATTGCGGACATTGAAACGTTCGTACATGTGTACTTTATGTACATAAATGTAATCAGGTCTGTCTACTATCTCAAGACTATAGACATTTAAAGGCTATATCAGACAGTTTGCCTTTATCCTGTACATGTAACAATATATGTTAACCCTGTTAAGGGAAATGTATGCATAGTTGCTGCAGAAACTAACACGTTAGATGAAGGAAAGGCTGTTTATAACACTATCCTATTTGTTAAACAGTACAAAATCGTGAAACGTATCGTTTTAACTCATTAATTCCAAATCTATAAATAAACACGATGGGGATTTTAGATTTAAAAAAATCTAGGTCTGATTACCCGGATATCATGTGGCGTGATCAGAAAAGAAATTGACCATGTGGTTTTATAATTTTAAAAATAGCTTTCTGTGTAGCGTGACAGGAAATACATTTTTGTAATGACATGTTGGGTTTTACCCTTACCTTTACATGGGTGTGGGACACCAATAACCAGAATCTCGAGGCACCTTTTCCTGTTATAAAGTTATAAAAGTAAAAGAAAATTATAATTTATTGTTATATTTTCAAAACAATGTCTACAGTCATTATATGACGGCTCAGTTTAGTGCAATTTCTTTTTTCATCTTCGTAATGAGCCATTTAAGAGCAATAATACCAGTTCGCAGAAAGAAGGGTCATGTGCGGAATTAATGGCTATTGCGTCATAGGAGTAACTTAAGCCAACGTTGAGGATACATGCATTGTTTGGCCCTCACACAGCCGAGATATATCTGCACATGTCATTTTCCATTCACAGTGCTTGTTCAGTGGTTTCTGAGTTAAAGCTTTAGATTTCCAACGCTTCTACTATAATACGTAGTTTGTTGGTTGTCGTTGTTGTTGTTGTTGTTGTTGTTGTTTGTGTATACTTGTTGAGTGTATCACCCAACAATATTCATCTATCCGGAAACGGTGTCCAATGAAAACATCAGTAGTGTTGCCTTTACTGTTTGTAGCATGCATTGAACACTGAGATTTTACCCCATCCAGTCAGTGTATCAGCCCTATACAATGTAACTACCATTATATTTGACTGAGATTTAGCATGGAAGCTGCACTAATACTATTATTAGTAGTGACTTTGGTATGTCGGGGCCTTGGTTTAAACCCATGGACTCCCGTATCTGGAACAGGCGCTCTGCGGATGGCGCTACATGTACTAGGACTTATAAAAGCAGTTATTTTTTTACATTCGAAAGCTAACAGTGCGCAGCTTATGCGTGTTTGGTCACATACTTAAATAAATCCAGGAAACATGTAACGTCATTGCAATCTCAATGACTAAATGGACCTTGTCAATCTAATGAGTTTCGGTTGTCATTCACTTGCATCTGTCTTTATCTTTAAATAGACTTTTCCTGTATCCTGAATATTTTAGAATTTGGTAGTCGTTTGTCTTCATTAGAACAGAACTCAATTACAGATCGATGTGGCTGTTTTTTCGCTTAAAATGATGATAAATTCGTGTACATTTCAATTTTTGCTTTGACAAGAATTATTATGGATGACTCTAACAATAGATACTTTATTTTGTCGGTAAAATTATGATAAATGTTTTTGTTTTTGTTGAATTTATGTAAGAATAATACAATCGATGAAAGATATTCCACATACTTGTTTAAGAAGTATAGCGCCACTCTACAAGTCTGGGCAGAACCACTGGCTCACCGCAGGGCAGTTGTTATATCCACAAATAATGGTTATTATATCGACATCTCGACATCTTGATGGAGAAATACCCCAGATATAAGTCTGGGTAGAACCACTGGCTGACCGCAAGGTAGTTGTTATATCTACAAATAATGGTTATTATATCGACATCTAGCTATTTGAGTAAGAAAGACCCCAATATTTAAGTTTGAGTAGAAATACCGGCTCAACGCAGGGCAGTTAGAAGACCTTCTTACATTTAACCTTCGCCCGTAAAGGAACTCGAACACACATGAGAGACTGTAATGTGAATAAGTTGCATGTCCCCAATTCTACCCCTCGACCACGGCCACCATTTTCTATCATCTTTGTAATGCATCAATATGCTTAACGCCTAAGACGTATATAAAGCATTTAGAATCATGTCGATGTGTACAAATAAAGCATGTTTAGAAAAGTTTAGTACATTTTACATTGGTGTAATACACTATAATCGATCTCATGCTGATATAAGTAAATAATATTGAGTTACCCTATACATGTTGACACGATGTTAACATAATGTACAACTTTGTATAACCAATACGATTACATGTATATTGACTGGTTTCCATTGGCGCTTATCCGTTTATTTTGGTGAAAGTCGGATCCAAATGGAGATCAGTCGCTTTTGTTTTGGCCACTGAAATGTTTTAATATTTTGGATTTGTTTTGTGTGAATAACGGGACTGAAAAGGGCATTTAGCTACTGTGAGGCTGTCTACTTTAACGATGATTTGTTAACTATGTCAATAAGCGTGTTTTGGCATGCAGAAAGATATCAATTCTCACCGTTACATGACCTTCTGGAGTATACTCCTAAGCGTATATACTAAGCACCCTCATTGCGGGTGCTGTTATTAAAAATCATCGATTACTTCGCAATCGGCCATTTCTCGGTTCTCAGTGTTTTGCAGAATTTTTATAAAGGGAACTGTCGTGCATTTATTTTATTGACCATTTCTAAGATTTTCTTTTGTACTTCCATTTTAAGTACATCATAGTGACACAATTATTGATATTATAACGTGTCCCGTCCAGGTAGACTGTCTCAGTAGAACCACGAGCCGTCCCCGTGTCACGTGTCAGCTGGAGTCCTGACCAACTTAAAAAATTCGCCCGAAGTCGGAGGAGTTACATGAAGATTCTTTTGGCCTATGCACCTTTGCAATTATGGATCCATTCTTATATTTAAATGTACAGTGAACATGTAAAAGTCTCACATGGAGATTAAGACGTAGATAAAGATAAAGATATAATTTATGTTCATTAAATGTAACAAACCTTGTTTTAATATGGAAGCAAAATACCTTTAACGCATGCTTTGAAAATAGCTTGTGTGAATATGCATTGTTTGCGAACCTTTCTAGAACTAAATGCTTCTCAGCGCAACTCTTATGCCACCAGAAAATTATCAAACTGCCGTCTGAACCAGACATTAACCTAATTCTACATGTAGGTCATTCGTGCTATTGCGGTGTCCATATCTAAAAAAACTTGATATTACAGAGATGCCTCCCAGATAATAAACATCCACGAATAGAAGGGTTTATATTACATATAAGACATCGGTAGACACATTTTTCTTTTAAAAATGTTTTAAGTCCATGTTGCAGAAAATAAGAAGGAAGATGTATATTCTCTTTGTGTCGTTTCAAGAAAATGTTACTAGTTTCTTACACCCAAGCCGTCTGTGACTTTGATATCGCGTTAAAATTTTGCTGGATAACTACAGATGCAATTTACTGCTTTCTAAACAAAAGTTGATGACCATGATAAAATGCATATCCGGATCATTTTACTTAATGGCAATAGAGATCTTGATACCAAAGTGTCTGCAATAAAACTGAGATAATTTATGATCTAAAGAATAACATTTTCACCTGATATAAATTTTATCATTTTTTCTACATTTAAAAAGCCCAAGAATTAAACTCCTTTTCGAACAGATATTCAAAATATGGGGATTGTGCTCGTTATTTTGGCCAGGTTAAGACGCTTGCGTTTAGTTACTTTCATGTTTCTTGTATGCCCCCGCCCGAAAACGCCTCTCCCCCACCACCTCAGAAAATGCAAGAATGGAAATCAGTTAATGCAACCTTTTTGTCCTTTTGCTGTCTGACACGCCCAGAACAGACACTTTCATTTTCTCTGTGGATGTTATAACCTTTACATAAATTTGGCCCATTTTACATTTAAGTTTTATATTTACATTTGATGTTACTTTTAGTCTTTAATTTTATTTCTTTTCTCTAATGAATAGTCCTGTACAAAGACGTATTACAAAAATACGAATGTGAGTGTTTTTATAATTACATACTCATTTAACTTGTATATAACGAGTTTACATAAATTCCCTAATCATTATTTGAAATGGAAACTCTGTTTAGTTCTACTTTTGCTTAGTGACGTTTTCCTTGGAAAGCGGCGTTTCCGTTAAAGTTAACAGTATTTTACATTTAGTTAAACAAACGATGTGACCATACATAATCATATATTCCAAGCTTAAGTTTGTTGACTCTCGAATGTGTTGAATTTATGAATATCTTTCAGCATCTCGGCTATATTGGCATTGGTGCACTATTAATGCTGCTAAACACTTATATTTCGACCTTGCCAGATAAGTAAAAGGCCAGACAGACTGTCATTAATGTTATGGAATTAATGGACAGGTCCATCAGCATTACAACATAAAAGTCTAGGACATTTTTCAAGTACTAATGTGTTCTGTTCTGTCAATTTTAAAAAAAATGAAAGAAAAATGTAAGGAATTATCAATTAACCTATTCAACTGAATATAATTTCACCTTGGCTATTGATAAATAATAAAACACTCCTCTGACTGCTTAGCCTGCCACCACGTGTGTTCGAGTCCCGTTCGGGGCGAAGGACTTAATATGGGACCTGCGGTAAGCCAGTGGTTCTTCCTAGACATTTGTCCCGGGTGTTCCTCTACCAAAACAGATGGACGTCGGTATAATGATCATAATTGGTCGCTGCCATGTATCTCAAAAACCTAACAAAACCAAATAATGAAAATGGTTTGAAACTTTATATATACCATTAAGAATATATGACATATATGACAAGGTCCAATTAGCATTGCAACATATACCAAAATTTGAAAAGATGCAAAGAACAGGGGTATTCATCTGCAAGCCAAATGTAAAAGTAAGAACAAATCTGTAATGAGTCATTTAGCCGAAAGAGCAAACACAACAGTTACCGCCTTGGAACGGTCAGTCCGCAAAATGGACCGACTGGGATGCTTAAACCGGTTTTACAGAGCTATAACCTCGCACTTGCTGCAATAAAAAGAAAATTTCTTTTTTAATAAAAATGTGTAAGCGCTGACATTTCCTTTTATATAAATGACGAGAGTTATGACATCAGATAAAGAAAATGTCCACTTAATATTTAAAAGAGAGAGAAGTATTTTTTTATTAGAAGAGCTACAAAAAAATTTGCTTTCAAGTGAAATTAAGAAAAGAAAATAAACAGAGAAGTGTTAATGGTTGCAGCATCCTGTTCATGTGTAGATGGAATTCAGGAACCAATGTCCATCAAAGGAAATACACGTAACAATTCCTATAGGATGAATTAAATGACAACATAGATCACATGCACGAAATTTCTTACACAGGCAACATTGTTGTAATCGTGAATAAAAAGATATAACAAGGTCCTCAACGCTTTGTTTTTACAGGCCACCTTCCTTTAAGTACTCCTTGTATAATTACTTTAAATGCATTTTATTTGCGTCTGCTTAGTTTTTCATCCGCATTTACTTTAAGATTATAAGGAAAACAACATTAACTTATTTCCAGAAAAGGGTCTGTCTTCTTTAATTAGCAATAGAGCGGGCACTTAACTAGGATCACATACAGGCACTTAATCCCGAAAACGTTTTAACTTGGAAGGGTCATTCTAAAGGTGGTGTCCGACCATTTGGGCCAATTATTTTTCTTCAAATAAACAAATAGATTATTGTCGCCTGAAAATATTTGACGAAATGCTGTTTATTGATATCCTGGATCTATGTGAAATGTGAAGCATTAAATTCCAATTGTCATTACAAACGTGTATTTACTATCTGAGCCACACTGCAATTAGCTATTTCCCAACCAAGAAAACCACGTGACTACTTACTTTTGAGCTTACGTTATATCATGATCTGGGCTGTCTGTTTTGTTGTCGATAGAAGAAGTCCCCATCGTGCTTATTTATAAACATGTATTTGGAAAGAATGAGAATTTAGAGCGATTTATTTAACGTTTTGTACTTTCTTACAATTGAGGTAGTGTTCAAAATGGTGTTGACTTAAAGTTTGGAGTTTTGCAGGATTTGCGGCTCATTTTCTCCAAACAAGAGAAAAATATTGTTACATGTATTTTATATAGGAAAACTGTTGGATACCACCTTTAAATCAAGGTTATACGATAAAATATATACTTTAGTCTCGCAGTAGAGAAGCAAATTAAGGAACTTAAACCTTATGGCCAATAAAGCTGCATGTATTTTTGATGCACATCTATGTCGTCTGTATGTTTTACAGGTATCGTCTATCCAAAACCAGTGTTAGCTGTAATGGTAAATACCCTGCTGCTAGTGGACAGTAAACACATTTCGGGACTGATAGGCGACCGGACAGACAATGCCGACTATCTTCATATTCAAAGGTGGGTCTTTCTAGTTAAAATATATTCAAACATGTAAAGTAAAAACACACATCTTAACGGTAGAATCATGATATTCATTCCATTGAAAATTAGTCTGGAAACACCTTATTGCTGTGTTTGAGTTTTTTCAAAATCTTTGTTAGTTTGGTGAACATTTTTCTTTGATGCTACGAATACAAATATAAACTCCGAAGTTTAATGTATTTGAGTTCATTCAAATTTTCTGATTTTAAGAAATACTTAACGTAGGATACATGGTTCTAATACCGCTTACGTTTGAATTGACAATGCAGACAGCCAACACATATGATTTTAAAGTTTTTTGTTTGCATACTTGTGTGGGAAAAGATACACCGTAAGACGTAAGTCCACACATTATATTTAAAGTTTTTAATAGATTTGTTTTATTTCATTTCTTACCGTTACAAACGCTTATGCCAAACTGTATCAGCGGAAATCAAAACAAAACGTGTGCTTTGCTGAAGTTATATGACAACAGTGAAAACATATTAGTTACAGACACTACTTCACGAAATAACAACAGTTAGAAGGACAATATTTGTTCACCGTAAATACTGCTTTGAGAAGTGCAGAATTCCTTTGTCACACAACAGAAGTAATTATCGAAGTAATTTTTCAGTTAACCTCAAGGGCCCTGTGTCATTATAACTGACATGTCGATTCATCGAGAGCCTATCAAGGAGCCTTTCATGAGAGAAGCCAATTAAATGATTTTACATCACTTTTGTTAAAAAAAGTTCAAAAAAGACCTGATTGGCCCTACATGTGATGTATTCATTTAGAGCGCCAGTATAAAATGATACATATGTTCTCTTTATTAAACTTATTAACATATGAGCCTTAATGAATTTATCTTGTTGTTTGATTCTCAAATGTCAAATCAGCGTCAATACATTGGTAATTGCAACACCTACATGTATGTCAGCTCTTTCTGTGCAAGGTCAACGACATGTAATGTTTGTGATAAAGTAATCCCCTTCGCTTTCCCTGTCTTTCTCCGGATTTGATTTTCATATCGAATATGTTTGGGCCTTAAACACAAATCCTCTTAAAGCATGTCTTAATAATTGAATGTCATCATCAGTCAGAAAGACATCACTTGGATTTGACATTCTATCTGGCAAGTCGTTAATATATAAGACACCGCATATTCTTCTAAGCATTGATTCCAAAAGGAATTCACTGATAACTTGCCGCCAGCGAAAGTGTTCTCTTTGTTGTCTTTGTTTTTGGTTACTCAAAAGAGATTTCATCTCGGCAATAAAGTGCTGCACAAAATATGTAGTTTAATTTTCTTTAAGCTGTGCATGTTTTTATTAAATGCGACCCTTTAAGCAAAACTCTTATATTTTTATGATCAACAAAATAATTTGCAGGGTATAAACGACTAATTAAAGTTATACACTTTAACTATGGAGATTTTTAAAGGGTCAACAATACCAACATCTTTCATTGTCACAGTGCGATTGCACCACCATGAAAAAATATTTTTTGTCTATTTATCCAAAACATTTTAAATGGGTGGAAAGTTGACCAGCCAATGATGAATCCATATTGCTTTTCGTTGAAGAGGTAACTTTCACACGAAGTTCTTTTTGTTCCAGTTTTATTATTTCAATGAACTTGAAAAGTGTGCATTAGAATAGGTATCATATCTTCTCGAAAATTGTGGTTGTTTTTACAGAGAAAAAGGGTGATATGAGACTTGTCTCCATTGTCAGGTATGATCACAAGTAGAACAATATAAAAAGGACCTTTAGTTGGATTTCACGGACCTCATCTTTGAGACGATATCATTGTAAACAGTTTTGCATAAATATGATAACAAAATCTATAAAAATATTTTTAGGGATTGGTTAGTAATGCTCTTGTTGAAATACTTTTGTCTTAAAAACATGTATGCCATATTAATTATAAATACGTGAATATGAAGATCTAAGTAATACTACGTTTATGCAAATCATATTAGGGTAAGGTTACGTATTTTATTTATTTGATTTGTAATTTGTGTGTCAATGAAGTATTTTAACCAGACATTATTTTACTTAAGTTATGCATGTAAGGGTACCATTGGCCGAGCAGAAAGAGAAATTTATTTGCAACTTCCCAGCGTGGGTTCGAGACCTGGTCAAAGCAAGATCTTTAATACGAAGAGGTATTCCAGTGGTGCACCGGTGGATCTACCCAATTGTTTTTATAAGTGTTACCACGAATATACAGACGATTTGTATGAAGGCAAATGTTTAGATATTCAAAAATTATGTGGCATTTCACTAATTTGAAAGTTTTATCTACTGTATCGATCGTTACATGTACTACAAAGATGAGTATCGTGTTTCTTATTCAGAAATATTATATGCTCGCTGAAAAGAAATAAGTAAAATAATATTGGATTCAACAGACTGTTATACGACACCTTTATAAGTCTAGGTCAAAGCAAACAACAATTTGCTGCACACGTCTTTTCTACATTTCCTGAACTATGATCAAATTTATTATGGTGGCATCCTAATAGAAATAAAAAAGTTTCTAAAACAGGAAGCTTTTTCATATTATTGTTACAGCAACGAAATATTTATTTTTTTAAATGCAAATATATTAATGTAATAATATATTGTTAATTTTGTAATAGTATCTTTGAATTAAACTTTGTCGGTTATATTGCAGGTTTTTGTGAGTGCGTTTCGGCGTTCTTTACAGTACTATAAACTTTCCCATAAACGTGCATACCATCATTAACATATATACATAATAAAAGATATTTTGCACTTTATCTGAAATGAATATTGGGGCATCTTTGGGTTTTCCTTTCTTTTTTAGCCATAGTCAATATATCTTTTATGTTTCCGGATCAAAATAATCAGAAAGTTTAGGAAAACAAATGATGATAGGTCGGCATACACTCAGTCAATTGTTTTGATAAAACTAAACACTATCTCATGGCAGCGTAAATATAAATCGTGGCAATCTATTTTTTTTAAATAATGAAGAAAACAATAGTTTTATCGTTCTTGATTCTGTTATACGAATTAAACTATTTAGCATATGATTCCTCTTGTTTACCATTCAATACACTCATTACATATTCTGTTAAATTAAACTAGTGAAATACAGCTTTTTTATTGATGACATCGTCACCTTCGTTATAATGCTGATCGTCTCATACCACTATTTCACCAACTCCTGTTGTTAAATTTCTTAAAATCGTTTATTGGTGACTAGAATTATGTGAGAAATTAATGCAAACCTTTGCCGACTGATCGTTCCAATGTGGTTACTGTTATGTTTGCTCGTTGTTAAATGACTTTGTTAAACATTTACTTTATGTTTTACTTTTATATTTGACTTGCATGTGAATACCTCTGTCCTGTGTCTTTTCAAATTTTGGTATATGTTGCAATGCACATGGGACTTTGTCATATTCCCTTATTCATTATTACAACAATGTTGCCTGTGTAGTGTGGTGGTCGTAAACAAATCTCCCTGTGCATGGAATCTAAAGCTTATCTTAAATAATGAATGAAAACTGTCACTGTATAAATGGTTATCAAAATATGGGTTAGATAACTGTATTGTTTTATTGTCGGTTGTAGAAAGTACATTCAGTTCACAAGATGTTAAATTATATGTTAAGGAATATAAAAAAGGAAGATGTGATAGAAATAGAATACCGTCCACGCTACACGTCATCTGCTGATATTACATGTACAAGTTCAAGGTACCTATAACTGTATTATTTCAAAGCATTTATTTCGACCATTAATACAGTACTTGGTTTGACAGTAATTTCATGAAGCATTATATCTATTATGAAATTGGTGAAAGATATACGATACTGGTGGTGCATATCTTCTTTCTTTCTAAAACACATGTATATGCAATGATCATTGAAACAATTTAAAATCCTTTTACGGAAAATAAAACAAATACAAGATCATCATTATGAACTGACGTGTAAGTTGCACTCTACACCTTTTGGCATTAATTGAGTAAATGGTATGACAAACAATCTTAGGATATTCGGCACTTCTTTGTAAAACCTGTTGTCTCCTTTGGTATACAATTGTACATTTTTAATATAGAAACGAGGAAATAATAACAAATACAAACCAGTAAGAGATATTTCACTAAATATGTATAAAGGCGATTGTTTGATTTTACTTCATTCAAGCTAAGTACTTTAATGCAACAAAACTGTTATCACATTAATATAATATCATATATGCCGTTTCAGTATTATATTTTATAAAAATGTTTGTTGATATGATCACCTTAGCACAGCACAGTACATGCCCTACCCCGGGAACATGACATCGTTTACAAATGCCTTACCTACCTTTTGTTTTTCCGTATAAGGTCATTTATTTAGAATCGTTATTTTTTTTCAGATTTGTCCGCAGATTATGGTTAGTTCTGATAGAAATGTACAGCTTTACTGTTCAATGTCTCGAAGCCAGTATATTTCCTGAATTATAATGTTAGAGGCTCAAAAAGGTCCACACAAAAAGTAGGTGGCACAGAACAGTAGCCTTAACAATAGCAATCGACCTTTTATTGGGCCTTAGACTTTGATCCAAACAAGTTGATTGAAATCTTTAAACGTAACATAACAATGGTTACATTCAGATTTGAATGTAAACCGTGTTTAGATCGCTATGTAAAATAAAACTAAATAAAACCAATATGCACCAAGACTCAGTCATTAGATCACCTGAGATCATCGAGTTGATTCCTACAAAATATAATAATGTTTAAATTTTTGTTTAAATATACATTTGTCGTTTTCCATATTTACACCCTTAAATTTTATTTACAGATTGTTTAAAGTTTTAAATTTAAACCAAACATTAAAAAGTTATGACAAAGTAAAACAACGTTTTATCTACATATATCACTGGTATAATGAGACTTTAACAACAATACGCCAGAGAATACAATTGTCTTATCTCTCGCCATTTAACGTAGCGTCGAAAAACGCAAAAGGATTTCGTTTTCAATGCTGCGAGTAATACATTGTCATCTCCCTATAACATCATATACATGCAAAGAAATTGCAAATTATGGCCTTTGTATTAACTGTACACCTTTTCTATTAACAACTTATTAAAGTATAGATTATAAAATGACATCTTAATCTGACATGTACATAAAAATGTGGCGGTCATTGAAAAGGGGTTACATTTCTAGGTTTATATGGGCGTTTTTACATTTTTACATTCCCTGGTATAATTTAAAACGTGTATATGTTCCATTTGTCATTTGAACACGCCTTTGAAGGTGTGAGGGGCGAGGCTTAAAATTGTATGTGGTCTTACAAACGTGTTCATGTTATTCAGTAGACATGGAAGATTTTAGCAAACCAATCAACAACAATGCCTGGTTTAGTAATTGAGTCTGGTATATCGTATCTCCAAGTCTGGAAATATTAAGACGTTTTCTGTAATATGCTATAAGTTGCGTAACTGAGGCGGGAACCATAAATCCAGTCTGACGGGAAACCAAAGAAATACAAGCCAACCGCCGTAATTCTTATGGTCAATGTATGTTAAAAATGTACATATTACTTTGTGGTTTTCTTGTCAACAAGTAGGAAGTAGAAACGTCGTTAAATATCGAATCATTATAAATATTTGTGCGATTATGCTTTACAGTTTTAACGAAACTGACGGCATCAGAAACATTGCATAAAATAAAGTTAAGTTAAAAGAACATAAATTATGAAGATCTTGGTTTCCAACATGAAACCTTTGAATGTTGCGATCTCGGAAATATGCCAGAAAGATGTGAGTTTTTGTCCATGTGATATTAGTATGTGCTTTATAGTAGCCAATTTAAACAATCATATCAATCCTATAGTATCCCTGACTGGCATGCTGTTTTCCAACGTAGACATAAGTAGCAGTTATCACTCACGACATCGTTACTTTTGCACACGTCTTTTCCTCATGATTAAAACAAAACACCTTTAACTAGTATTGAAGAAACAAACTTTAATGAGGGACAAAATGGCTCCATCAAAATTTCATTCTTTATTACACGATGTTTGCTTGTATGGACGTGTGTGAAGCGTTGTGGTTGTTTTTATTGCATTTTCATAATAAAACTAGTGAATGGTATTGATATTTTAATTAAGTGTGCACTTTTTATATTAACTGCCTTCTTCTCTTTTGGTAGATGACGTATTTACTTTATTGAATACTTATGATCGCTTGGGTTAGTTTATTTGCTAAAGAATCCTATCCTTTAATGATATTATACGTATTTTATTTAATAGATTAATGCATGTGCATGTACATACATTTATTTGATGGTTGTTTTATTCCTGATGCAGGAACTTAAGATTAGTTGTCTCACATTCATATTTTAGATTCACTTTTTGTCTTTAAGACAAACTTTTAAGCAAGGGCTCTGTTGAACGGTTTAAACATAGGTGTCAGTTTTTGCATTTACTTGATGTATTAAATGTCTCGCTTAAGAATTTCGTCATCTTTACATGTGTATCTCCATACTTAACCTCTGTACAGTGTTGGTTAAATATTTTTACATAGATTGTAACTCTCTTTAAACCTTGTAATGTATTTTCCTCTGAGTGAAAAAAATGTCCGCATTATCCACCCTGTCTTTACCAAAGCAGAACTAATTACATTGAATAAGAATATATGACAAAGTCCTATGAGCATTGCAACATATATCAAACTCCGAAAAAAGCACAGAACAAAGGTATTTCACATGCAAGCCAAGCGAAAAGTAAGAACAGCATCCTGTTCATGTGAAGA
The DNA here is from genome assembly GCA_007844125.1 of Sinonovacula constricta. Classification (NCBI taxonomy): domain Eukaryota; kingdom Metazoa; phylum Mollusca; class Bivalvia; order Cardiida; family Solecurtidae; genus Sinonovacula; species Sinonovacula constricta. Next base: position 68,193,130 of record CM017555.1, read on the forward strand.
TGGAATTGAAGAACCAAAGTCTAATGTCTATCAAAGGAAATACACGTAACAATCCTTATAGGATGAATTAAATGACAACATAGATTACATAACCTTGTTCAGACTTAAAAAACAACATATGAAGCTAAACGGCATTTAAAAGTCATTCTAGTTTAGATGTAAATAATACTGGACTGTTGTTTCATTACCGCGAAATCGATCGACATTGTCTGGTTACATGTATGATTTGAATCGTTTTCTGTAAATACAGTCTGACGGGAAATCTAAGAAATGCAAACTGGTGGCCCGATTTACAGACATATTTCTCAGCTGAGATTTTGCTCGAGCTTAACTATTGACTGTTTATTGTTTACTCCAGTAATATCTCGATCTCTTCAATGTTATATAGCAATACTTTAACCTTGCCAGATTAACGGAGTATACTGGAATTGTAACAGCACGTGTCAATAGTTTTCTTCGAGGTAAAATTTGAGCTTGAGCCAAATCTCAACTGAGAAATGTTTCCACCCCGTAGTCAGTGTATCTGTTGTTGTATCTTTATTTTTTGTAATCTTTGATGTTAGGATACAGCAAAAATTTAGTGAACAAGTTTGCTAACAATAGTAAAATGAGACTCTAAAAATTAAACGAAATGTAAATTTGTTTTTGAATTAGTATTTAGAAATGTGTTGGAAATTTTGCAAACCGCAATTATATTAGAATATATGCAGTGTTCAATATATGCAGATTATAGATATACTACTACTACTACTACTACTACTACTACTACTACTACTAATAATAATAATAATAATAATAATAACACAATGCACTACTACAACTACTACTTCTATTTCTACTACTAATACTGCTAACATTAAACAACTCCTGCAACTACTACTATTGCCACATATACTACTTCTTCTAATATTACTTCTACTACTGCTACTACTACTACTACTACTACTACTACTACTACTACTACTACTACTACTACTACTACTAACACGACTAGTACTACTACTACTTCTACTACTGCTGCTGCTGCTACTTTTACTTCTAGTACATATACTACTTATGCTACTGTTACTTCATCTTCTACCAGTACTACTATGACACGTCGACTAGCACTACTACCTTTTATGATTATTATTATTTTTATTTTTATTATTATTATTATTATTATTATTATTATTATTATTATATTGTTTATAATATATCAATGTATCATGATAAACCCGGTACAAAGGACAACTTGTGAACTTTGTGGCCAGTGGAATTATATTTATGGTTTAGTTAATTGTTTATTTAAACAACAACAAAAGTAAAATGGGGTATATAAATTGCTTTTAGTAAAGTTTATTTTTTTTAAAGAAAAAACATGTTGCGTCATGTAATATGAAAATCTTAATGGTATATACTTATATTTATGTAAATGATATATGTTTATGCATAACAACAAAGTGTGCTTACATGCTGTGTATGAAGCAGTTAATGCTTTATATTTGTGCCAGGTAGTGCTCCCACGAACTAAATAGCGCAAACATGCACGGTACTTTATGGCTATTTCTTTAAATACACATTTCCGTTGAACGTCTTTCATTTGTTAAAATAATCGTGCAAAAGGTTAGATTATCGAATCAGTTTTGTAAAACAAAACAAAAAAAAGAAATACCAATAAAACAAACATCGTGAAATTGAAAGACTTAACGGTATTAAATCCAAACGAAAGCAAATTGCGTAATGTTAAAATGTCTAGAATAGTTCCCGTCTAAATGTCGTCTTGTTAAACAAAAAACAAGTATTTTCAAGTCATGCTGTTAATTTTAAGACTGTTCTCGGAGCTTAACTCCACAATATTAATTTCTTTACATTTCTTTGTCAAAGTACTTTCTATTTAAATTAATACTTATCTTACTCTTTCAGTAATCACTTTTTGTTTTGACTTACGTACATTTACTGATTATTTTAACTCATTTCCTGTTGGAAAAAGTGCGGGTATTTAAATGTATTTTTAATGATTATGTACAACTTTGTAATATATTTACTAGATGACATTCCAATAACTGCAATTACATAGCAACTGCTTTGTTGTTAAGCCAATTTTGGCACACTAGCCGAGATTGTTGGGTGAAAATATTGAATAAAATGATGTTGTTTGATTACTTTTTATTACTTGTGAAGGGTAGATAAGCAATCTATACATTACGACTACAAGAATGTATGTTCGCAAAGCACACATATTTACTGATGTGTTGTACTAACTCTTTACGAACATGCATCAACAGCTGATGTTATTTTGAATGTTGCTAATCATAAAGATACGCCAATCAACAGACATTTCACGCATTGGTATTGTGGCATAAAACACTAAAACCTTCGAAGTTTCAGGTGATATAACGCTGTCGAAAAGAAAACGGGACAAGACTTAGACACAGTTTTCCCTAGTTCAGTAGACCGATTTCTTGCTTGTCTCAACTGGCATTTATATAAAGATCAAATGTCACTGTGATGCGTTCCATATAGCGAATCCAACCAAAAGGTAGGTAGCAGATGGACATATAGTGTCAACGACTTGGGTGTCCTTCAAATCTAAGGTTTATGATCTGTTTTAGTCGGCGCTATTGGAAAAAAAATACTATATGTTTCATCATTGGCCTATTCTTTGTATCTTGTTTATACCATGTTGATCTAAAGCATCTGAAACAAACTGTAATATCAAACAGGAGATCCATGTACACACTCGGGTGAAATATAGTTGTGTTATAAGTTTCTGTTGGATTTATTAAATTAATTCCGAATATCTAATGTACTGTGTTATAACCTATACAGTCTGTGATCATTGTAATTCAGGATGTGCGACTATTATAAATTATTGTTTACAATCAGTCTGTTCAACTTTTTTTACTAGAAAGTGGAAAAATTAAAGAAAACGTGTAACAAAAATATTTGAATCACATAAACTGTCATCAAAAATAAATTAGCTGGTGATTATTAATGTTGCTGCCAAGACTATGTTCATATCTACATGCCCACATCAATAGCATTAGGTATTTTATTGTTTTTCGTGTCTTTTCATTTTAGCTAGGATAAAATAACACACGGAACTCTAAATAACATCCATATTTTATTATGCGGGATGTCCTCTCCGAACCTGGTTACAAAACAAGTTCATTTATTTCGAAACTGGTTCTAAGAAAATGGCAACAAAAGCTATACTAAATCATATTTAAGTATGCCTGCGTGCTGAATGGCGATTTCTCCAACAGGTTGCAACAACTGAGTTGCGATCTGATATCGTGTCAAACAGGAAATTTAAGAAAAGCCGCTTCGTGCTTACATTCTCATGGTCTGTGTTTGCTTTCACTACATTTACAATTTACGACTTATTTTGTCGTCAGCAAATAAAAATGGCTGAATAATGGCTGACTTTAGCCATTGTGAACGTGTGAGTATTTATTATAAGAAACGTTTTATATTATTATCACAAAAATAAAACTTTTATAATAAATGTTATACAATATTGTAAATTGTTCCAGAGGGATTATATTTTTTCTAAAAACGCTCACACTAAAATGTTCGGCAAATTGCCTTTTGCAAGAGTTAAACATAAACAGCTGCCCCCTTTACATATTTTCAAATATTCCTGGGCGCTGTCATATTAGTAAACACGGAAACGACGTCGTTTATTATTAATTCAATTTAAAACATATTACATTCCTTGATTATTGAAGTCTTTTCACGTTTTCAAGCCAATTTAGTAGTTGTCACAGTTATACCGGTTGTTAAGCAAATTGCTTTTAGTTTATTTGAGTGTTTTTGTCACTTTTACATTTAATATCCATGTTTGAACATTTACTTATACATTTGAGCATCCCTTAATAATGCGAAAATACAAACATACTTAGTTTGATTGAAGTGAAACTAAACAATCGCCTATCCTTTTATTAAGTAATGCATTTCTTCATGTTTTATTTGTTGTATTCTTCCTTGTTTCTAAATTAAAAGTACTCGATCGCAAAAAAGGATGCTACAATGTTAAGGATAAAGTGTCGTATAGCCCAAAATAGTTTATTGTTGTAACTTTTACCCAGTAAATGTCAAACAAAGTAGATTTAACTAATTGTAATTGTAATAATTGTTTCAGTTCACCATGATGATCTTGTACAGTCAAACCTCTCCACACCAAAACTCTTTCTGCTGAGAGGTGATGATTGGTGCCAAGTAAAATACCATATAGAAATAGGTAAAAATGAAAAGTTCCTATCACAATTTCCACATATATTTAACTTTAATCTACCTGTAGACAAAGGCATACAATGTACATGTTAATGTGACAAAAACACAGAGACGAGACATAACACACAAAAAGAAAAACCATCAGTTACCGCCTTGGAACGGTCAATTGGCAAACGGGCCGACTGGGGTGCTTAAACCTGTTTTGTGGAGCGCTCCAACCTCGCACTTCCTAGAGGTTTTTTCTATCAAACAAACAGTGTAGATAACAATATCCAATATCAAAGTGAAACAACTAACAGTCAGCACCTGCGTCGGGAGTAAAAACAGATACAATGAACTGATATACATACTTATTATCTAGTAATACAATAAACTATCAACATACGTACAGTATGTACAGTAGATAAAAGCCTCGACAACGTAAAAATTCCAAATGAAAGAGTAGTTTGAAATAAAACAGCCTAAGCGCTGATATATGATAAGAACAAATAAAACAGCCCAAGCGCTTGATATATAATAAATTCTATTTAATTATGGCATACAATACCATGACGCATATGCCAAAAGTGTCAAAAGTGAAATGTAAAAAATACGAAAGAAAACACCGAAATTTAGAAAACAACCTACCAACAAAATAAAATGTAGTATTGTTAAGAGATAAGTTAAAAAACATCATAAAAAGCCGAGGATTTATCCGCAGTTGGCATGTTATATATAATAAAGGTACCAAAAATCCCGATGTTATACCTACTGTGCAATCTCACGTAAAGGGTATGGAGACTGCTCAAGTTGTCTCATCTATATAGGACACGACTGGAGAGATGAAGAGACAAGAATTCCAACAGTTACTGTCCAATTATGGCTTTAAATCACTGTTTTCAACGACCTGTCCGGTCATCATGTAATTTGAAAGTAATGCAAGTTCTTAACTGTAAAAGGGTCAATTGCAAGCAACGCAGTACAAGGAACGATTCCCGGGTTGTAACCGTCTGCAATACATTTTCTGATATGTTTTGTAAATTAGTCAGAAAAGTTATTGAGACCCTTGATTTTCTTCAACTTGCATATAACATTTCCATAAAATGCAGGATGGCTTATGCCATTCTGCATGAGTGTTTTCATACTGCTATTATACTTAGAAGCAAAAAAAAAAACATTGCGATGAAAGAATTTTGAAAACGCCTTTCTGAATTTATGAAAACGAAAGCCTTGCGGAAACAGTTTAGAAAAAAACTTTATTTTATGTTACCATTACTTTACGTATGTTTAACTACATGTTATACCAAAAGTATAATATTTCACAAATTCATAATGTAGTTAACTCTTGAAATAGTAAAAATAGATAAGCATACAAAACATACAAAGTGTAATTTTGAACACAGTGAATAGCCTTATTAGTAGAATCAGATACGTACGATTTTATGTAGTTTTTCTAAAAGAACTAAACTCTCCTCTAAACACTATGTGAACATTAATTTCCAACGACTTTTCATTGCTTGCATTTGAGAAACTAAATAGGTGAGCTGAGAGCTCTGTAAAAGCGGTTTAAGCACCCCCAGTAGGTCACTTTTGTCGACCGACCGTTCCAAAGCGTTGGGTTTGCTCTCATTGTCAAATGACAAAGATTTGTTCTTACTTTTTGCTCATATGATTTTGTCATATATTCTTATTCATAATAACAACAATGTTAACTGCAGTGTGGCGGTCTGAAAAATCTCACCGTGAATGTTATTTATGTTGTCATTAAATTAATCCTATTAGAATTGTTGCGTTTATTTGCTTAGACGAACATTGGACTTTGGTTCCTCAATACATCTATGCATTTACACTTGCCTGGTCATTTTCTTTTCTTGGTTCAAAAAATTATTAAGATGTCCTTGTTTCCGTCATAACATTTCATCGCTTCGACATTTTTTTTAAAAAAATAGATAGGGTTTCTTTTCATCGCTCGCTTTTAAGAAAATCCTCATAAAATGCAAGGTTCGATCTCTGTAAAAACAGTTTAAGCACACCATTCGGCCCATTTTGTCAATTGACCGTTCGAAGGGGTAACTGTTGGATTTGCTCTTTTGTTAAATAACTCTTCACGTAGTTGTTCGCACTTTTGCATTGGCTTGCATGTGAATACCTTTGTCCTTTGCCTTTTCAAAGTTTGCTATATGTTGCAATGCTCATAGGACTTTGTCATATATCATTATTAAATAAAACAGAATTTAATTATGTAAGCTAAGTATATGAAAACTGGGCACGATAGATATCAATATAGATAAATCTGCAAATAAAGAGTATGCATTTAAATTTTTTACTTCTTATAAACCCAGCAACAGGAGTTGGTGGATTAAAAAGACATCATTAGTGACACTTACCAATAAATTGATATTTTTCTTTTTTTAAGGACTTCTTTGAAACAGTGTTATCATGTATTTTTCACACCTGACTGGTTACCTGTCAAACAGACTCTGGCTTAGAGCTTGTATTAAATCAGTCAACAATGAATTATTATTAATAAAGATGTGAATGAACTCAAGTAGCCCCCCTGGCAGAGGTTATCGCAGTCTATAGGACCATATTTTAATGGCCGTTTACCTTTACTCAGAGGTGCTGCTACTCAGAGGTTAAAATGCACTTAAAACTTATGAGGGGAATAAAATTGCTGCTAAGGGGCTGTTGCTGTACAGGTTAGCCTTTTGGAGAGGTTATATTGTGTTTATTCCATTCCGAAAGATTTGGAGTATTTTGTCGATTATTGGATATACACGTGGTCTTGGAAAAACAGAAAATATGCCCCATCAGGTATCGCATGTCGTGTATCAATTTCGTAATAACTATATGCTTCATGTAATTACTGTCAGCCAAGTATTACTGTACGAAATATATGCTATGAAAAGAGATAATTATACGTGTCTGTAACTTGTATGTGTAATTATTTACAGATGTCGTGTGGCAATAATTGTGAACAAATAAACATACCTTACACATTTTAGAAAGACAATAATTGAAGCTTTTGTATCTATATACACATAGCACAGCGAATGCAAGAGTGGTTTAAGAATATTCTTAACAGGTTACAAGACAGAAAATAAAAAAGTATGCTATACTGAAGATGCTGTTTGTTTTTAAACGATCTTTTCGGACAGCAAATGTCTTTTTACGGCACAAGGCAAGCTAATACATAAATTAAAGATTACTCGTTTTCATCAGATCAATGCATTTTAACACATTAGGTCTTGTATAAATGAATATTTGTTAGTACATGTAGACGGTGAGTTATTGAATTTAAGCAGGACGTATTATAACAAAAGGTATCCGACCTATGTTTCGTTATTAGTAGATATAGTGCATTTCTTATAATTTCTTTTCAGACTGCTAGGTCGTCCAATTTCTACGTTTAAACGATATGATGAAAGTCTTATTCCAGCAATAGTACTTATCATTTTGTAGCATTTTTTCGGTCAAGAACAATGTCATCTCAAAGCATAGTCAGAATTCCTTTTTCAAGTATAAGGAACGTTAAGTTTATGTATAAAATGCAACAATCTCCAAGATAAGATACATGTATCCATTATTGTGTGTTTAATTAGAGAAATAATGAAATAAACATTTTTATGTTGACTAACTTTGGATATAAACTGACATGTTTTAAACATGACTTTTGTAATAATTGTTTAATTTGGGATGCCCAGTTATTGTATTGTGTCGTCTTCAGTTATATCGACTCTAAATGAGTAAATCATCGTTCTTAGAAGGACACATATAAATAAATGGTTGGACTATCTCTCGAAAATTGTTATCAAAGTACCGTTGAACATTTTGAACAACACTAAAAATTGTTTTCTTCGATTTGCCACCATTTACGAGTAACCATTTTACACGATACGCGTGAAGATTATCAAGTGTCTTCTACAGTCCTTTGAAGTGATGTGAAAATAACTTAATAATCAGGAAAACAAGAGAAGGTTTATTGATAAATGTTCAAGGACAATACCATTATTATCGTCAGGAATACATGTAGCTTCTATGTCATTTATGAAAAGATAACAGAGTATTGGTGACAAAATTCTCTCTTGAATAATCCGATTTGACAGTAGTAGAACTCAGACAGGCTATTCCATTGTTGGTACAAAGCATTATTTAATCGTATAAAGAACGAATAATTGTAAACAAGCGTCCAGTTAATCATGTTGTGATAAGTTTTAGCAGTAGCCAATTTCTATAATTAGAGTCTTACGTTTCCGAGGCCATTATCAATTGTACATACTGTACATTTGTTTATAGTTTAGTTTATTACTAGTTATTATGTATGTATATAAGTTCGTTGTTTCTGTTTTAACTCCCGATGCAGGTGCTTACTGTTAGTTGTTTCACTTTGACGGGATATTGTTATTTACACTGATTGTTTGCTAGAAAAACCTTCTGGAAGTGCGAGGTTGGGGCGCTTCACAAACCAGGTTGAAGCACCCCAGTCGGCCCTTTTGCCGACTGACCGTTCCAAGGCGGTAACTGATGGTTTTTCTTTATGTATGTTATGTCTCGTCTCTGTGTTTTTGTCACATTTACATTTACCCTGTTTGCCTTTGTCTACTGGTAGATAAAATTTAAGTATCTGTGAAAATTTTGATAGAACTTTTTCTTATTTACCTTAAAAACATTTCAAAAGGTTTACAAAGCACATGATAACAAAATATAAAAGAAACCTTTTGGTATCAAGAATTTCATTGTTTGCTTGGTGAGATGGACAATGAACTTGTTTCGAGTGCTATCTCGCAAAACTAATTTAAGTAACATTTTTATTTATTTATTGATGCGTTTATTTATTTATTTATTTATTTATTTATTTATTTATTTATTTATTTATTTGTCTATATGTCTGTATATCTGCCGGTCTGCTTGCTTGCCTGCCTTCCTACCTACATATCTATTGTATTTATTTATTTATCAGTATATAATTATTCACACAGAATAAATGTTAACTCAATATTTGTAAAATCTGTCCTTTACGAAATATATTTACACTCACGCATGTGACATGACTACTCAGTGACATATATACATGCCTGAGTGTAAAATGTTCGGATATGAGCTTAATTGAAGATATGGCTTTGATTATATTTCATTTTCATAAGGGTTTTTCTTAAATTATAAAGAATTTGTTGGTTTTAGTCAATTTCGTTAAAATAGACAAAAATTAAACTTTTATTTTTTTAATTGTATGTACTTCAAAGTATAACAAAATAATAGAAGTCATGACCTAACGTATACAATATGCCTAAGTTTAAATACAAACATTGGACATTCACATGCGACATCGGATATATGTTTTATAACACAACGTTTATATGATTATTTGTCATAAATTATTTTATTTTGATTGCTTAGCATAAACATGTACATATATGACAAATGTCAAAGGTATCGAAAACCTATCATAGTATGTTGCCGTTGCAATTATGTACATCGGTAACAATGTTTACACGCTATGTCATTGCATGTAATTCGTACAACTGATCATGCAGAACTATTAATCTATCTAAAGTTGCGGAATGGTATCAATTAGTAAAAGTTTTTTATTGTCACATAACTAACCCTTCTGCTGAAAGAGAACGTGTCAACTCTTAAATTAGATTTTTCAACAAGCAAATAACGATTGATTCGTATTTAAGCTTTTTCAGCTTATCTAAATGGGACAAACGTCACTTGGAACAGTTCCTGATAAAGAACCCAGATATCAGACAACATATGGCCAGATGTTACTAACGACTTTATTCACATGAATGTCCCAAGGGTGAAAAAAGTAAAGTAATAAATTAAATAAGCTGTTCAAGGCAGCGCTGAGGAACACAAGCCTATCACTTGAGTAAATATTGTTTCAAAACATCAGAATATAATATCAAGGGAAAAGTTGAAATGCAATGTTTAAAAACAGTTGTGTTGCAGACAGAATACAAAGTCGTTGTTTTAACAAGTTTTGGGCTGTCAAAATAGTATAAATAAACTTATATTTTACAATTAATGACCAGTGATACCTCAGTTATAAAATACCCTTATGATATAGATAAATATGGCCAACCTGAAATATAGTGCTATAGAGTTTTTATCTATGTACATAAGTAGATAATAAAACAAGATTTTATATACAAGTATGAATAGTTTTCTAGAAACGAAAATTCAGAAGAATTTAAAGTAAAATTACTATGTTAAATGTATTAAACAAATATTTGCACTGTGCTTTGAAATTAAACATTTGGTGAGCTGCTTAAAATATACATGTGTTATTACAATAACACTCCTTGAGCCAAGAACTTCAGTCAATGTAATCAGTTATGGTAGTTGTGTTTCTGTAGTCAATCCTTTGTTAGAATTACATACCAAACATTATTTTAAAGGTTTTGAAAGTCATGTCATTCATCTTTCATGATTGTTTAAGGGCGATTCATTGACGTTTAATACTGCGTGATTAATATGATTACAGCTTTACGCTATTAAAAAGAGCATACACGAAATATTTTCACCAAAGTAATTCTTATTTTATTATAACTTACCAAAAACCCAATGTGCCAATTAACTGCAATTAAAAATGCAATTATAAAGTTCAATGCACATCCTTCTTCAAACGGTGTTTTATTAGTGTTGAAGGTTGGGGGTCAAATAAAATAAATGCCGCGACATAACTTTTAATGTGATATTGACTATGTTACTTTTTGTCACGTTTTTCACATGGCTGTTTGTAAATCTCACGACCTAATGAGGCCATTCGTCATGACTTAGAGTGTTTTATGCTTCTCTTGTCTGGGAACAAGAGCAGCTATCGCGAGAAAATACTTCAACTTAAAGGAGATTTCTGACTTCGATGCAAATATCGACATTTTAAAGTCGCTCTGCTCTGTCCTATTTCTTTCTTATCATGCTTATCATGGCGTTCTTGTCCAGGATATGCTACAGGTAAAACAGATGGTCTACCAATGGAACTGCATATTATTGACCTTTTTCCTTAGGATTATACAACAGTTGAAACAGAGCATCAAAGTCACCGGAAACAACTTATCAGAGAGTAAAGCACATAAATCAAAGAAGCATCTGGGCGGAAAATCTTTACAATACACTACAGTACTAAAAATCACAACTAAGTGTACTAAAAGAACCTAATTTTCTTTTCACTCTTTGTCTCCAAATGCAATGAGCTGTATAACCACAGCGTATATACCTATGTGTTTATTAAACTTGAACAACGAATATAGATATGATTGTCATTTTCAGGCATTATGGGCATATATTCCAGGTCGTTATGACAACTCAGTAATATTGTGCTTTATTCGGGTTTTATAATAGCGTACAAATGTCACAACACAGTTGTGTTACAATCAAATAAAAATGCAATAATCAGTAAATTCGTATTTCCTTGTTTATATGTTCAATACTAAGCTAAGATGTATTATTTCATTATTGATTGCACTTGTAACCGAACCACTGCTGATAACCAAACGCGATTTATTAACTTTATGTACTAACATGAACAATACAATGTACAATATACCTTTAAAGTAACGTTTGATGTAATTCTGCTCTGCTATCACACTTATAAGTAATCATTGTATTTCTGAGCACTAACTACAGTCAGTGATTTAGTGATGTGTCAATTATTACGGACAAAGTTATCATACTGCAAGTAACTCATTTATTATAATTACAAAATTGTATTTTAGACTGCTGTATCAGTGAACATAGTGAACAGCTACATATTTTCAAAGATGATTTATCTCAGACTAAAAACATCATTATAACTAAAGGATACAGGGTAGGGGAGATTTCATCTAGTTAAGATTGAAATGATGTATTGGTTGTGAAGAGCTTTTGTAAAAAGAAAATCTCCGAAAAATGTAATGATGCATATGTTATACTTAAGCCATTGTCGTAAAACGTGCGGTATATTAAAACTTTTTGTTTTGGCGTGGCAGTTAACTTTGGAGTTGGTTTCTTGCTTTTATACAACAATTAAAATGATAGAAAATCTACCAATAAGGTGTTTAATATACTGTACCATGAACAGCTTAAAATAACATTCAGATTCTGAATCATTTGATCATATATAACAGTTTTTGATAATACTTGCGTGCGTTTGGTTATTACATCTGTAAGATATTAAGTAAACAACATTAAACAGTTTGCTTTCCTACTATAACTGCGCTGACATGCTATAAGCATTTGAAAAGACACATGTCCTAGAAGAAAATTCGTTAGAAAAAACAACACCCGAAGAAGGTAATCTCGCCATGGTACTTCAAAATAATTCGTACAACGTTTCTTAATCTATAGTTGTTGCATTTTCTTTGTTTATGTTGCGACTCCATGTATCAGTTTTGAGGGATTAGGTGGATGGGAAATTCGTGAAAGGCAATCTAAATGTTAAGATGGTTATCTCTTAATCTTCTTCCACACCGTGTTTAATAATCAACTAAACAAATACAAGAAGAGAGAATGTATAATGTCATTGAAAAGTTACTGAAATATGATCTGATTCGTGGTCGTATAAGACATATTTTAAAATTAACATAACTGTTAATAATTGTAAACTGTAGACATGAATGTTAAATGTAAACGTGTCAAAAACAGTAATACAAGACAGTGCACAGATAGAGACAACCAAACATTTGCTGCTTTATAGGCTTTCTTCCCGCCATTGTGTCAGACTAGAAATTGTGCGTCACTTGTATACCAATTCCTGATGGAAATTCTAAGCAGTGTCCTGAGTTACAAATACAGAGATGTCTGTTTAGAATGTTAGAGACTGTCAAATATAACAATTATTATTAATTGCGAAACCACATAAATTCTGGGCATATTTTTACGTAATTTTAAATGTAATTTAAAACTACAGCCACAGTTTCATCGAAATACATTTTTATCAACAAAAAATATTCCGGCTTATGTAATTTGTAGCATCACTTTGTTTTTTTTTACAGAACAAAAGTCATGCCGCTTTCATTGGTAATATTGTTTTAGTGTATTGTGGATTGCTCAGCATTCCATTTTGGCAAAGTCATATTTGTGTCGTGGTTCTAAGAACACTTAAGCCCTTCGTAAGACTTAAACTAGTTTCTCGATAAGAGGATTGTTGTTGAATAACAGCATTAGTTTGTTCACGGCATTTCTACTAGGACATTAACCGGTGGTTGCGTACACATAGGAACTGCACACACAAGGTGATAAACATAATCAAAAGCAATAAATTGTATAATTTTGTAGACATAAAGAAGTAGCAGAAGTGATTTTCTTGCCAGTCTTTCACCAGTAAAGCTGTTCATGACCTCTGGTTAGGTTTCAGCCGATGCACATGCAACTTCTGATCTAGTCTCGGCCACACTTTACTACCAGTAATATTGCTATGAGAAATGCAAACCAGTCGGAATTAAAAATGCGCGTATGTCCATTGTTTATAAAATTTCAAATTCGCGGGTTACAAACATGCCGATTGTTTCTACGTCTTGATATGGGTATTTGGGAATTTTATACATTTTTTTATAGACAACTTTATTTTTTCTTATTAAACGGTGCATTTTTCAAGTCAGCATTAGATCAAAATACATTTTTTGTCTTTAAAAACGATTCCAATAATACAGGCCTTATTTGTGGTAGTCACGTCGTTATTGTAAGAAATAACCATAGTGTGCGTCTAATAAAGTGTGCAGAGAAAGGTGTGTTACAATGTATGAAATCGACTAAACCATTAGTTTTTTCTTTGTTTTACCCTTGCATCAAATAAATATGCGAGAGAAGGAAAATTGAAAAATAGAAATAAATGATATATTAATATAGAACATTTTGAACTTGTAATAAACGCCATAGTAGTACATGAGATTACAGAAATACATGTGTATCTTTAGTAAATATAGAAGAAATTTTGTGCCAGTATCAACATTGCATATTTTTTCATTTTTTCATCTATTTTAAATTATCGTCATTTCATTCACTGTTTCAGACGACGGTAAACTGCATATTTATATTGATAATTTATTCAGCAAATAGCAAATATCAGCGTACTTGTCCAATTAGGCTTTTGCTTCATATTGTGAATATAGTATAACCAATTGATACATGTTTATATAGACAAAAAAAACATTAGTACGTGGGAGATGATTACCAGCACGCGATCTAGTCAATTAGTTACTAAGTACTTGATAATACGTTGTTGACATTAAGGCATTCGATTTTCTGCCCATTCATAGATTACTCAATTTTTATCACAAGTATCAGATTGTTAATTCTTTTTCCGATTTACGTTGGACTTTGATGACATTAAATAACTACAACTTCTTGTTGTTATTTTTTATGAAATACATGATTTCTTTGACAATATTTTAATTGATGCAGCTGTTAAATGACAGTTATAACACTTTGCCTTACAGTTTTGTCTTAAATAACTATTTTAAGCCATGACGGCATTAATTTGCTCCATTTATTTGTCATCACTTGGATTATCACTTTTTGTTATTCTGTTTTATTCACACGGTTATCATTCGAAAGACCTTTCGTAAATGAGAGGTAAGAGACATTTTATTTTTATTTTTTTTTTTTTTATTTTTTTTTTGTTGAACAAAATCTATTTCACCTGACCTTTTTTCCTCTGTTGAAAAGATAAAATTAAAAAGAATACTGATTATTACTCTATCGAATGTTGCTTTGCGAGTACAACATATACACGTTTAAATCCATAGTTTCAAATAAGAATATATGACAAAGTCCTAGGAGCATTTCAACATATATTAAACTCTGAAAAGGCACAGGACAAAGGTATTTCACGTGCAAGCCAAGGAAAAAGTAAGAACATTTTTTATGATTCTAATAGAGCAGTTACCGCCTTGGAACGGTCAGTCGGAAATATGGGCCGACTGGAGTGCTTAAACCAGTTTTACAGAGCTCTAACCTCGAACTTCCTTATGGGTTTATCAAATGCAAGCAATGTAAAGAAAACTTATTTATTTGAATACAAAAGTGTCCAAGCGCTGATGTTTTCTTTAATAAGTTATGACGAAAGTAGTGACGTCATTGAAAGAAAATGGCCAGTGTTTAGAAAAGAAAGGGGTATTATTTCGATTAGAAAAAATAAATAAAAATGGTTGATTATAAGTTAAATTAACTTTTTGAATCAAGAAAAACATAAAGGGTATGTTGCATTACTCTTACTAGCATTAAGTTAATTTTCAGTATGATACATTTTATATAAGTTTCAATATACATACACTTGTTGGGACTCAGTTCAATTTTGCAGTTTCGTATTGATCTATTCTAAATAAAGAGGATATGCTTAATTTAATTGTTTAGTGAAACAGCATCAAGTTCAATTATTTTTTCGATGTTTACATGAGGAAGGAGATTCCTACTGAGAATTAAGTCCTATTAGGTTGTTTTCGTTTAGTTTATGTGGCATACCATTAACACTTATAAAATAACAACAGGGAAAAAGTCAAATCGAATGGCATGAAGCGTAGTACTTCAAATATATACAGCACATTAGATTTTCATATTTATGTATATGATTGTTCTAAGAAGACACAAATATAGTATAAATGGATTAAATATCTTATCAACATATATAAATAATTATCACTTTCATTGTGCATTCTTTCTACATCTATGTTAGAGTAAAAATTATAAAACGGGTTGAAAAAAATAGAAGCGAATTTTCACAGTATTTGCATTTATTTCATTCTGAATTATAAGTACGAGTACAAGAAAGGGTCACTCATTCCCTTTTGTAGAGCAATATATCTAGTGTTTATATATTTCTAATGTGATGATCGACACCCTTACTTCTTCTTCCAACAAATTTACGCTAGCACCAACAGTACTAGCATCTTTTGCTACCTTCAAATGCATATCAAAGTCTGGTGCATGAAGAATTGAAGAGCATTTGAGTGTGGCCTTTAACATATCTAATGCACACAGACAATAATTTCAAAATGAGGGAACTGAATGGTATTATCTAATTGCGTTCATTATTCAACATTTTATGTAAGTTTCAACCTAGTTACCTGTAATATCCGGCTGTACGAACAAATCGCATCAACAGTGTTTATTCTATTTTTGACTGCCTTAATGTTGGTTCTTGTCAACTGAACATTTTTGGACAGTCTAATACAAATGTTAGAGATAAAAACAATTTATGTTCATCATACGAGAAGAAATTTGCTACGAGAAGAAATTCTCTATCACGTAAAAAGAGCTGAAGCCAAAAAACAGTTGCACAGACTTTCTACCAGCGAAAAGAGCAAATTAATTTCTTCATCCATAGTTTAGGGTATTCAAACAACCTGTCGGAAAAAAAGTTTTTGGTGAAACCTTTCCAGAGCGCATTGACTCTCAGGATAAGATCCTTTTGCTTTTTTGACCCATTCATGGTGTATAGAAATATAACAGACATAAAACTTGACCAACTGAAGTGAAAAACCTCACAAAAACTTAATTTAATATTCCTCAGTGTGTATTTAGGAAAGTGAGTTGGATCACACAGTTATCACAATATCTAATTTTATTGACTTTATTTTGTGCAAAGGTCGAACATAGCCTTTAACAATCTTACTACACGGTTTATCCAGAGCAGGAATTGACGATTTCAGATAGTTTGTTTTTTCCGAACATTTTGGTAACTAAAAAACTAGTTACAATACCTAGAGACATCTGCCTACAGATGAGGCCAGGCGAAATGAGTCAATATCTTGGTTTAAGTCTCAACGATTCCGCAGTGACATAAAAAATGAACCAGTCAGGTTAATGTGCTCATTTCGGTCCATTTGCCAAATGACTGTTCCAAGGTAGTAGCTGATAGTTTTCCTCACTGTGTGTGACAGGTCGTCTCTGTGCTTTTTGTAACTTTTGCATTGTTCTCTGCTTGTTTGTCTAGTGGTTGATTTATCTTAGTTGACATGGTAACCTTCAAAGGAATTGTTTTATATGTTCCTATTGACATTGCCAGGATTTACACTGTTACGATGAACAGTCCAGTGATGGCCATATTCTTATACGCACACCTTTTTTTCATCATATCACACTGGACACTTGAGATTGCATTCTTAAATGAAACCTTTCCGAGCTGGCATGAAGTATCAGGATTATAATGTTGATTTTGAATAAGTTGGAACATTAGAAAAATGTCAGTGCTTTGGATTGTTGATTCATAGTTTTCCTTGGCTTATTAACGTGTCGATCATCAAAAGTAACTTTCTCGTCACGTTTCATAGCACTTTTTCCTTCTTGGACACTAAACTTTTAGCTTGACTTTAAAGTGATGGGACATGTTGCTTTGATAATATTGTTTTCTTTCCAGCTTTAAAGAGTCGGAAACTTAGTGAACATTATTATCACAATAATTGCAAATAATCTGAAAATACGGGATTGCTTTTTTCATTATCTGGCTTTAGATTGTTACAACTGGACTGATTTGAACTTCCAGTAAAATTGTCATTTTACTTGTCTTGGAATTGGCAATTTAATGTGAATGATTCAAATGAGCATTACGTATAATAAAGTATGTGTGCTTTAGATTGAAACTTGATGTGATAATAAAATGGCTTCTTATTTTTAAGTACGTGTTCATCTAAAATTAATTAAATAAGGCCACATCAACTTAACTACGAAAAAGCATGTGCTTGCTAGCAGTTGATTCAAGACCGTAATGAATAAATGACATGCATAGTTCAAGGATGGTTTAATCCTACATCCAAGACACTGAGTAGTTCCAGAAAGGGCTTTCGTTAAAGAAGTGACTTCGTATGATTTACGAAGACGGTCTGGATGTTATAAGGGGTGTTATACAATATAACATATCAAGTCTAATTACATTTTAGAATTTAACAATTAAATCACAAAGTAAAATTCTTCCAGAAAATTCTGATAATTCTCCTATGCACTAGACAAAAACACGGGGATCTAATAAATCAAGAGAATCACTAGTGTCCTAAACCTGGCACAGAGTAATCAACTTTCAAACTACTTATATAGCAATTCGACAGTAGGACTGTTAGTCAAAATTGATTACGATTATTTTAATTAATCCAATTATAGAAAAACAATTATTTAACCAAATTAAGAGATCACACCAATTTGCAAGTTTATCTACATCATAATGACTTTAAATAATTAATTTTCTTAAATCAGCATTAATCTTTTGCTGACAATGACTTCTATTTTTATGTGTACGTAACATATAATATTGTATTTATTAACTATTCTCAAGTTGTACGTATGTAGTTGTTGTTGTCGTTCTTGTTGCTGTTATTTTTCACAAGAATGTTGAAAGTTTTTAACTATAAGATTCCTGAATGTGAATATTTTCTCGATGATACCATTGTACTTAACAAGAAATGGTATCCAATATGCTCAACATAGAAATCTCAAAACAATCAGATTACAGATAATGTGGAGATGGTACCTGTCTATACATCCAAAAATAACTTCATATGAATAGTATAAATGCAAAATACTAACATAATTTTATTTTGTACATAAACCAATCTTTTATACATGTAATGCTTACATAGTTTGCAGTAATGCAAACAAGTGTCCTAAATTTGGGTTCCGGCCTACATTTTTACTTTAGACATATGTACACATGTAAATTAAGCCAGTTATATTATAATGACAGAAAAGCAAACACAAAGTGGACACAGTTGGATAATAGAATTTGATAGCTTTCTACAAAAGTTTAATTTATAGTTCAATTTATAGTATAAGCTTCATTTATGAAAAGGATACTGTCCTAAATGTTTTCCGTTAATATTTTTTTTTTGCTTTCTTTTTCTAAATAATAGACATTTTAGTTATGGTACATTTTATTTTGAAGTAATTCATTCACCTATGTAACACACACGTTGTTTATTTTTCAACTTTTTTACCTATCTATTAATATATCTATCTATTATCTCTCATTCCTTTCGCTATTTTCCTGTTTTTATTTTCATTTCAAACAATGTATTACGATTCTATTTTAAGTGTAATAGGACAAGAACTATTTTGTTCTGTTCTGTCAGAAGTTCTTGTCAGCTAAGTTATTTTATATAAGTCCAATCAGTGTACGAGTGAATAACATGGCGATTTTATACCTAGGTTATACAACAGAACGTTTCTTTCTGTATGTTAGACTGATGGTAGACCTGTGTATATACAGAACCTGTCGTACTTTTAATAGGGGCTGGAGTTACATACACATTTCCGAACGGTTCATTAGGCTTATATATTGGCGTCAGACTGCACACGGTTTTGTCATATGATGCAAAATCATATTTGATCAAACTGACATTTCCATACATGGCCAAGTGTCAATTATATCACTTTGTTAATGTCAGGCCTAATAACTCTGTCAAGTATATCTTAACATTGCATAAGAGTAGGATAACAAAAATGCAATGTGTTAAAAGGTCAATTAACATTTGCCGTATAGTTATACTACAGACCAATAATACAATACTACTTCTATATATTCTTTCAATCCTTTTCTTAATTTCAGTAACAAAATTATTGTAACTGTGGACTTCACAATGAAAATGTTTTGACATCTTACTTGGCGTTATTTTAAAAACTAAGAAAAGGACATATCATACTTTCAAGAAATTGTCTCTATATATTAGATATAAGTCACTGTCTACCTGGTCTGATATGCTCTCGCAAGCTACACTTTTACAATTATAAATATATATTTCTTCTTAGAAATAACTTCTCTGAGTAATACATTAAATGCGAAAATTATTCTGAAATAACGAAATATTTATGCAAAAAGTATGTACCATTTGAATATTCGACAAATCAAACCTTTATCCATATGCACAAAAGTGTGTTAAATTATCTGGTCACCCGAACTATTAGAAAGTTAATCGTCTAAGAAAAGGATTAAATACTTAAGAATATCCATCTTTTAAAATAAATAAGAGAGGCGGCAACGCGCGTATGGCTTGTAAATTTTCAAAAGCTTGCAAGACTAATTCTAGATTCAATCGTCATATTCAAGTAATTTTACAAAACTTTTCTCAATGTTTGTGTTAAGCAATACTACAGATACAATAATGGCACCTGCATAGACCTAATTTTAATATTTGTCCATCTTGCCGCAGAAGAAAGAAAGCCATCAAATAAAGCTGATATCAAATTCTTTTTACTACCTTTATAAATTTCTCGTGTCCGGCAGTATATTCCAATGATACATGTAACTTCATTATTCGTAAAACAAGCATTAAGACTATGTGTAGTCTATGGAAAATCGAAGACAATCGATGTGTAAATGTATATAACACAATTCAAAGTTGTCCTATATTACACAGTATAACATGGTAAAATCACTAAACCGACAAGATGATATTTTAGGAATACATGGAAATGTCCAAATCGAATAAAACTTCCAAGAGCAAACTTTCCTATCAGTTAAAAAGTATATCATGATGACTTATGCAAAACCTGGACTCAAAACAACTGTCGATTGTTCATACTACATGGTGCGTGGTACGAATGACTTAATAACTACCAACGGATGTAAAAAAATATACATCTGATGACTATTATTCTCAAGTGTTCACTCAATGCATTTCGAATGTAATTATTATTATTTTCTATAAATAGGTAAATAAGAAAAGGTCCTATCAGAATTTCCACAGATATTTAAATTTTATCTACCTGTAGAAAAGGCAAACAAGGTAAATGTGACAAAAAGAAAAACCATCAGTAACCGCCTTGGAACGGTCAGTCGGCAAAAGGGCCAACTGGGGTGCTTAAACCTGGTTTGTGGAGCGCTCCAACCTTGCAAAGTCGTTCTTGTATGTGCACAATAGTACAGAGAATTAAACATATAAATTACATATTTAAATATCCTTAATCCCAACTGAGAACAGAGCTTTTCAGCTTAAAGATGTTAAACACAGAATGAAATCAGACAATAAAATGTATAATGCCAGCAGTGTTTTACTTCTCGGATATGCCCGTTAACTGTCTCGGATGTTATAATGACAATGATTCATTTATACTAGAGGTTGCAATAACTATAGGATCACATTAAGTACATTATACTAGAAATTAAGTATTTTGTTCTAACAGGCAAGGTGTTCCCGACCCACAAAACACGGTGAATGCAGCACTATATCTGCCACAATTTAACACTGTCTACTGACAACTGAAATGATGTTTATGGACTTACAGGAAACAAATATGCATTTTATTCAAGCGGGGACATATCTCTGTGTCTTGATTTAAAGTACACGCAGACTTTATGTATGTCAAAGTACACTCAATCCATATGTATGTCTTCATCTATTTCCTCGGTAAGATTTATATCACTTTACAGCATCAGTTTTGTTACACAAGAATGCTGTCGAGTTTCTTCAGAAGTATTTTCCTGTCATTGAAAACAATTAGGAACTGCAAGTAGACTCATATAGCACTATTATAAACAGGCCGTATTGAAGCGTCTCTTATAATTGCATAGACTAGATGACGTAGCTGAAGTGTTATCAAGTAAATTAGAAAAACCTAGCGATTGTTTTAGACAATTGGTTTCGTTTCAGCCTATGTTCTACATCATGCGGTCATTCAGAGCTAGATTTGCCATCACTTTCATAATCTTAATTAATGTCGTAAACAATTTAAACTAATATAAAACATATATGTAGCTGATTGTATTGTTACAAGGTAAAGTCTAAATGGTTAATATCTGCTAATACAAATAAAATAATCATGATATTTATAAGAATTGGACCTGAATACCTATTAAAAATAGGTAAATTAAGTATTTCTATAGTTCAAATTGTATCTGACAAAATATATCCAAAACTAATCAAAAAGACTTGTAAGCATCATATAATTGTTTGACTTTTAATTGGCCGTCTGTTTTTCTTTTTAAAAATCTTTATAAATGCACAGTAAGTAATTAACGTATTACGTGTTCCTTGTACATGTCATCACTTATACGTATTAATGATGAATTTGGATTGCTACAGAAATATAGATTGGGATTTTTTGCAATAACACTAATATTGACGGAAGATGCAGTAAGATAAGATAGATAACGTTGGTTTTAATCGGCAAAAAAGCAGCAAAAAACTTAAGTTCTATTTAAACTGTTACTAATAACCATTCAGGTATCATTAATTTAATAATTCTAAAAAGAATAATACTAAAGTTGGTTAAATTGTGAAGTTATTGTTAAGTCATGAATGCTTAAAATGTTTCAAACACAAATCCATTCCACAAAGCCCTTTTTAAGTTAATTAATGTTGAGACGAAAGGTCGGCCAATATTTATGCTTAAATATGTTAGCAGCAACGAGAAACGTGCACTACAGTCCGAGATCAATATCTCTTTACCATGTCAAAAAACAATAAATGGACAGGAAACAAACGTAAGACTTGATTTATTACTAACAGCCAAGCAACAATGATACGAAACCTCCATTACAGGATCACCAAATTATCGTTTAACTGACGTTTTAAATTAAAAACAAGTAATTTTATAGCTAATTATTTACTGAGGAAGATGAAGATCCTAGACTTAAATCTGGTTAGATCCACCGGCGCACCGTAGGTTAGCTGTAAAAGCTCCTCACAAGAAGGTTTTCTCACGGATAGGGATTTGAACACATGCAGTGAGGGACTGAGTTGATGCAAGTCAGCGATTCTATGTGAAATGTGATGCATCCCATTCAGCTGTGATCAATAGTTATGTAGCAACAGCCGTGGAATTAAGAGCTATATTTTGTATGTGACAAGGCCAGGACATTTTTGTTATTTTGTCAGTGTTTTTGTCATAAATTAATCATCATTACAAACCAGTATTAAAACAAAATGTAATTAACTGTTGCTTTGATATCGAACCTTTTAACACCGTAAAATATATCTGAGACTAATATTTTTATAGTTTGAAGTCTTAATGATTCCGTTTACTTATAATTTATCATTAAAATATGAAATTGAAGAGGTTTTTTATTGTTTTTATGTAAGAACAGAAGATTGGGCTTATATATTGGGATTATAAGAATTCCGTAGTTCAAAATTATCGTAAATTCAAAAATGGCAGGTGATGCTAAAATACGGTGGTTTGTGCTTTTGTTAATTCCCGTAGAGAAAGGTAGGTTGTAATGTAAATGCACATTCGCTTGCCACAAAACTGAAGCTGGTCGTACTCATAAAAAGGAAATGAAATTTATCAACTAAAATTGTACTGTTGTTGTTGCATTTGTTGTTGTTTTGTTTCGTATAAACACACTTTAAGATGAATGTAATTATTATAGAAACGTAAAAACGCCAATTATCGATAAATATTGAACGAAAGCAAGTATAAGCGTTCTTATTCACTGTTTAGATGCAAATCGACCTGCCCAAAAAGTAAAACATTAAAACTACGAAGTTACCTACTTTAATGCTAGTGACGATTAGGTTCATCTGAAAATGCTTCTAGCAGAAGGATTTGTGTTTCGAGATTAAGGGGAGTGGCTTCATCCGAGGCTTTGATACTGTTAGATGGTGCAAATATAATCACACAAGTATGACATGATGTATGGCTAGAGGAATTACCATATATGTTTGTCATATATTGTAGTCTTAACACAACAACCAACGAAGCCATAATGAAAAACTCTTTTTAACAGGTTTAAATACTTTCTGCAAGTTTAATTGAGTGTTGTATATTTTTCATATCAGGTCACGTTTTTCGGTTGAATAGACATGGTTGATGTAACCATCATTTAGTGTTCTGTCATGTCGCATTTATTTTATAAACTCACTTAGCACATCATTTACACCTAGCAAGCACAAGCTAAATTTGGAACATAAGTACATGATATGTGCTAAAAACTATTCACATTACTTAAATTGGGATTACATAAAGTTCAAGTCTTTGACACTGACATTCAATTTCTACCATATTTTAATGAGGTGAATCCATAAATAACAGTGCTAAGAAAATCTCTTCATAATGCCATCTTCAACATTTCGCGAGTTTTGCTGGGGAGGGGGGGTGTCATAGTTACACATTGGTCACGTGCGAAGACTATTTTAATAAAAGTCCTCTTTATCTATATTACAATATTTTCAGTCTAAAACATTTTTTAAAATCTGAATATATAAATTAAAAGTCAGCTTACATTATTCTTCCATACCACATACTGTGATACCGGATAATTGTTATTTAAAACACGATGAACCGGTATTTTACTAAAAGTGAATGGTTTTGCCATTAAAATTATTTGTACATGAACAGCAATATTGGGCAAAGAAAATATATGTTATTTGTAAATTATGTTAATTTTTAAATCCCATTCATGAATCATGTTTACAAAAATATACAGTATTCGCTTTCTATCTCCTTTAAACATTCCATGTAATATTCATATGTATTCCATGTTAAAGCATAAAAGAAACTAGACAAGGGGTCAGATAATATAGCTTTTAAGAGGTTTGCGGTGATATATAAAAAAGTTTTAGCATGATAATTTGTTAAAGAAAGCATTTCATAAAATAATGACGATGGAAAAGTTGTATTTTAATATACTGTCTAAATGCGTTTAAATGCACAAATTAATTGTAACCATGCTGTCTTGTGGAAATCTTAAGAAATTTAAATAGTTTGTTTAAAAGTTATAATTTTCATACTGTTATAGGAAATAAACAAATTCACAGTTTCAATGGTTACAATGTTGATAATTGTATTTTTCTACGATATTTAGTCAAATAAAAAGGATATGCAAAGAAGAGAATAGCACTACTCCATTTTGGCAAATAAGGATGCTATTTAGCAGAAGATATAATGTAGAAAGATTCAAACAAAATAACACATGTATTTTTTTCAATGTACCAAGTCAAACCATCTGACCTAATGCTAACAAGTATATTGAGGTAAGGGCAACTAATTTTGTCGACACTTTCGTTCAAATATTTGCCACACCACTCCTTGAACGCCACGGTTATCATTACTTCGTATTCATAATAGTACTTCGTATACATGTCTTTTTATATACATGTAATGTGATTCAAAATAAATTTGACATTTACGTTCATACAAAATCAATTTTCTAAATGTTTGAAGAATGTAAAAATTCACATCAAAGATTAAGTCACAAAGTCTCTAAAGGCATCATATGAAATAACTTATTTGACAAATTAAATTGTTTTCTGGGATTAAAAACAAAAGTACTATATCAGTCACTCCTTGCAATGACATAAATGTATATGTTGATCAATAGTCATTTCTTAATTTAATCATACAATGATGTCATGAACAAAAATGACAAATATATAATATCAAACAAAATAAATAAAAGAATGAGCATTTTTATAATAATTTCAACAAATATTATAACATTGTGATTTATCCTTTTGCTAATGATATTTATAAAAACATATTTTTGAGGAAAAATACGCGTACTGTTCTGCAATTTTTGTACAATGTAATTGCTACTTTGTGAGAGAAGTTATGTCTCGGTTTAACTTGTAAGCAATGGTTTAGTAATTTAAGTAATGGTCAGATATTATCTAAGATTAATAATATGGGAGTCATGCATGTAATGAGTATTAATCCCACCATCTCTGTAAATATCGGTTGATATAACACGTGTGATAAAGATGAGCTTTATCAACCGATATTCAAGCACCAGCTCTAAGCCGGACTACTTTTTAACGACACATTCGGGAATATTTAGTGAACGAGACTTATTTATCGCGTGATTATGCTTGTGATCATCCCAAAAATGTTCTTACTAGAAAGATCGGTTAAATAGATCAAACGAGGCCATTAAAAGGGATGAGCTAGGTCTCGATCTCTGTCCTGCATGATTGAAAATTTAAGTAGTGGCGTCTTAACCCACTGAGCTAACCGGAGAGTTTATCGCGACCTTCCGAAGTTCTATTTAACAATGATATCGAAAAATTGTACGCAAAAATATATATTTATATAAATATAAAAGCTTTATTAATTAAAATGTAGACAATAACAATTCAAACACTTGCACACATCTTAAACAAAATATATTACAGGCACATGAATTAAACTGTTTAGGAATTGTAATAACAATCAATAAAAATACGAATTTGTAGCCTGCAGCAATACAAAAAACTGTCAAAATGTTAGATTATGTGTGTCCCTGTTGTTTTTATGTTATTTCATTTGAATGGAAAGAATTTGCTGAAGAATCTTTTGAAAACCCAAATAGTGTTGTAGAAAAGAGCTACGAAGATTTCGAGGCAAAATTTGGCTTTTATCCTAACATTTTTGAGAGAGAAATTGATCTCGAATCTGTGACTGACTTAGAAAGCAGCAACCAGCTGCCTAATCTGAGGATAGACCCTGATAATCAAATGTCGTTACATGATGAACATACAAGTGTTTTAGATAGAGCTCAATCTTTAGTTGAACCAAGTTCAGCTGACTGCCAATATCTGGACAAATGTGTCAATAAATCATATTTTCTAGACTTAAACATTGAACACCGACACACCAAGTCCAAGCCTTACATTTCTCCAAATTTCGCAAGTCATCCTTTCAAAAACACTTCGCAATTTTATGGTGCTATATTCAATTTTCAGAATTTCAATGTCATCAACAATTGAAATCCATGAGCAAACTGTTTGTGACAACCACAAACACACACAAACATCGAATGTAATTTGCGTTTCTTCATGCCATGTGCGTAGCAAATTTGATATTTCACGACCATGACATTACACACTACATGTGTGATTTTTGTTGTTGTTATTTTCCAATCTTTTAAATTACAAATATGTATGTATAGTGCAAATAAAATAAAGTAATAACATTTGTTGTCTTATTTTTAATTGTCAAATAAAACTATTTCTTAAAGCCGAATTACTTTATGCACGCGCATGAATTTCGTGTATTGCATTGGAATGTCAGATCATGTAGGGGAGGAGCAGTAGCGGTAAATTTAAATGTTTCCTTTTTTAATCTATTTGATAAAAAATCTGTTGATGGTGGGATAAAAAAAATCGAAATAACCGATTTTCTTAGCCTCGCACGATAACATTTATCTATATCAACAATAACCTGATATTCTCTTTATAAACAACAGAACTTCGTTCAGGAATAAAACATTTTGGAAAGTATGAAAACCTATGCAAATGATTCGGTCACATATTCATGTTTGCATTCCTAGTTCACGAAACCTGTGTAAAAAATCGTTTCATTTGTACAACGTGGTTGATGTGTTGATTACATCCATTTCTCTTTCTAATTTACTTTTAACTGCAGGCAAAGGTATTTAATTGTCTGACAGATCATAAAAGGAACAGCATAACGCATCAATGTTTGTTTTTCCAAGTCCGTACTTACTAGATTTAGATTTAACTGATCACAACATGTAATAAACTGGAAACTCACATTTTGGATGATTGACAGTTCTTTAATAAAGTGTGGAAATCTAATTTTGTCTAGACAAACATTTGAATGACAGGTTCTTAGAGGTCTCGCTATATTCATTAAGATAAATGTGCAGTTAAATCAGGCTTTTATTTCAGACACGTGCTAACTAGAGACGTTAGAAGGATAAAGAGATTCTGCAATTTTAAGAGTACAATATAAGTTATTTGTTTTTAATATGAAGTCAATGAAAGTAAGTTCTCTTTTGCAAAATTTAGTGTTGACTTCACAAATGCCATACTGTCTTAACATACAAGCAGCATGCATATTAGTATATTGATTAAGGTCTTAATATTCTTAACGTGACTCAACTCTGGCGGGAAAAAGTTTTAAGCTTCCGATAATAAAGCAAATGACCTTCAGTTAAAAATATTACCTTTTATTGCAATTCTTAGTGCAAATGATTTCTTGGTTTTCTCTAAGTCCCTGATATGTGCTCTAATCAAGCAAACATATTTTGCTTAAGATTGTTTTCAACTTACTTTAATCAAAATCGTTTTAATCATTAACGACTTATTCCCCCTATAAATTTTAATTCGTTTATACATGCATCTCTAACCCTTTACAGACAACGGCAACCACACTCCATGTAAAGGTTGGATGCATATACGCCGAAAAAAATGAGTAAAATATTTTTAACACATGTTTGTTTTAAAGCATTTTGACACCCATGTAACCCAGCAAATGCAACTGAAGATGAAAAAAGTAATAGTAAGTAGTTAACTCATGTATGATTCCCCAATGTTAATTACAATGAAATATATATTAGAATTCATATTGTCGAAAACCGATGAAGAAGTACATTACACTTCCAAGCTAGTGAAAAGCTTGATTCATTAACAAGGTCTGTCAAAATGTCCTATTTTAACAACAAGACGTTTTGAAAGTCATTGCCCGTATCTAAAGTTATTGCAAATGAAAACCCTTGCATAAAATTGTGTCTCAATATAGAGGTATTATGCATCACTAGGATGATTCTGGTATCTTGTTTGTGTTGGGATCTACGTTCCATCAACAATTCTTTTAAATTAATCATTCGGCGACGATGTCCACTTGAAGTAGATATAGTGCTGCCTTATACATGTTGTAAACATCTGGTTTTTACGTCTCCCATTTTTCCTGACGCGGATCTGCTCTTTATATGCTTGAAACTTTGTTCAAATGGGAGCTTTTCCACTCTATTGTTAACGATATTGCTTTGTCGCTGGCCCGGGTTTGAACGCGTTCAAGGAGATCTGTCGATTGTGCTATCAGAACAGGAGTCTCATGTTTGTACTACCAATCAAGGTGTCTGGTATTTGAGATAAGATGTTGGGCCACCATCAATACAAAATGCTATAATTTTAGGTCAGATTTCGAGGAGCCTGCAAACTGAACTTATGTTCTTTGCGTGCACGGGCCACAGCTAATTCTTACATTATACTTTTAACATTATGAAACCAAAAATACATATTTAAGCAGTTATTCAGAAATAATTGCAGAATTTATTAGACAGCGACTGTATGAACTTATTTTATCTGTTTTAAACAGAACGGATTAAGAAAGGTTTTGTACTTTTAATACTTCGCAGCGACACGATTTTAGTTATTATAGCGACACCTAGCTATTTTGTAGGTTAGACAGGTTTGACGGGTTAATAAATCAATTTAAACATTTGTATAAAGACATAACTCAAGATTGACTGAACATTTAGTAAATTGGTGAAATTAATTCTTAATAAGCGATAGTATGTGTTTGTCTGATCATTTTTAAAGGCTGACCATCGACGTTCTATACATTTATACCGACAAAAGTAAAATTTCATTTTAGTTATGTATATTCCTTTCAGAGTTGGTGTTTATTATGTAAAAAATATAGAAAATGTCTTATTACTTCACTAATGGTCAGTAAATGTGATTGTTTGAAGTGATCCATTATGCTTTAAACTTTATACAGATTATTTAATAATATTATGCTATTATAACATGAATTATAATTAAATCTGTCGGATATCATATGTAAATACCAAAACCAAAATAGATAATTTTGTAATTATTTATTAGTTTCAAAGATACGAAAATATCAAGGAAATGTGATGGATTTCTGGGGAAAAAACTCCGAAAAGGCACAGAACAAAGGTATTTCACTTAAGCCAAGCGAAAAGTAAAAACAAATTTGTGATGAGTTATTTAATGAAAATAGCAAACCTGACAGTTACCGCCTTGGAAAGGTCAGTCGGCAATATGGACCGACTGGGGTGAAACAACCGTTTCAATCTTAAAAATGGTAGATAGATGAGTTTGTTTGTTTTTTCCTAATTGGAATATTATTTCAACAAAGCCTTTTTTCTTTTATCAGAAAAATGACATAAAGAGTTCATCGACTTTAAAGAATAACAAAGTAGAAACAGCAGATACCGTAATTGTTTTTCGTTTAGCCTTGATCTTCAATATCTGTTACTCTTTGTCATTTACCTTCAACAACTGGCAAGAGTTTGAAATATTTCTTGCATAAACGTTCGTTAGCAAAACAGACAGCCTGAAAGTTCACATAAAAACTGGTTGAGTTTTGTTCTGCATAACGTGCCAATGTTTGTCATTTTCAAATCCCAATTTGTCTAATTGAGTTAACTGACCACAACATTTATTGCATCAGATACTCACATTTGGCATGATTGGCAGTATGTCTAGTAAAGTGTGGAAATATAATCTAGATCGGACAAGCGGAATGTTCCTTTTGTCCAGACAAACCTTTGAATGTCAGGGTATTTGAGATCTTGCAACATGCATCTAGGTAAGCGTGCAATTAAATCAGGCTTTCATTTTATTAATGTATTATTTGAGTCAATATTTGGGATGACATTTTAAATATTTTTAAATTGCTATTGATATTTAAATAGAAAGGCATCTATGAGAATAACCAGGGGTATCAGACTTTGAACTACCACTGGACATACATGTATGTACAGAGTAAATGTTAAAGTGACACAAATCGCAGAGACGATACATACATATAAAACAGACACCAAAAAACCAACAGTAACCGCCTTAGAACGGTCATTCTGCAAAAAGACCGACTGGGTTGCTTAAAACTGGTTTGTGAAACGCTCCAACCTCGCACTACCTAATTAGTTTTCTCACAAACAATATAAATGCAAATCATCCATCAACGTAGAACAACTAACAGAGTTCAAACTGATAAAAGAAAAAAAAACTAATTATATTTAACTTTCAACATATTATGCACAGTAGTTAAAGGATTTGGCAACCTAAATGTTCCAAACGAGAGACTAGTTTGAAACAAAATAACCCAGGCGATGACGTATGATAAGAAAAAGTTAATAGTGTCATTTTATCAATTGCAGCGACGATATATGTCAAAATTAATATGTGCAATTAAAAAACACTAAAAAACGGTGGAATTTTAGAAAACAATTCCAATTAACAAAACAAAAAGTAATATTGTGTATATATTATATGTAATGAAATCCAAATTTATAATAAGCTGAAGAATTATCTACAAATGGCATACTAGTATTAAATAATAAAGGCAAACACAATTCCTGAAATAATCCATACTGTGCTCTCATGTTAAGGACATGGAGAAACAAAATGTTGTTGTTGTTGTTGTTGTTGTTTTTATGATTAAAAGTAATCCCGTTTTTAACAAGATTACATACTATTTACTATTGTAGCAACAAGTATTTTATCGCTGTTATGAATATGTTTTCAACCTGTCATATTTCCACCAGTTTTGTTTTGATGTTGTTATCACTAAAACCATATACGTTTAAAATTATCGGTGTCGTAGTTTTGTTATGTTAAAGTTGTTGCGCTTCTTTTGTAAGTTGTTACTCTTTATGCTTTGGTTGTTGATGTGATTTTTCCGTCGTTTTTTATGTTTATTCCAACTTCTTCATTACTAGACCTAACATTCAAAAGTGCAAATGGCTTTGCTTTTATAACAAAATAGACGGCGATGTTTCGTGACTTGCCCCCACTTGTCATCTGTGTCCTTGAGTTGCAAACCATGGCAGACTGTTTTAAATTGTTTGTTATATTAAGTTCAGTCTGAAGAAAACGGCATCATTTAGAGATTCGGAAATCAATAGCTTCAGATATTGTTTCAACATATTATTTTTTTTTTATTTCTCTTCATATTTTATGATACCTGAATTTACCTTAGAAAGCTATGTGGACGGCTCAGGGCAAAAAGCTTAGCACTTTTTCTGCCGTCCAGTCTATATCTTAAATAGTGTACCATAACGTGTATGCATTATCTAACTGAACTGTATTGAACTAATTGTATTGAATTTTCCACAAAACTTAGTTATGTATATGTGTTTCTTTAAAAACACAAAAACAATCCAGTATCATCTCATATTAAATAACGCCTATAAATTCACTCTATAGATGTGAAGGGAAATATTTATTTAGACATTTTAGTATCAGATATCTAGTTATATATTACAGTTCATTTCGAGTAGTGATATGCTACGACCTAGATTGAAGGATGTGTTGAGAGCTCGAAGAAGAATATTATGTTTCTAATGAGTACTGTTTCAACGAGTCATTTGGCATTTCCTAACATTAATCAAAACAAATTGAAGGGAAGAGATCAAGTAACTGGTGATATTTTTCCGACAAATGACATTTTCGACTTAACTAAACACGAAATGTTATGATTTCAAGATTTATATCTGTTTGTTTACAAGGGGTAGCTAACCTTTTTGTTGTTTTTTCAACGTCTTTACTAAATTCAGACAGTGTTCTGCTATAGCTCTTTTATTCTATACGTAAGATACGTTGTTACTTTCCCCCCATTACTTTAGATTCGCATGAAATCGTTTTTAGAAGCCAGGGCTCAAGTAAACAGTCCCTCCTTTTGTCATTATTCTTTATTTTAGAATACTAGTGTGAATTTATTTTTCTTTCATTTTGCACTCGTCATAATTATGTTACCATAATTTCAATAACCAGACTGTTTTTTATCCAATGCCAACCTATGAATGTAGTGTAATATAAACCCTTGGCGTAGTCTTGTCAGTATTGGGATATAAATCCTCAGGAATTTGAGACAGTGTCTTTGTTTTTTGTTTTGTTTTTTGTTTATTTGTTTGCTTGTTGGTTTGTTTGTTTAGGGAGGTGTATATTGTTCCTTCAACAATCCTTAAGTTTTCTGGAGTTGGTGTCCACTTGAAGCTTAAAGCGCTGCCTTTACTGTGTGTAACATGTGATGAACACATGACATGATTTCTCTCTGGCACATTAATTATCCTGACTAAGGGCCGACCTGCAGTGGAACTAGCCTTATATTTGCCGAGCGCTAGCAAGGGAGCTATACGACTACCATCTTAACGATTTTGGTATGTCTGGGCTTCGAGTGTTAATCTAGGTTCAAAAAACATCAATCTACCGTTTGTGCTTGCAGATCATGCTTCATATGAGTAATATTTGTTCAAATGTCTGGTGAGTTAGATGTTAGGTCACCATCGATATAAAAATCCCATAATTGTAACCAAATTTCAGGTCAGATTTTGAGGAAAGCCTGACAATCGAATTTATTGTGTGCATGGAACATTACTTATTCTAACATATTACATTTCTACACCATAAAAATTAATTCTTAGGTATCAGTCAATGAGGATCTTTTAAATCGTATGTTTGTTTAAGAGTGTTATAATACACGTACATTCATTTATGCTGTCGTTTTCGTTCAACATTTCCAGATCCAAGACGATCTTTGCAATTAAGATGAAATTTATATATTTTAAAATCTGGGTAATGGTGTGACCTGATACAATAACTATATGAAAATAATAAACACATTTGTTTTTTAGTTTTTATTGTTGTTTTATAATAAAATAGCTTTGCTGAACAGCTGTGTTTAAACGGACATTAAAACCCTTACTGACTTACTTAGTTTGCAACTAACGGACGAAATTAACATCTCCAGCGTTTCAAAAGGCGATATTGCCTATATGTATTTCTATCAGCAAACAAATAATAAAATAAAAATACAGAATCTGAAATCATTTGCAAAATCTGATGTTGATCAACAGTATTCAGGTTTATTATAGATGTGAGTCGTATTTAATCAAAACATATATCGTGATTAACACATCTCCGTCCAGGTATTTTAAGAATGTAATTGATATGTAATAATGTATTAGCAAATATATGTTGTATATATAAGCACAACAGGGGAGATGAGTTAATAATGTGGGCGTACGCGGACTAGTGGTTAAGACGTTTTCTCCGGATCGAAAGGTTCCGGGTTCGAATCCCGAAACTGACCATGTGATGCTATTCCTTGAGCAAGATAATTTTCTGCACGGTGCTCCAGTTACTCATTACTTCAGTATCTGAGTACTGGTTCTAAGTAGGAGGTGGGCAGTCGAAAGTGATTGATATAAAATAAAAATAAAATGTTTTCCAGTCGACTATAAATAAATAGCTTTAAACTTTGAGAAAATATTGATTCCTCTAATAATAATATATGGAATGGAAAATGCAGGTAGAGTACCTACAATCAAATTCTTTAACTTCCACTTGTTGTTATTTTGTTGTTGTACTTTTTAAAAAACATATATTCGCCAATCATTTCAGTCAATCCTGACCAAGTCGTTTTCATACATATACATACAGTGTTTAAAATGATAATTTAAATGCGGTTTAAAATTAAGGTAAAAGTGTCTGAAAAAATATTATATAATTATAATTAGGATTTGTATTGTTGAAATAAGGCTATGACTACAAAACTTAGTAAAACATGTTATTATATTTGAAAGCAACAACTGTTATTTTCAATTTGGAGATTGTGGTGTTAGATTTAAAGCTGAACCACAAATAATAATGCGATGTCCACTATTTTAATGTTCGTCATAGTGTTCTGTTATAATTTATTTCAAAATTCTTTGGCAGTCCCAAAACAAGGAATAAGTGATTAAGATGATAGGCGTGGTGAACA
The DNA here is from genome assembly GCA_007844125.1 of Sinonovacula constricta. Taxonomy (NCBI): domain Eukaryota; kingdom Metazoa; phylum Mollusca; class Bivalvia; order Cardiida; family Solecurtidae; genus Sinonovacula; species Sinonovacula constricta. The sequence goes on from CM017555.1 coordinate 68,227,693, forward strand.
GGCCCCGGTTTCATTAAACTACCTTAGCTGAGGAATTCCTTAACACCAAAATTCTTCTTAGCTGAGAAATCTCAACATGTCGAAGAAAATCCCAAAGTTGATTTAAGGGAGAGAATTAAAAAAAGTCTGGTCTGGTCTGTCATTTGAAGTAATACATTTGTATTAATATTCTTATATGAACCACATTCTTATTAGGTGTAGTCTACGATTAACATTGATTGATCTCAAAGTTGAGGTAAGGGAGAGATTTTAGAAAGTGTAGACAAACTGGGGCGTGGTCTGTCATTTGAAGTGATATATTTTTTTAGTATAGTCTAACATTGGCTAATTGATACTAAGTATGCACATAATGTGAGGTAAGCCAAATTTTTAAACATACTATAGAAAATCATGAGTTTTAGTACTATAATAATGACCTGTCTTTGGCAAAATACATGATATAAATACAATGTATTTTATTAACTTCATATTTGTTACTTTTAAATCACATCGAATACGAGTTACTATGATGACAATGTGATGGCGACGTTTTCGACATGATATTAAACACTTGTGGCCTTTTTCAGGTTTATACAATTTTGTACCTCTGGTATGTTTGACCATTTAATAGAGTGATATGAATATATATTATGCGTTTAAAAGTATGGTTATTTTGGCATACCAGCACCCCGAGTCTTTTCTGCTTTGCATACTTCCATTGCGGTAACACATTCCTAATTTTATTGTCTCTCTTGTCTCAATTATTTCTCACGTTTGCTTAATTGTACCTTAGTCTAGGGCTATTGCAAATGTGAATCCATGTTGTTTACTAACAAACCCTGCCATATTTGCATTGTTTATGTAGAGTAGTTCTTGCGTCTCCGACATATTTTGTTGTAAACGTGTCTGTTATAAACGTGGTAGTTATTGTTTTTACGACCCCTGATTAAATGTAGCAAGCTGTGTATTCACTTGTTATCAGTAGACAACCAATACCTGTCAATAATCTGATATTTCGTGATGAAATTATTCTAACAGCCATAAGGTGATACTTTTAAGCGACATAAACAATCCATAAAATGTTTAAAATTGTTTTCAATTTCATGTTTATTTGATTGATAGTAATTATCCATTGCTAACAAGTAATGAGTTCATTGTACATTTCCATAAACTCGTTCTTGATGATATAAACTTTAAATGAATTTCTGTCACAATTTCTTTGGAGAGTTCCTAATATAAAATCAAGTTTCTTTTGGTACGAACAATGGTGTATCAAAATATCATGTTATATTATTTGCGCATGCAATTTCGAATATATGTCTTGTTGTACCTTTTGTAGGCGCTATTCAAAGAGCCGTACCTTAAACTAGAAATTTTAAATCTTAATTCTAAGACAATATTTGCTATATCTGCTTATTATATATATATATATACATATATATATATATATATATATATATATATATATATATATATATATATATATATATATATATATATATATATATATATATATATATATATATATATTTATGTCAAATTGCCGAATCATATGCTAGAAATCTATGGATTTATATCGTACTGGTTAAAAGTTTGTTATGGGTTTAAGTTTTATGCAATTTTAATCCATGTTTTAGCACGGTTTTCTGTTACCGGGTGTTTAGTAAAACAAAAAGCGCATGTATTTATTTATAACAAAATATAGTTGGATCAAAGGATAGCGACTTCACCAAATCGTTTTCTGAAATAAAATGGAAAAAAGTACAGATGGCCAAATATATGAAAATTGGGTCAAATATAATTACATAGCGTATAAAAAACGCACACACACACACACGCCCGCACGCTCACACACATACACACACACACACACACCCGCACGCTCACACACATACACACACACATGGCTTGATGACGGAGAAATTTACCTTCGCCGATTTATGTCCATATAGCTACTTGCCATATGGCTTTAAGCCGTCTCTTTATTATAAAGAAGGATATTGGTATCATTTTAGCTATAAGCTTACTGGTGCTTTTAAATTTTGTCTGTATAACAGTGTTGTACGTTAATGTCTATGTCTACTAGGACTGTTGGATTTACGAATTCCATTATGGCTATTTTGTAATTCTCGAGAAAAAATCAAATCATGTGGATTTAAACAAATAAAGGCTGGACACTGTTATGATATAAATTATAGTTTAAAATTGCACCTTGTTAATACTTTTATAAAACAATAATTTTCATGCTGACTAAACTAAAAACGTGAATAAAAGTTTCCAAATCGAATTGTCCTATGACTGATCAATTTTAATTATAATTAACATTTTCCTTGAGCATTAATGTCTGGAGAGGTGGGTATATGTTTGTTCAAACAATTATATAAACTGATTGGTTTCATGCTTTTGTCCGAGTATAAATGTAGCATGCACACAATGGTTACATTATTTTGATAAATGTGACGCGAAAATCTTACGAGAATCTCTATTCAATATTTACTTTTCGCCTAAGGCAGGTGCATAAATATGTTTAAGTAGCCTTATCATTTAAGATGGTAATTATATTTTTCTGGCCCTTTCTTGTACCTTTATATGAGCCAGACGTTGTAATGTTTCCAATACTTCAGAAGACAGGATCAGTAGGCGACATGGTCGCGGGCCTAGTAAGAAGCAACCTAATACTCGTGTCCAATTTTAGACAACAAGACAGTCTTTATGTCCTTGAATGTCTACTTCTTCTCGCTGAAGTGCTCTGATAATGTATTTTATTAGGTTTCTTTATAAACCAGACATTGTAATATGTAACAATTACAAAAAAGGACAAGTTAGATTTAAGCCATTGTCCCTCTGTAATGTTTTTTGAATAAGTCGAGCTTAGTGGGCTACCATTTTGTCCAAATGCAGTGGTATGACACTTATACATATACTGTTTTTTATTTTTATCAATATCTCAGATATTATAATAATCTTATTGCAGGCAAACATTAAATACATTTATGTTGGCATCAGTTCGTATCTTTTAGAGCAACTGTAAGGTTAATTGTACAATGTGTTTCTAAGACTAGTCCATATTTATTTAGATGGGAATTAATTTGTGCAAGATTTTTCATTTTTCTCTTTAATAGACATCTGTAGTCAGTGATCAGATACCTGTTAATTATGTGTATACAAACTCCTTGTTATTGTTAACATATTTATCTTAATAAAATAGATACAGAAGATAATATATGGGATCAGTGATAAGTGTTTTATATTATTTGCATATATACAGAAATTATATGTTATTGGTAAAATATGCGACTTTAAGACGACAAAAGTTGACATCAAAACACACACATACACACACACACACACAAACACACACACACACATATATATATATATATGTGTGTGTGTGTGTGTGTGTGTGTGTGTTTGACAAAAGTTGACATCAAAACACACACACACACACACACACACAAACACACACACATATATATATATATATATATATATATATATATATATATATATATATATATATATATATATATATATATATATATATATATATATATTAGGTTACGTATCAATATGTGTTGTGTGTGCCTCTGTGTGTGTGTGTTGTGTACATGTATGTGTGTGTTGTTGTATGAATGTTTTTTGTAATTGATACTAGTGTATCTCTGTATCATGAAAATTTCAAAGAGACTGCATTTGAAGTATAGATAGTATCCCATTTATAATAAGACAAATGACTGTTATATTCTAAAGGTTGACAATCAGCTATATTCATGTAATTAAACATGTTAAAATACGGGCAAAAGCAAACAGCTCTACCCAACGTTTTCATTCATGATAATTATCTATAATCTAATGCGTCTTTACAATATTCATTATGCTATAGTGCTTTTGCTGAATTTCTATGATAAGGAATTGTGTTTTAAACTACATAAAATAAACAACATAGAAGACATGTTTTTCACGACATCAGCGAATTTGGTGCTACTGTTCAGGTAAGTTCAAGGTGGGAACTTGCTGTCTTGTTCATAAGATAAGAAAACATTGCATTGTTATTTTATTCTTTAATCACTGGATATTTTTACAATTAAAGGCATGTGTGTCATTTTGTATTATTCAATTCAATTCAAAACTTTTATTTCCTTTATACATGGAGATATTACAATACAACGTAAGGAACAGTTTAACACACCTAGGACTTAATCAATGCATAATTGAGCACGGTTAGGAACTATATATTATCATATGCGCAAATAATAGGTACATGCATATTCTAAACATTCATGAAAATAAACAAAAAGAGACAAACAGAAAATAAAATTAAAAAAATAGAGAGAAAAAAAGAAAAAGAAACATGAGACAATATGTGTCTAAATTTCAATATACACACTCCTGGTCATGCAAATAAATACCAGGCCAATAAACAAGACAGGACGTGTAAGTTGATGCATGTTATTTAACATCCGCGTCTTCGCACTATGAGAGGTTATTTAAACTTGTACACATTGCATATGTGCACATGGTTTGCAGTGCACATGGTTTGCAGTGCACATGGTTTGCATTTACAGTATAAATAAATATATGTGCGATCAGCATGAGTTCAGTAAGCTACAATCTACTTAATGGAGGTTCGACCTACATTGCCAAGGGAGCATCGGTATAACTCGAGTCTGATACTTAAGCTTGGTTGTTGGGTGAACACCGATTAAAATGGGATTGAAATCGGAATGAACGTAAATTAAAATTATGTCGGAAGTTTAAACAGTGTGTTCTTAACGGGTTAAGGTTTAAATGACCGTGGTATCTTTTACATTATGGAGATTACAGTTCGCGTGAATGACCTTGACCCTGTATCGCAGGAATAATATATACATTTGATTATATATAAACTGGACATACTCACTTTTTTCTTTATTAAGACCTAAATAACTGGCCATCTCGGAGACCGCCTGTTATGTTGTGTTATGTTAGAAGAGGTTTAACTGTATGTGCGTAATTACAGAATGTTGAACTTATCGTCTCTGTGTCGTTATGGATGGTAATTTTCATGCGTATCGTGTATTACAATCCGAAAAGTATATTTTATCCTTAATAATGATTTCCGGCTTATAAAATAATGCCGTACAAAACTTTTTTTAAAACAAAGAAGACAGGAAGATAAAAATATAACAATTTCCTCCCATTTACCTTGGTGTTTCTTTACAGCCAGTGGCAATATGTCATATATATCAATATTAACGTAATATTCTTATTAAGAGGAATAGAGAAATTAAAGTAATATATGTATACACCTATTTAACTATATATTTCTTGTTAATACTAATTAGGTATTAGGTGTGTTGGTTTGTTTAACGCTTTGTTATCATGCTTCATGTACATTTTTAAATCATCGCATCTGGTATGGCATAATAGACAGGTTTTAAATTTGTATAAGCTGCTTAAAATATATGTTTTGTCAAGTTGATATTTATTACATAAAAGAAAAACGTAACCGATGCGGTGATATTTAATTTAGGCAATTATTTATGTTATTTCAAAAACAAGCAATGCACTTATTAAGTGTCCTTTCCCGTTAACTAAGCGTTTAAGTTAAACTGAAACATAATTTGCCATTTAGTATTTGTAAATAACATGTATATTTCCATTCTATAAATGTGATGCTGCAGCGCAATTATAAATTATATTTGTGTGTGTATATATATGAAAAATATGTTTATGTATGTTTCATGACTAACATTGTCTAGCCATTGTAAAAACAGAATTTCCTAAAATAACAATATATATGGCCAGAACTTATTCTAAAAAACCTAGACATCAGCGACAAAATAATGAAGATTTTATTTATTTGATGAAATTCGCCCATTACTGTATTCTCTAGGTTCATTCTGCATCTATGAAGCGGAAGCTATTGTATATATTTTGGTAATATGATACATTAAATATGTTCATGAGAAAAAAATATTTGGCGTGTACACCCATAGTTCAAAAATAATAACGATTACAGAAATTCTTTCAGTAATGGACAAAGAAGGTGTGATCATTTTGTATTAAATCTACTCAAATGGTCAATGATCGCCGTCTAATTGGGCATTGCACAGAGATAGACAATTTTGCATGTTAAGGAAGCACTTTTAAATGGGTTGAAATTGCAAGAGTCGGTACAACATTGACAATACTTTGTAATTGTTGTTTTTTTTTTTTTTTGTTTTTTTTTTTTTGTGTTTTTTATAATTAAAAACCCCAACGTTTAAAATTACACATAAAACAAAGTGCAATATTTTAACCTGCTTATAACATGTTTTCTAGGCTTAACTTGATGTTAACTGACACGAATTATGTCTCCAGCGTCGACAAAGTTGATTATATTTATGTGTATCCATTGTTTTACTCCAAATATAGGAAAATGTATTAATGGATTTATAGATGCACTTCAATTTTCATCATCATAAAAGGGTTAGAGTATCTGATTGTTCTACATAAATTGCTATCAAATGATAAATATTTAGGTCTATTTTGGTAAACATCCAGAGAGATTAAAATAATGATGCATTATAAATTTCTCACTCGAGACAACTTCGCAAATCGAAGGTATCAGATTAACTATGTGATACCTGATGATTTCTTTGCAAAAGTACGCTGTTCATACAGGAAATAATAACAAATGATAAGCTGTGTCACATTGTTGCAAAACCTTTAAAGCATATACCTTATAAGGAGAGGGCTAGTTCTCATTTCCGTACTGAGGAAAACAGTTCCTTGATGAAAGGGTATGTGTGTTTTTTAGATTAAACTAAGGAATTTTTTGGAAAACACGACATACATGTACTGTATGAAGCAACGATGACTTTGACAATTGTAATGATAAGGATGATGTTGAATCAGATGGTAATGATTATATGTTCACTATACAGGAATAACGTGTGTTGTATAGTCAAATGTTATGTATAGTGACAAAGTGGCAATTTTGGCTTATCTGCTGAGTCGCCGACCTGTAATGGCTCTGACTGCTACATGTAAGCCTCTCACCACGTGGGTTCGAGTCTCTATGAGCGGAAGCATTTTATGTGGAAAGGTCTTCCCAGCTGAGCAGTTGTGTGCGTCATTTGCCTTGTATTTTTCTCCACCAACATAGCTGAACATCGTCATAATGACGATAATTGTGTCGCCACAAAGGACTAAAAAAATCATATATCTCAATAACTCTTTCGCTGTCACAATGGGAGTGCAAATAAACCATTCGATACGCCTCGTGGACCGAGCACACGTTTGAAGATACGGTATAATTGAATTAATACATCACACTTTGTCATATGAACATCATATGAACATATTTTTTTCTTTGTGGTTGTCAAAGGTAAACCCCATTGAACTTTTTTTATCTGAAGTATATAAGATCTGTAGAATCGTGTATACCACGTTATTACTTGATATATCCTATTCACAAGACTTCATTCTATGGACATATTTTTAGCTAATAGCTTAAATTATATTTGTTGCAGGTAACTTTATTGAACTTTTAAATTCTATAAAAGTTTATTAAATCAACACCCGGCCTCTGAACAAAATGTGTGCTTTTGTCATAATAATTAGTAAATTTTGTTATAAAAGAAAAGTTGTGAATTAGATGTTTCATTTCAAAAGAGCATGTGTATTTTTCCTCCTGATTGCAAAGTACATGTAATTTGTTTAGCTCTGTAAGCACTTCCTATCTAATTTGATGTTAAGCCATTTTCTAATAATGTATGTTCAAATAAAAAAAATTAAATAAGCGAAAAACATGTTTGTTCAAGTTTCAATGTTAATGTTGATAAGCAAAAAAAAAACATGGGTTGTTTACTCTTTTCGTCCTACCTAAAGATATTAGTTAAGGTTTCTAATAAATACTTTATGGGTTTATTTGTTACTAATGCTTAGCTATTGGAAGGTAAATCGCGCATTTATCATGAATACATTGTGCAGTTGTATATATAGTAAATAGTAAATATGTCTATTTGATATATATATATATATATATATATATATATATATATATATATATATATATATATATATATATATATATATATATATATATATATATATATATATATATATATATATATATATATATATATATATATATATATATATATATATAAAGAATCAAATAGACATATTTACTATTGCTGCATTAGACGTATGTAAATAAAAACTGGTTTCACGTTTACCAGAACAGAACAGAACACTTTCTTTTTATTTACAAGTCGTACAAGTGAAAGCATTCATCCTCTCACATAGTATTCAAATATAAAAGTTATTCAGTCACATGGTACATAGTTAATACAGTCACATGGTACAGAGTTAGTACATATTATGGTCCAAAAAAACTCTTGGAGAGTAATACATAAACTAAATGTTTCGAGATGTTCTTTGTGTGTTTGATTTAGGACAGTTTACTGATTATTTGTGTTTAACTGATTATTTCTAATAGTTACCGCTTTTTTAATAAATTGTTCAACATTCTGAAGTTTTTTTCGGTTTAAATGTATTCATTAGTAAACTCAATTTATAAATGGATGGTCTTCGGAAAAAAAATAAGGATCTATGTAAACCTTTTCTCAACTCGTCAAAAAATGGACATATCAGTAAAAAATGATAAACATCTTCGATTTTAAAGTAAGACATCGTCATTCCATTTGAAATTTCAAAAGCTTGGTGTTTCCGAATCCAACTTTGATTTTCAAACTTTTAATCGATGATATATCTGACTTCATATTAAGTCACCTGGTCGAAAGTAGTTTAGGCCTGTTAAAGAGGAAAATGTCAAGAACCGCCAGTGTTAGATAGTGTCTTGTTTTTGTCTGTAGTAAAAGGGCAAAGATTAGCAGCTTATGTTTGATTCCATAAGGTTCTCATACGTTAAATAGTTTCTCCTTGCTTGTGGAATAGGTAAATAAGAAAAGATCCTATCAAAATTTTCACAGATATTTAAATTTTATCTACCTGCAGACCAAGGCAGACAAGGTAAATGTAAATTTGACAAAAAACACAGAGACGAGACCAGTTACCGCCTTGGAACGGTCAGTCGGCAAAAGGGCCAACTGGGGTGCTTAAACCTGGTTTGTGGAGCGCTCCAACCTCGCACTTCCTGAAGGTTTTTCTATCAAACAAACAGTGTAAATAAAAATATTCCGTCAAAGTGAAACAACTAACAGTAGGCACCTGCATCGGGAGTTAAAACAGATATATTCATTTATGTACATACATGATAACTAGTAATAAAACAAACAACATATGGAAGAACTCTGTTGTTGTCGTTCAGTCATAACCATTCAGGAATAGTTTAAAATTATATTTTCCAAGCATTCTTAAACAACCAACGAACTTAGAACAATGTTCAAGGATGCTGTATTTCATGGCGTCTTTTTTTTGCATTTTTAGACCCTTATCATGTTGTATGTTCAAACATTGAACTGTATCTTTGTTTTATGTTGCATTGTTCAAATACTGATGTTCATTTAGCAGATTTATAAATTACCACTTCAACGAAGCGATAAAACGTATCCAATAGACGGAATAATATTTATCAAATGTTATATTATCGCTTGACATTAGCCAATAATGTGAGTTGGAAGTTCATTCTGTTTCAAATTAGCACTTAACATTATACAATAATATTGCTTGGACTATCATTCTTATTTATATTAGCGCTTATTGAAAACCTACAAATTACGTACATTCCTCTAACCCTTATCATGCTGCTTTATATTTCATTTTTTTTTTTTTTCAATAATAATTTTAACTTTATTTCTCTCATTACCGCATGAAAAGGAAACTGTCTACAAAATTATAAGGAAATAGCATAGAGCCTGAACAGACAGCTTCCAGCATGTAGTAGTCCGATTCCAGCAAGTAGTAGTCCGATCCCAGCAAGTCGTGATCCGATCCCAGCAAGTAGTGGTCCGATCCCCGCAAGTAGTGGTCCGATCCCAGCAAGTATTAGTCCGATCCCAACAAGTTGTGGTCCGATTCCAGCAAGTAGTGGTCCGATCCCAACAAGCTGTGGTCCGATTCCAGCAAGTAGTAGTCCGATCCCAGCAAGTAGTAGTCCGATCCCATCAAGTTGGGGTCCAATCCCAGCAAGTAGTGGTCTGATCCCAACAAGTCGTGGTCCGATACCAGCAAATAGTGGTCCGATCCCAGTAAGAAGTGGTCCGATCCCAGCAAGTAGTGGTCCGATCCCAGCAAGTAGTGGTCCGATCCCAGCAAGTAGTAGTCCGATCCCAGCAAGTAGGGGTCCGATTCCAGCAAGTAGTAGTCCGATTCCAGCAAGTAGTGGTCCGATCCCAACAAGTTGTAGTCCAATCGCAGCAAGTAGTAGTCCGATCCCAGCAAGTAGTGGTCTGATCCCAGCAAGTAGTGATCTGATCCCAACAAGTTGTGGTCCGATCCCAGCAAGTAGTGGTCCGATCCCAGCAAGAAGTGGTCCGATCCCAGCAAGTAGTGGTCCGATCCCAGCAAGTAGTGGTCCGATCCCAGCAAGTAATGGTCTGATCCCAGCAAGTAGTGATCTGATCCCAACAAGTTGTGGTCCGATTCCAGCAAGTAGTGGTCCGATCCCAGCAAGAAGTGGTCCGATCCCAGCAAGTAGTGGTCCGATCCCAGCAAGAAGTGGTCCGATCCCAGCAAGTAGTGGTCCGATCCCAGCAAGTAGTGGTCCGACCCCAGCAAGTAGTGGTCCGATCACAACAAGTAGTGGTCTGATCCCAACAAGTTGTGGTCCGATCCCAACAAGTAGTGGTCCGATCCCAGCAAGAAGTAGTCCGATCCCAGCAAGTAGGGGTACGATCACAACAACTAGTGGTCTGATCCCAACAAGTTGTGGTCCGATCCCAACGAGTTGTGGTCCGATCCCAACCAGTAGTGGTCTGATCCCAACAAGAAGTGGTCCGATTCCAGCAAGTAGTGGTCCGATCCCAGCAAGTAGTGGTCCGATCCCAGCAAGTAGTAGTCCGATCTTCGTGTAATCGGACACGGTGCTTATGTAAGGTGAAGCAATATTAAGTTACAAAGAATTTCTACCTGATAAACTATATCACGATCTAAACATATTTTCTACTGCAAGAAGAATATTTTCAGCGTTAATATATTAGTGGTCATTTTTCAAATATCTTTATAATCCGTTGTGTTAAAATAAGAAATACATACAATAATCGTCCCTATTTCATATTTATATTGTTGATGATTAAAACCTGTATAAAATACCCTTATGTCAGTTAAATGTTTTATTAAGGCGTCAAACGTGACAGTATAGTACAACACTCTAAAACAAACAGCCAATTGATTTCCCCGAACGAATCAATGCATACAATTATGACTACGCCACTTAGTTATTCCACGCAATTATGCATTACGTAACGCGCTTACACTGAATATCATCCTCAGCTTTTGTTTATCCATATAACCTTTTATGGTAATTTTTCTTACTGTTGTGTAACAATACCGTATGTCCTAATTTACATGCTACGGGGCGAAATCGACGTATGTGCACAATTATCAAGTTGTTAACTGCGTATTTTAGCGACCTATCCTAAATGATTGTCAATTGTTACAAATGTATCTCATATAACATAAGGCATAACACAAGACACAAAGGGACCATGTTGCAGAAAATCTGCTTTAGTCTTCATCAGTAAAATATCGCGTATCTTCAGTGCATTTAACCATTTACTTACGGCAAAAGATAATAGCTGAAGACAAAATATATCATCTGATTTTGTTGAACCCTTCAGTGCAGAACAAGTATTATTAGATAAATTATGACCAAAAAATTAACAGAGTGGGGTTTTTTTGTATATAGTTTGTATATAGAATAGTAGTTTGTACTTGAAGTTACATTACTATAAATTAATGAAGTTTTCATAAGTAGATGTAGATGTAACTTTTTTCTATTTCGGGTGATACCAGATTGTGGTTTGTTTCGTTACGACACTAGCATAGTGTTCGGACAATTACTCGGATGTTTAAAATCGAAGATATTAAACCATCTTCTATCAAGCTACGAGTCAATTGTGTTTTGGTGCGTTGCAAAAGGTTTAAGTAATCATATGGTATTTTCATTTCTTTCTGCAAGTACTGCTATGTTTCGACTTTGGTTACTAGGCTCACCGTTTAGGACATTTCGAAACGGACTGCTGAAGATAATTAACTCAATAAACGTTCTTCTTTAAGAAAATATAATTTAACGATACTATATATAACTGTACCCTTTATAGTCCCTTTTGCTTAATGGAGATGTAAATACATTTTGTAAACCATTAATATCATACTTCTCAATCCTAGCGAAGAAATCTTCATTTACGCTATGTTTTATAAAATGTTTATTTATTTATAGAATTATTTTATCTTGTTATAAAAAATATATATTTTCGTCATAAAAACACCCGCTTTTATGTACAATATTTTATAATATGCGATACAATGTACGTACTTTTCATCGATTGTGGGATATTGTTAATGTATATAATTTCTTTTTTTTAATGAAATTTGATCAGTTATTATGCTAAATCAATATTAAATTGAAAAAATAACACAGAGCATAGATCCACATTATTACGTCAATGATTTATCGAGTAACGCATATATTAAGAATTATAAACCAAAATTAAATATCAATTAAGCACATCTCCATGACATATGACATAAACATTAACAGGGCAAGAGATCCTCAAATGAAGACGTTTACTTTTCCTAGAAACAAATGAAGGCTTTTCTTAGAAACGGCAACGATATAATATGGAGAAACATATCTTGTTTAATTTGAACGCTTCCGATAATTTCTCGTAGTCGTTTGCGGCAACGATAAAATCGGAAAGAAACTTATATCTCGAATATTTGTACGTTACCGACTTTTTATGTAGTCGATTGCGGCAAGGATAAAATATGAAAGAAACAATTTTACTTAAAATAATAAACAAGGAATTCTAAAGTGCAATATGCGTTATATCCGTTAATGTGATACGTTGTTATACCGCTACATCGAAATCAACATCATAGAATTAAATTTTACGAATATAATTTCTTATAATTTGTGAGACATGTTAACAACAATATGACCATCTATTTTTTTAATTTTACATTACTTTTCTTGTGTCTGTTCTGTTGTTTTTTTTTTAAATAACATTATTAGCGTTCGCCTTTGGTCGTAACATAATTTTTTGGTCCATTTTGTATTTTCTTTCATAAAATCATATCTAGGACATTACATTATAAGCCAGTTGGTGAAACATGTCTTCCTTTAAGGTTTTACACAGAATAATTAACTTAAAAAGCATTAATAAATCGTTATCATCACTTTCGTCAAGAAAGCCAAACTTAAAAGGTGTTGATAATTGGTTTTGATCAATTCGGTTATAAAAAATTAGCTTAAACGGGCGGCAACCCATGGTATTTGTCATTTAAGATAATAACATTAAATTAATTCTAATAATTTGTACATATATTCATGTTAGGGTTAATAAAGAAAAAAACTTCACAAATTCGAGTAAACATTTTATCATTTACCTATGCTTATTAAATATAATAAAAAGAACTTTTTAATTATTTAGAATGTTTGATCTACAATTGCCAGATGTTTAGAGATTCAATATATCTTTCACCTGAAGAACATATGTTCAGATATAAAGGTTACACAGTATAGTCTGCGTTTGAAGTCGTGAACTTGAAAGGCTTTAAACGATCTCCACTTTGTCCTTTCTTTCACAAACAAAATATGTCCGAACATTTAAAGTCGCAGGTTTGAAACTCAACTGTACCTCAACGCGTGTGTTCGAGTTTCCTTCGGCTCGAGAACATTTATTTTTAGTCTTTCAAACTGGCTTGCAACGGCTAGTGGCTCTACCCAGATATTTGTCAAGACAACCTGGAATTTGCCAATATGACCGGAATTGTGTCCGTGTGGTGTATCTAAAAGTCAATCCGAACAAAACGAGCTATCTTTTTCCACTTTGAGCACTGAAGTGTGACAGATCGCCTTATTTGTTCAAGCTAACTGACAATCAACAGACGCTCTGGGGGCAAAGATGATAACTGGGACTAAATGGACTCAATTATCCTTGTCTGAATAACAAAGATGTTCTGCACACTGGCGAGAAATCTATCAATGCTATCCTTACCAGCATATTGTACACAGCCAAGAAAACAATACCTGCCGCAAAAGCTCAAGTGGTAGAGCGTCGGCTTGTGGATCGGGAGGTCGCTGGTTCAAACCCTGGCCGGGTCGACCTAAGTTTTAAGTTGATAATAGTGGCTTTCTTCCTAACGCTAAGGGGAGACTCGTCGGTGTCAGTATAAAAGACAGGCCGGGTTCAAAATATATATTCGGAACTTTGGCGTAAAGCATAAAGAGTCATTAGCAATTAGCAATGACCTAGAAAGATACCATTAATTTGACCTTAGGGTTGGCCTTGTTATTATTATGCTTGACAAACGAGAACAGTTTAATCTGCAAGATGATACAGTTTGGTAGGATAACTGTATAGTATATGATTAAAACAGAGAAGTGGCACAGACAGTGCGACTGTAATATGCCACCTTTTGGGACCAATAACAATTGGTTTTTCTACTTGTCAGATAAAGTCGCAAAATTCCTTCGATGTTTAAATTGTAGCCGAAAGCTTAGCATCCATTACTGTGGCATCTTTAGCACCTTTGCAATAAGCATTATAATTGGCAATGGTATAAACAGGATTTGTGAAAGTCTGGATTCATGTTTTAAAGTGTTTGTTTAAGACTGTCAGTCGTATACATGTACAATGGAAATGGCATGAGCTAGTTAAGCACAGCTTATGTGGTTATCTACTTGGCTCATGTTATGTGTTTATCAACGTGGCTCCTATTATGTGGTTATCTACCTGTTTCACGTTATGTGGATATCTACGTATTTTGAAATTATTTATTTTCTTTCATTAATCAGTTATGGAATATTCAGCACGACTCATAAAGGTTTTGAAAGTCTATTTCTCATATACACTAATGAACTTTTTAAGTGGCCAAATTAAGTGGAGATAAACTAATCCAAATCGGAAATCCTTTTAGAACAATGTATTTGCATAATATCGTTTAAAGGATATAAATTTAAATGTTCAAAATAAAAGACATATTTGAACTGATATGAAGATATCCTTTATGTAACATCTGCTGTGATACTTGCCCTGCAGCGACACCTCATTGACGAAGGGTATTGGAGGATCATATAACATGTACATGTAAGATTGCTCCATTCCTTAAACACAAACGCTCAAAGTTCACGGAGGTTGTGTGCCTGACGTCTTCTATCATGGCGTTTAACGGCGTCCCACACATGTGTCCAACAGGGACACACCTGCTTTCGTGTTATTATTAACTGAGATTAGAATTAGAATGAAACAATTAAGCACAACTGTTCGAATCGTTTTAAAATAATTATTGTAGATTAATAAAATGTTACACACCTGCCTTGCAGAGGTCCAGGCAATAAATATTCCGACGGATCAATTTCATTCTTCAATTATCATACACGCATTTTTAAATGTCTTTTTTATAGGAAACCGTCCTATAGGCACTAGGACAACATATATTGCAATTGTTCCGTTCATGCACCTGGCGCACGTGCAGTAACTCTAAAATCTTGGAATGGTCACGTTCCGATGCTTCTTATGTAATTCGTCATTACAAAATGCCTTCAATTCAATTAGAATGCATAAACGAACACATGCTGAGAAAATAAAGTTAATTATTCAATTTACTAAAATGAACTTTAATATTGAAACTGGCCACTAACAATAGTTGAGTGTATACTAAATAAACATTCAACAACCTTTAATAATCAACAGGTGTTTAGTTAATTTGTGTTCTAGTTATCAACGAAATTATTTTTTTCTTATTTAATCCATTGAGAGAATGTTTTCGGTATACATTTTTTTATAACAAAGAGTGTAGGTACCAATTATTGTTTAATCGAAAAAGGAATTTGCTTATTTACATTAAAGAAAAGAAATTAATGCATAATTATACATTCGTCGTTTCTAATAATGAAAGTTAATAAAAAAAAATAAGATACTTATAAGATTTGTGGTACATCGATTCCAATTTGGATTTTTTTATTATTAAGATATATCTTCTAAGAAATGTACGTGTAATAAAGATAACGTATCTTCATAAATTTGCCCCTATGTTATATACAAAAAATTTCTGTATAATAGTATGTGTTTATCCTGTGAGAGCTTGCTTCCAAAGACCCCCCGAAGCTTGTGTATAGTCCAATATACTTGATATGTTAACCTTCAAACGTCTAATATAACTTTTAATTTATGTATATAAGGATTACAAGATAAATTCTCTCCCCCATGAGGGTTACGACGCAGTAAAATAGACAGCAAATATTTATTAATATTTAGAAATGTAAAAGAACAAATTTATAAGAAAACCGAAAGAGAGTCAAAACAAAATGAAAACAAAAAGTTCTGAGTGTTTTGTTTGTTTGTTTTTTATTATTTCTTTTCGACATTCTTTGTTATATTATTATATTTAGTACTGTATTATATATCCTTGTGTCATTGTTTGCATTATTACAGCCTGCGTGAAGCATGTTGGATCTGGTTAACAACAACATAAACAAATGAGGTGTGTAAAAACTATTACCTGTTTCTACACATGCCACAAAGTTTACTACGCGTACAATTGTTTTATCTCGATAGTGGTTTGAATCCATTTGACTGATTGTGTCGGTCTATTGTTTAAATTTGCTTTGAATTTAAAATTGTATTAAATGTATGTTGAATTCAGTGTGTTTTTATTTTAAGCTACAACAAAACGAACTTTTAGTTTACTTTCGTATGTTTGCAGTGAACATATATAATTTGTGTTCAGGAGACAAATAAAACATTTGGCTTAAGAAGCTTTCAAAATATTGGTTTTCCTTTATTTATCTTGACGAAAAGTTTCCTTTACAATACTTCCATCAAATTCTGTTGGATCTTGCAATAACTCATTTCATTAATTGACACGACTTTGATCTAAACCTATTTAATAATAAAAAAAACATCATGCTTTGTAGAAAATATATGCCTTTTGTCAATTGTCACATGTAACCATTATGTATGTACGTATTGTCTTACTAAAATATGTAATGTTTAAAACAATAAATAATTGTATTGTATTATACAAATTTTCTTTACGATAATTACAATAAAGGTTTAACAAAGGCACACAAAAAAACAACAATATATAATTTAGCATCTTTATCGGCACTTCATTGAAGCAACAAATTAGTATAAAACAAACTGATAATAAAAAATATAGTTTATGCCCTATGGGTAAGTGTAATGGCAATTATAATGATAATTACAAAATAATGTAAGCACTTTTAAGCGATAATTGTATAAAGCATGAATTATGATCAGTTAAATCTACATTAAATAAACATAAATAAGCTTTGCTGAGTTCAATTGCTGAATTTCTTTGGACTTACTGTACGATTAAAGCACCATCATGATTCTGATTTTGAAAAGATGATTGAATAAGAAAATGTCCATCTGAAAATTTCAAAACGATGACCATTTCAGGACACTTTCTACCCTATAAAAGTTACTAGCTCGAATCAAAAAGCATTACTTATGCTTTACTTTTTCAAATAGTTCGAATACAATATCAACAACTTTAGTGCATTTTCCATGATGTGTATTATCTGTAATCCGATTTTATTGCAAATACATAAAACAAAAGAAAAGTTTAAATACTCTTTGGCAAAATAACACAAGGGTCGAATTAGCAGTGTTAGCATGTTAAGGAATATCTTCAAGAAAACGAAAAAACATCTCGCGTTTCTATTGAGCAATTATTTTTGCGGTAGTCAGCAAACTGTCACAAACCGCGAATGTTAAACCACTATTGTACGGCTCCGACATATAATTAACGATATGTATCATATTTCTTCTTGTCTGGAATTCCTTGTATAAGAAGGTCTAGATTTCTTTAGTATGAGCAATGTGTTTTGTCGTTTAGTTCACCTTATACTGCACCATGATACATGAAAACATTCAAATCAGTGTCATACATTGTAGGTAATACTGGTATCTGAATACTTATACTTTCCGACTGGACTTGTTTGAAATTTCATTGAACAATACCGTCCACCATTTCTCCAATTGCCGGAGTAGTTAAAGTTCACACAAGTGTCTCGTTTCTCCCTATTGAGTGTCTCTCTGTGGGTATAATATGAAAGTCCCGAGTCAGATCTGCGTTTTTTGCAACACCAGGACATGAATAACTGGCGTAGAGTCTGTCGGTATTTGCTATTCATCCAGAAGTACACAATAGGATTGACCGCGGAATTCGAGAAAGCCAACCAGTTACTTAAAATCCAAGCGAAGTAGACGAATCTTTCGTTGAAGAAGTTGAAGTCACCGTCTCCAATGATAGTAAGGGTGTGCAGCGGCAGCCAGCAAATTACGTACACAATGACAACCGTCATCATTAACTTGACAGCCTGAAAAACAAAGAAGGGTGCCTGTTATTTCATGTGTTTCTATTAAAATTAATCAATTTTATTGCTACAAAGTTGTAACTCTTGATGTGCACTGTACAAATAAATATTCAGACTGTATGTTGACATGTTCACATTGTTTTATATCGTTTGCAACTGCTTAGTTAGGTTTTGTCTTTCTTTCTTCTGTGTCACCATTTAATCTTCTGTTATAATTTTGATATTTGCGGCTTTGTTGTTGTTGTTTTGCTACTGTCGTTGTTTTTGCTGTTGTAGTTGTTGTAGATATTGTATTGTTATGCTGTTGATGCATTTGTACATATTTTAAAGTACACGTTATTTTATAAGTGGTATAAATTGTTTGTATTTAAACGCATCTTATTGAATTCGTTAGTAATGTGCCTGTGAATGCGGCAGCAATTACAACAGTGGTACTATAATATGAGACTGTTATTATTTTAGGCATAGAAGTTGGACACGCTGCAAATTGTAGCTTTGATATATTAAGTCAGGTTACATTGATTAAAACGAGGACGACCAGGTTGTTAGAAGTAATACATGTTTTAAGACAAAAAAAAAATAATAAAAAAAAACAGAAAAAGGGAAATTACCGAATCTGTTTAAAATAAGAAATAAACAATAATAACGCAAAGATAAGTAAACCAAACAAAAGAAAGAAATTTGAGGTTCAAAATGAAGGACGATTTGTTAGGATAATTTAGAAATCGGTAAAATAACTTATTAAAGTAACTTAATATTCTTATTCTTTGGTTGAAAAGAATTTGAAAAAAGGACTTAAAGCATGTTTTCATGCTTGTTTATGGTCGTGACTGTAAAATGCATTTCAATAAAGCATGCGTATATATCATAGAAATATATACTTTAAAAGCTGTATGTTGTCGCTACTTTGTAATCCGAACGTTTATATATAAATAAGGTTTAATTAAGTCAAATAATTAATACATACCCTTCGTTTGGAAGAAGCAATCCTTTGGTCTCTTTTTCGATCCATTTCACCAGGAGGTTTCTTTGCCCAGATGATATATGATATATGGATATATGACAATGTCATGACGCCAACAGGAACAAGGTACTGGACTGTCATCAAAAATAAACTGTACACTCTCCTAGACTCGATGTTTCCCCAATTCTCAATGCACAGTCCATTGGAGCCCGGCTCCTGGTCGAAGAATTCCACGGATGAATGGATATATGCAGGGACGGCAGCCCCAAACGACATGAGCCAAACTGCGACGATGACTAGTTTTGCAAAACGCCGTTTCATATGTGATTGCAAAGGTCGCCATACCGAGTCATGTTTGTGTAGAGTCATTGTGAGCAAAATCAAAGACCGCTGGACAACAGTAAACACTTGAAGAAATACCACAACTGGACAAAGAAATGCCCAGAAGGGCCAGTATAAAAATATTAAATCACTGACTACTGTAACCGGTACGCAAAACACAGTCATCAAAATATCGCAAACGCAAAGACTGCCAATGAAAATGTTTGTTACTCGCTGCGATCGAAGTTTACAAAACACCAGAAGTATTGCAAGATTTCCACAAAATGATACAACAAATGTGACGCAGTACAGCGTTAAAAGTACCGGTTTTTCCCAAACCGACACGGTAAAAGTTTGATTCGTTGAACTATTTGTTGAGTCCATTAGTTCTGCGATTGTTTGATTTTTCATCTTGCTTGAAGTTCGCTTAAAAGTCCTTAAAACTTTTGAACATAGAGTTACTTCTAAAACATTTATCATGCAATAGTCTGTGACACTCGTATTCACAACCTGTTGCAGAATGGAGCTTGGAGAGAATTGTCGGCGCTTAAGTTCCAGCAAGGGGCGCCGTTGCCACAGTTTCCAATACAAAAGGAACAAACCTCGCTGATCCAGCGCGAACAGCCAGTCGTATGTAATCACGGCTTTGCCATAGGGAGGTCAATTGATAATTTATCGGCACATATAGATCTCATAGAGAATACAGATAAGAAGTGATGTATTCGTTTCGGTGACAAACATTGTCTTCGGCATGTGAGCTTGCTTAATCAAATTTATTAAATGCGGTATGACAGCAATGATGTCATTTAGGAATAATGGAATTGAGACAGAATGGTTTTGGTTTCGGAGTTTGTTTCAGTATAGATCACACGGAGACATAGCTTTTTTGAAAGCAGACATAAGGTTATGTTTAACTGCCTTAATGGTTAGCGGCGCCAACTAGTAACTCCATCAGTTGCTGACAAATGAAAATACAGAGGGTTAAACGGACGTGAATCAGACAAAAGTTGGATTTTACTTTTATTAGCCAGCCCATGTATTGTATATATATATATAATTGATTGTAACAAATAACACGTTTTTAAGCCTAACGTCGGTGCAAATGTCTCTGCTTGCAGAGAAAGTAGACGTAGCTCTTACCCGCTGTTGCATTAGACATACTAAATTAACTCATTCATATCTTTTAAAAAGAGGAGTTCAGCCTGTATGTGTTCCTTGCCAGGAACCACTGACAGTCAGACATATTTTATTACAGTGTATCTACACAGACCACATTCGGTCGAAGTAATTTAATGTCACTAACATGTGCGAACTGTTTAGGACAGTGTCGGATTCTAGACTTGTTTGCTTCTTAAGCGAGATAAGTATTCTTAATAAGTTATACATTTTTAAACTGTTTACTTAACAACCGTTATACATTTTTAATCCGTTTTATATATAAACCTATTTTCGATTGTAGCTTACATTATTTTAACCTGATAGATTTTGTATTCCTCTATTTTTTACTGACATAATTTAGTTTTTATCTTATTATTCTCTATTCACATTAAACTTCTATGTATCCGGCGCCGTATATATATATACATAGAAGTTTTAATGTGAATAGAGAATAATAAGATAAAAAACTTATATATATATCGCAATTTTAAACGTGAACACACGTTGCAATACACAAAATATACATATATCTACATATATATGTATGATGTATATTGAGTATTGCAACGGGTGTTCACTTTTGAGATTTCACTTTAAACAGGTATTCCATCCAAGTATAAAAGTGACAAAATTATGGAGACATATTGAGAAACCCCAACAATAACATGTACCGCCTTTGAACGGTTGGTCGGCAAAGGACTGAATGCATTGCTGAGTCTGGTTTACATACTGTAGGTAAGAACCGCTTCATAACAATAAATTTATATTATCATAAATCATAAAAATAAAACTGGTTCGTATCAGTAAGTTCTGCTCTTCAAAACAGGCTGTTAGTTTGATATTTGTAGTTGTAGATGTGTAAATTCGGTGACATTCCTTTAACACTCTTAATAGATACATCGGGAAACTTAATTTACACGACGATTGTTTTGATACCATATCAAAAGCAAAGAAAATAAACTTGTTAATATCTTGACCATGTTCCAAACCCATCCTTTGATGGCGCACTATTTTATATATTAGGTGTTAAACATTTTATTTTGAATGAATCCTTCAGTTTCTTATGTTTGCTAGACATGCCGTTCCATTCCATCCCCATGGACGTGGCCAGGTCATAAACTTCTCTATGCCCCCTGTACCTTGCAATAAGGTTGATCTTGATTCGTTTTGGGAAGTTAACTTCCATAATCCTAGTTCTGAGTGTGAACAAAAGCAGATATTTTATAGGTGCATTTTGGTCCAAACGTGCTGGGTCCGACAACTGGACCTGTCAATCGGAACTTCTCGGGAAATTCAGTCAAGAAAACATCACGGATGTATCGGGTGTACAGCATTGCAATGTGTTTGTCGCAATAAAAATACGCAATAAAAAGTTCTTCGCATACATGATAATTGTAAGCCGCTGCATTTTTCACTCTGTTTTGACATAAACTCGTATTCTTTACTCAGTTCAACTTTTTGTTTTCCATTTGAATGTTTGATGAATAGCGGAACAGTCCAGTGGTAGGACGCACGACCCTTGTTCGAACCCCGGTCAGGTGGCTGCTAATTTCCTTGAGCAAGAAATTTTCCTCGAATTGTTCCACTCAACCCAGGTGTATAAATGGGTACCTGCGAGGGTTATTCGGAACAGTAATATGACTTCCCAGCGCCATGTGTCGGCTGCCATATTACGGGATTAACGAATACACCTAATGACCAGGGGGTAAATTGTAAAGTCGGTTAAACAAGCAGTAGCTAGAAAGTAGACTATAACTTGGTATTACGATATATGAAAAATACTACGAATCCTTTTTAGTGAACGATATTTGAGATTTCAGTTGTGTTGACGCAAGTACAATGTTGTCGACTTACACATGATAACAAAATGAAATGGTCAATATTTTTATAGTCAAAATAAGTGCAAATGTTATATATTATATACGTATGTATACGATACTATACAATGTGTCATGTAAACGGTCATTGTAATTCAGTTTTATGTACATATACAACGTATCATGTAAAGGGGATTGGGATTGAGACTGAGATTTGCCGGCATTTTTGCCGATACTGTGCAGCGACATTTCTATCATTATAGCATAGGGGCGCTTATGAGGTGCATAGGGACTGAACCCGACCGGTCCATTATACCGACACCGACGAGTTAGGCGTCATGCTGTCCCCTTAGCCCCGAGCGTTAGGAGGGAAGCCACTACTACCAACTTTAAAGTCTATGGTTTGACTAGGCCGGGGTTCGAAACCGACGCTCTACCACCTGAGCTATTTCGGCATGTAAATGATATTCGGAATTCACTTATATGTACCTATTCAATGTATCAGGTAAACTGTCACTGTAATTCAGTTTTTGTACATATACAATATATCTAGTAAATGATCATCGCAATATATTTTGTACATGATCATCGTAATTGAGTTTTATGTACATATACAGTGTATCAAGTTAATGAATATCGTGATTCACTATTGTTTCATCTGTGATTCTAAACTCTCCATAACGTAATTGACCTAATTAAATAACATTGTATTATCAGTAGTACCACTTACGGCCATTACTTACATGCCAGTTGTAGCGATTAACATTCTTTCACCAAGGTGAAGTTAAAGTTTAAACTGATTGCCTTTTTTTCTTCTTTAACACTTCTGTGTGAACAATATAACAAGGAGTCATATTTCTGTTATATTTAACTGCGTAAGTTTTTATGTCACCCATTGCAGGGACAGCTGAGGTATTGTTTAGGTCAGGAGGACGCATTCAGTTGTTTAATACATCTGTCAAATCCTGCTGAATCCGGCTGCATAGTAGATTGTTTGTGCTAGAGACAAAATGTATGATGATGATGATGCTCATAATGATGATGATCGTAATGATGATGATGAAGATGATGATGATGATGATGATGATGATGATGATGATGATGGTGGTGGTGGTGGTGGTGGTGGTGGTGATGATGATGATGATAATGATGATGATGATGATGATGATGATGATGATTGTTTTGTTTCTGTTTTGTTTTGTGGGTTGTTTTTTTTGGGGGGGGGTGTTTGTTGTTGTTGTTGTTTGCTTTTGTTGTTTTGTATTTTTCTAGCAAGTACAGCAGTAATTAGAGACTCGAACGCATATAGTCCGGCAGACTTTACAAATGTAACATAATATTTCAACTGGAGAATATCCGTGGTATGTGTTGGCGGTTCTTGAAAGATTAGTCACAGTATGTGTAAATATGACATAGATACTTAGTTATACGTAAAATAACGACTTACAACTTTGGACATTACAAATCAACAAGTTGGCACTAAAAACGTAAATGGGTTTTAAATGTCTAAAAAAAGAGTTTGTTTAGCTTTTGTTTTGTTTTTGTTTGCTTTTTTGTTGTTGATTTTATTTTATATGTGATGCAAATATAGTTATAATAGCGAAGTCTATGTATTTTGGTATAGAAAGACATCAGGCATAACGACAAAGTAGAACCACTGGCGTGCCGCAGGTGGGGTAAAATACCTTCCCACATTGGAACATGTGCCCCTATAGGGACTCGAATCTGATACATCTTGCATACAAAAAGGTTGATGCAGAACATCAGAAAACAATGCTTTTGCTGAATGCAACGCGACAGAACTTTGCACATTTTTCAAATTCCTAGTAAGAAACATTATACACATTAAATCTATATCAAATAAAATGTACATGTATTATGGGATGAGACGTTAGTCAACTTGCCACAAAAGACATTTGAAATATTAAAACAGTGTCTAATGGAATTTTACAAATATAACACAATGTCACAAATGTAGGTACGTTGAGAGCTTTACTGCTGCTGTTTGTGTGACATCCTTTTTTTAAAAGACAATAATGGAAGTATCAGCATATAAAGACGTACGTTGAACCATTGATGTAGTTGTCGAGTCCCCCACTTAAACTCCTCTAACTGCCTTCCTTTCATGCCGTGGCTTGGAGTCCTATTCGGGGCGAAGGACTTAAGGTAGAGCAGCTGTTATGCTGCATCTCCAGTTTATTGTAATTAAAATTAAGGTTAAAATCCTTCAAAACCGGGGGTTGAGGGTTCGAATCTCGGTATGGATATACTTGGTCAACTTTCTTTCTTCCTATTTTTTCATTTTGACCTTTTTTCTGCATCCCTCAACCAGACGTAGAAACAAACATGTTTGGTTGTTTTTATTTTATTTTGTAAATTAAATTAAAATTGAATTAGTTTTAATAAATTAGATTACAAAATTAATTGCGAGATGAATTCGAATTAGTCAAAACTATGTGGTGAAATTATTTAATATTTTGCAGCATCAACCAAACTACTTTAAAGAACATTTAGGGCAACTCTGAAATAAATCGATTTGCTATCAAAAGCTCGGTGACTTTTTAATAAAGCACAGTCAGCAGAAAAATGGGAAAATCAGTCTTAAATATGTTTAAACAATTTATTACATAGTTTGAGTCACACCAAGCAAGTAATATGTTTGATTGGTTTGTCTAATGCTATATTTTATTTTTAAACGATTATGTCACTGATATCTGTAAAAAGATTTCAAACAAGACCTAGCAAAATACATGTTTATTTTATATCTACGTCTGACATATCGTTTACATTGGGGGATAACTCCTGCAGTATAAATCTGAGCTTAACGTATCTACCAGGTGTACAGGTTCCTATCTTTCTAAAAGTCTCGAGTTTCATTTAACTTGACATAATGCTTTCGAGGAAGAAGCCAGGACAGAATCCTGTCCAAATCCCCCGAACAGTGGTTCTCCATCAAGGTATGCGTGTGGCTATGTCTTCTATGTTCTGTATGCCATATTAACTCCATAAGTAGCTTTATAACCCAACAATCCTAACATAGCCCCCAAAATAACCAAATGTACGTAGAGAACCCATAAAAATATCTAACCCTGTAATAGGGGGCTCGTAAGAACAAATAAACAGACATACAGACGGGCGGGCGGACAGACAATCTAATTCTATTATACCACAAAGTTTTTGTTGTGGGGGTATAGAAGGTAATTAGAAAGTAATTAGAAAACGAGACGAGGCATGAATTTATGAAGTGACAGCATAACGACCTGCCTAAAAGGTCATTAATTAATTTTTAATTTACTGTATAGTTACATGAATTTGTGATATTAAACTCTGCTCAACATTTTGTGTTTAATAGAAGCATTGTATTTTGGTATGCAGGAATTTATGCGCAACTTATTCCTACGAAGTATTTTGTCCATAGTTTTTGCACCTTGGAAAACAAAGTATACTTTATATAGCGATTATTCAGTTGGCAAACCATTTAATGTTAACCGCACGATTAGTATCGTATATTCTATAAAATTAGACTAGCTAATGACACCTGTACATGTATTGATGAGAAATTTTAAGGAATGTAAATTTTCTCGATAAATCATTAGATTGTTTATCGAAAGATCATTTTCTTTTGGATGAATATAAATGTAAACGATATATACTAAGACCAGAGACTAAATTGATACCAAAATAACTTCTTATTAGGTCCAGAGGGGAGTGGGGGGATGGAAGATACAACCAGTTAAAAATAAAAATGTGAAAACACATACAAGTAAGCTTGAAAATATTAAGCTTTTAAAGTAATATTTGTCTGTTGACTGCTTAAGTTATGGTCCTTTACTGTATTATATATTTCGTATTTGCTGCGATGAAGTTGAATGAATCTTGATTCATGACCCCCACCCCCCACCCCACCCCCAACCCTACCCCCGCCCAACCCCCACCACCACCACCACCAAAATTTGCTGGATCCGCCCCGCCCGTATCAGATTGTTTCCATTGAACGTCAGTATTACTGAAATCAGTTCACTTGGTGATGTTCAGCTATAAACATGTATCATTTGTTATTGTTTTTCAGAATATCACATATCTTTACAAACTATTGCTTTATAATTATTCACAAAAAAATTGATGTCATCATTGAAAAAAAATAGTTTTTAATTGGTTTTCATGTACAAACATATGAGAAGAGCGGATGACAGTTTTGGCAAAATTTACTAACAGCATCAACAAGAAATGTATTAGAACAGCAGTTTAAGACCTGTTTTATGTGGCAGTACTTCCCAGTCATAGTTATTCACCAGTAACAATGGCCAGATCAACAAAAACTTGGGAAAACACAGACGAATACATGTGGCATTAAAAGTATTAACATTTAACAGGTAAGTTTGTGTACATTGTATTTAGCCGATATAAGAACTATCGTTACAATACATGTGAGTTGTGATGAAAAAGAAAGCATATAGAGCAATATTAGAAATGTATAGTGTTTTGGAAACAAACATCACTGTCATTTCTTTGAGATTTACCGTCTTGAGTCCTACATTAAACTAAACTTGTTGCTAGCTGCTGTAGCGTTGTAACGTTTTACCTAGAAAGCATTCATGCTAATTGTGCCAGCTCGAATCATAGACTGCAAATGACCGAGAGAAAAATAAGAATACCGATCTCAGCATGTTGTCTCATTAAAACATGCTTTATAAGTTTTATGCTTTAACACGCCTTGAAAAGAATCGTTGCCAATGGACTTGAAAAATCACGTTTTCTATGTTGTATATGCTTAGCAGGATAAAATCACACCGTATTTATTCAATAGAAATGCCCGGGCGCCACAAAACATGACGTTGGAGCGTCTATTTATGGTGGTATCCGAAAGTTTGGATCCCAGTTTTCTCAAACAACCACATAATTTTTTTTACCGACAAATATTTCCCGAGGTACTGTTTATTGGTGGTCTACATTAAAGGTGGTATCCGACAGTTTGCCTTTATCAAATTCATGTAACAATACATTACCACTGCTTTTGGGATCAAATTTCTGCATACACTTATACATAAATGTAAGTAAAGACGGTTTTAAACGCTGACTATATTGTTAGACGGTACACATGACTATAAAAACACTCTAAAAGGTCAAACATTCCAAATCTATAAATAATCACGATAATGATATCTGCTTAAAATAGATATCGAAGAATTTCCCAGATGACGATATACTGTAATCTTAAATGTGAGCTCACACGTGGTTTTCTTAGTTAAAAATAGCTATCTTTGCAGCGTGGCTCAGATAGGAAATACCTTTGCAATGAGGAATGTTGGATTTGTGTTTCACAGTTCACACTGATCTAGGACATCATTGAGAAGCATTTTTAGGATCTTTTCAGTTAGCAATGACCTGTTTGGTTTTTTTGAGAAAAATATTTTCGTCCACACTGTCGGATTCGACCTTTAATGTGAAAAGGGAATAACTCCCCAGACGTTATTATACACGTATTTCCTATATTAGCCATGCTGCATGGATATCTATTTAGAAAAAGCACATGACCTCTTTCTTTCGAGATCACGTTATATCATCATCCGGATGATACGCTCTGACGTTGATATCTATCTTAAGCAGATATCCCCATCTCGCCTAATTATAGATTTGGAAGTTATTGAAATTTAGAGCGATATATTTCACGATTTGTATGTTCTAGCATTTTAAAATCTTATTGATCTAGACTTTGATTCGAGTTTATGAAGGAAGGACTTACTTGCCCTGGGGTTAGATATTGTTAAATGCAAATGTATTTCATATAGGCAAACTTTCGAATACCGCTTTTAAACACAGTTTTCTCAATGCACCGACTTCACTCTCATTTAGGCGGTAACCATGAACTCAATAGATCAATGAAATATGCGACCTGAAAAGACGTCTTTTTTTCATACTTTGTCGACGTTCCCCACATGCCAAAAGTCTTTAATACATACTTGAAAGCTAGCAGTTCAAACCCTTTATCTTGACCGACTCTCTCGTCATTGCACAAAAAATCTGAGCTTGCTGTGTGCCTACGTGACTTTTTTTAGATTTAGGCAAAACTGATCTTCCAGTCGGCCACTTATAAGGGGTATTGCGAGACCCAGAGCCTGTCACATGTATCTTTCATCGCCAGTTCAAGCACCCGCGGCTGAGACTTGTGACGTGTGATGTGGTTTGGCAGATCGCCAAATATTCTTGACCTGCTACGAAGCGGCCCCAAATTAGCTACTTGTGGATGCTTGCATGGCTTAATGCTTTACAGAGAGTTGTGCACAACTTGAAAGTGAAATTATAAAGGAAATACTATTGTAAGACGAGGATTATTTGGAGTTTACTGTAAATGCAGGAATGAATAGAAAATGTTTAAGTTTAATAAGCAGGGGCGGATCCAGGATTTCAGAATATGGGGGGGGGGCGAGGGAGTAACATTCGGCCGCAGGCCGGAGCTGATCGCGCCGCAGGCGCGAAATTCGCGGCGGGGGGTCTGGAGGGGGCTCCCCCAGAAAATTTTGAATTCTAGGTATTAGTTAGAGTCCAAATAGAGAAATCTACATGAAATAGACACGGCAAAGGAGGGAGCGGTAGCGACCGACTGGGCGTGTCTATTTCATGTAGGTTTCTCTATTTGGAATCTAACTGACTTAGTGTTTACGCTAGTTTTTCCCTAATTATCATACCAACCACGCCCATCGTGTTCCAATATTGCATCAGAACCAAAAGTAAACTGATTTTGTTTTCTGCATCTACACCTCACGTGATCAACAAACCACGCGCTATCCTTGTCACTGCACCCAGACACATTGGGTATACATGTACATATGAAAAATTCTGTTACACGACGGGTGTGTAAGTCTAACTCATTTACCACGAGGCATTCACACAAAAAACATGGAAGAAAAAATTAATTTCGCTCTCAGGGATTGTTTGAAAACTTCGATAATGAAGACGATGTTTCCTCGTCTACTCAACTGTTGCAAATACCGACTCAACAGCTGATTTTCAAGCAAGAAGGTACTTTTATAAACGATCTACATTACGAAATCTATCTTTTTTATTTTACTATTGTTTTCGATTAAATCTAAACGTTAACCTTAGGTACTTGTTCAATGTATTTAGATAATTACCTTTTTGTCTAACACACGTTTGTAACAAAGTTAACATACATAAATTTATTAGATCTACATTTATTTGTGTTTAATAAATAGATCTAGCATTGTATATTGTTTATTTTCAGAGTCCAACCGTCGATTTGCCGATCCTGTCTCTTCCGACGACCTTAAACAGCAATGCAACAATGCTACTCCAAAGAAAACACGTGCCATTTTGCTTATCTTTGCCAACATTTCAATCTATAGAATAAAGTTTATATGCTGTGTTTTGTTATTTCTTTTGCACACGACACACTCATTTGTACCGTCATGCATATTAATTAGGTAGGCCGGAGTAACAATCCCATGCACATGACGTCACTGTAGAAAGTTTGTTCTATAACAATAATTTCTATAGACTGTTTCTACACGAAATAGAAAGGAGATTTCTTTAAAAATAAAGCATTGTGATTGGTTGAAAAACTAGGGTAAACACTAAATGCGCTGAGATGCGATTTCCAAGCATCTGTGGGACATAATTTCCTTATCTATTTGCTCACTTTTAAGAGCAAAATATCCACTGACTTGGACATCTTAAGGTTACTGAAAAGAAACCTATTATCGTAAGAACACTACAATAACCAAGACACTGTCAGTGTATAGTAAAATGAACGCCCTAAATGTGAATAACTATCACTTTAGTGGAAACGGGCCTTAAGAGTCGTAGCCCTTTGAAAACCTTCGCATTAAAAAACTAAAAATTAACACTTTTTTTTTGTTGGTCGCCGAAAAATAGGGGGGCCGCGGCCCCTTCGGCCCCCCCCCCCCCCTCTGGATCCGCCCCTGATAAGTACGGGTTTTTGTGTTTATTCTAAATATCTTAATTTTAGAGATTTTAAGTGTGTTTCTCAATAACCCAACGGTCATTTTTAATGCAAACCATCTTAATTATTATTAAAAATCGTGAGTGCTGTTTAAAATGGCGCCTCAGTTTAAATAAATACGGTATTTATCACATAGTTTTGTTGAAGTTTGTCCCAATTAATATGTCTGAGGTTTTGTTCATTCGCCAAATGTAGGCTATATGGGCGTCCGTGGTCTAGTGCTTACGTTGGGCTCAAGTGACTATAAGTCCTTGAGCAAGACTATTTACCGAACATTGGTCCAGGTACTTAGTACCTGAGTACAGGTTCTACCCAGAAAGAGGGCAGTCGAGAGGGATTGATTTAAGTTGAAAAAACGTGTTTCATAATCGACTGAAAATAAACAGGTTAAATAGAATCTAGTCTATAAACAAACGAGTTTATTTTAGTCAAAGACAAGCATTTTTCCGTCTATAAATTATGTCTTATTTTAAATAGTTTGATAAGTCAGTTGATTTATAACCCTTGGGACCGTTTATTCAGAAAGAAACAGCGTAAGTCTTATTTGTGTTTTGCAAGCGACTCATTTCAGACTATAAAAGAGGTTTTATGTCACCACAACTTTATGTTTTGTTGCTATCGAATAGGTGCATGTTCATGTATCAGTGTCCACTAATACTCCACAGACTTTTATCATCAGGGCTCAAACCTTTTTTAAGAACATTTACATTAATTATTATTGTCTTCTCAGATAGGCGCGTTGAAATAAATATTCGTTTTAAGGGAATAAGACGTTGTTAGAAAATGTCGCATTTAAAACATGCTAAAATCAGGTTAATGTGCTCATTGTATGCAGTCAACCTAAACACATTCAGTATTTTGATCTGTCTGCGGTGCGTCGCTGGTTCTGCCAAGGCATAAGGTATAATTAGCTGGACGTCGACATTATGACCATAATTGTGTCGGCGCAACATAACAAAAAACAAACACACATACTTTGAAAGCATTAGCATTTTTTCACGTGTTTCACTTTGACGTTACTTAATATTGAACATTCGAATACTCTATCATTATGTTGACCATCATATGTTTACCTTCTTCATTAAGTAAGTATTAGTAAGAAAATCATAATTAACACAATGCACACTTTTTATATATACATTATTTTTCATAATTGAATAGTCGTTGCGTGTTGCTGTTTTTTCATGTTTTTTCGTTTTCTTCTTGTTTTTTGTTGTTGTTATTATTCCGCGAGGGCGTCCGTGGTCTTGTGGTTAAGACGTTGAACTCCGGATCGGAGGGTCTCGAAACTAACCACGTGATGTTAGTCCAAATTGTATGCATTAATTATTATAATGCATGAATTATTATACTTTCCATTAATTAAGATCTAACGAACCGTTTTATTGGCTAAATGTCCGTTCCGATTTGGTCAAGGAGCCAATCAAATGCTTTAACGATAATAAAATGTTCCTTACCCAGGCGTGTGCCTAGGAGACATTTTAGTATACGCAGCATTCCTAGGGTGATCCGGTCGCATCTCCCACGGAATTATTTTTTTCCATACTATGCCGTCGATGCATTCTGTGGGGTACTATTACTGTTCCAGTACAAAGAATTGTCTTTGAGCAGGATGAGACAGAGATGCCTCAACTAGGATTTCAGAAGAATTGGAAGAACTTTGAAAAAGACTTAAATTACAAAGATTTAAATAATGAATACAACTAACTGATAGCGCCTAACCCGGGTTACGCGGCGATGTTTATTCGCTTTTTGACGGGGTTTTTTCAGCTTTGGAAGCAACTGTGCGTAAGTGCGTAAGCCCAGGCAGGCTCCTGTAACCAGCGTAACCACACTATATGTATTTAATGATAATGCAAAGCCGATGCAGGCCATATTGTTAGAGACTAAGCATCAGACAGTAAATATCTTGTTCAGTCAGTTCGCAGTAGAAGCTCTCTGATTTGAACCCAAGATTGCCCATTAATCTGTTTCGTCCAATTAAATGATGATAAAAGATACATTCTTTGCATAAAGAAGATCTCGGGAAAAAAGAACTGTTGGCAGAAATGCGAGAACGCAAAAGATTTGTACCTTATTAGTTTTGACAATGGAAATATTTTTTTTTCTAAATGGTACCTTAAGTATACACATCAGGGTAATAATAAGTACAAAAATACGCACATTGATTAATAGTCATCAAGTGATATTATGTCAGTGTTCATACAAATAAGATGTTCTGGCAAAAACTGCATAACTGCGCTTCAATCTTTAAAAAAAAAAGCAACATTAAAGTGTTGTTGTTGTTGTTGTTGTTGTTGTTGTTGTTGAATTTCAGCCAAATCCTACTTCATAGACATACATGTTTAATTGTCATTTGTATACCACAATTGTCCGAAAATATGTTGCGCCTGCGTCATCTTATGAAGAGTTTAAACATAATAGATGTAAGACAATAACACGGTAATACGTGCCCCTGCCATTCGTTTTACTAAGGTAGTAGTATATGATCTCCACAAGCAGATAAATACTACTTACATACACATGAAGAACTTAAAACAAAATCATGACAGTGAAAGAAATTTGGTTTTATTTAGGTTGGGATTTGGGTATTGGGTATTCAATATCAAGCTACAATCGTATTCTTAGCCAGCTGGGAATTGGGTATTCACTAATCACTTGCTAAGACCTAATACTCAGGTATGAAGTAATTGTGTTTTCGAAATATTTTACGGACTTTTCAAAGCAGAGTTTGAATATCGAGCTAGACCTGATTACCCAGGTGGGATTGGGCATTTGAAATATTTTCATTAAAATAATCTATTCATAGCGCAGTTGGAATACCCAGCTAGGACCAAGTACCCAGTTTGCTGGGCATTGGGTATTCGAAATATGTGTGAGTACGGACAACTAAAAGCAGAGACTGAATATCGAGCTTGACCTGAATACCTAGCTGGCTGGAAATTTGGTATTTGAAATATTTCCATAAAAGGGACTATTCATCGCAGAGTTTGAAAATCGAGCTACACCTACATATACCCAGCTGGCTGGGAATTGGGTATTCGAAATATTTTTACTGGAGGGACTATTCATCGCAGAGTACTCAATTCTGCGCCAGGTATTCGGTACTAGCTGTGTATTCAGACCGCGCTCTGAATGGCTCATTTAATGAAATTATTACCGCTACCCAATCCCCAGTCAGCTGGGTATTAAGGTCCACCTCGAATACACAATTTCCTATGAAATATTCGGAAGAAAGCCATATGACTATTAGATGTAGAAATATTATATTTGCATTAAAAGGCATATACTATGTCGCATTATAAACATTATACTTAATATAAACTAGCTGGACTTCAAAGAATAATTAGCACGAAGTAATCCCATTGTAATTTTATACTCAGGAATAAAAATAATTTTAAAAACGTACATATAAATTCTATCTTCTAATGTTTTGCTATTAACCTTTTCAAAGCCATGAATTCTTAAACAGGTGCATTTTAATGAAAATAAAGACAAGTGTCCGGGCCGGAAATCACAATTGAAAAAAATTATTATAAAAGAACATTCATTTTAGATCTGAAAAGGCATTCAAGCATTTTGTAATTGAAGAAATAATTGTTCCCCATTTTAAAACTCCCTATAACTTACATAGTTAAATAATATAATGAATTAATTATCATGAGAATCGAACAGAATAAGCTGAATTTATTATCGTGAAAAGTTACTGGTACTTATCATCAATGGAAATATTTTGTTTTATATGAAAGTGACACAGAATACAAATATAGCAATGTAAAAATGTATATTCATTTAACGCCTTAATTAAGATTCATTAATATTTATTAGGGCTAACTTGCATACCTATTAATTTCAAATATTGGCTAAGTTTTACTCTTCAGTGTGGTCTAAAACTGGCTTTACCGGTAAGTTATAAGCAATACTGTACAATACACCTGTTTACAAGCAAGTTTCTTAACAACTTCACATACTAAGTTCAATACATGAAAATTTCATAGAAATTAAATTAAAGTTGTAAAATATTTTTTAAAAGATCATAATTTTAAATCACTTTGTGACAGACTAAGAAATGTCTGTTTAACTTTTAAAAATGTTCAGTTTGTTTAAATATGGCTTTTAAATGAAATAAATTCTAATAAACACTTTCAAAATTAAAATATAGTTTTAGATTCTCAATAAGATATACGAAAGTTCATGTTAGCTAGTTTTGCAAAATTAATTATTTTAAATCTACGTTCAGTGACAGCCTCCACTTAAGGAAGAATACAAAAGTTATTCTTTAATGTAATGGTTAGTTATAAGACTTCTAGCCTAATTTTGTATTGCGACTGAATGGGAAAATTTGGATAAAATAAATTTAAAAGAAAAAACGATAAAAAAGAATAAAATAAAACAAATTATATGAAACCTTTACCAACAAGGGTAAGTAAAGTAGGGGCATGTATATAAATTTAGCTTTTTTTTTTTTTTTGAATATTGCTTTTAAATAAAAATCATCTTTTCGAAAATAAAGTCTTTTTTAGATTCTAATTAAAATTAATAAATATTTATACGTGTTTATTTGCATTATTGACACATGACCATTATGGTCATTCAACATCCTTTAATTAAGTACCAGCTTTATACGTCTTCATTATTTCTTTAAACTTATAAACATTTTTTTTCTAAACATACCCTCTTATCAAAATTTTATGATGGTTGCCATGGAATTCATTAGTTTTCATTTAGCACAAATTAGTTTATTTTTGAGTACATTGAAGATTCTGTTTCTAGACAACCTAACAAACATTTTGGTACCAATGAAAAAAGTCTAGTGGGGTGGCTGCGGTAACCAAACCTAGCTGCCGGGCGATTTGACTAACATTGACTTTGTTTTTCAACGCCAACTGTAATATTGACACGTGTATGCGTGACTCTAGTGCTTGTTAAAATATTTTAAAATATTCTTCTCGTTGGGTCTTGTTATATAAGTATGTATGTTACTATCTCAGAGAGTTACAGAGTGTTTATCTGTGAATTATGTTTGATTATATACGAGAAACAATAAAAAACAGGATAAAGCAGGCATTCACTGGGATTCGTGGTTCGCTAGGGTTGTGGTGACCTGGAACAATATGCCATACTTTTGGTTTGGACTATCTTGAGCACCATGTATCACATTTCTAGAGGTCTTTGTATCGTTCTCTTCTTGACGTGTTAACGGGAGATTTCAGTCAGCTGCCTTCAGACGGCACATTCTTGGGAATGATCGACGATTCAAACACAACTAGATTTTAAAATACCACGAAAGTAAACTCTAGTCAATCAGCGCAAGTGAAAATATCAAACCCTTGACAATTATAGCAGATTTTAGAGATGCATCACGAGATCTGAACTAAACCGCCATAAAGGTCGTCAACTCGACAATTTTAATTGTGAAGCTTAAGACCTGCTTTCTCAACAAAACGTCGCTAACACATCGGGGAAAAATCTCAATTAGAGCATAAAGCGTTCTTGCAGCGATCCTGATGCTCTGCAATTTCTATTTGATGGACATTGCAATAGAAAACAAGAATAAAATCCATTGAGACTGAAGCCTAACGGCATAATTCTTGAAAGTGTTGGTGTTTCGTAACCAATTAATTAGCCTATAATGAAAAGAATGTCGATAAATCTCAGTATTATTTCTTGTTTAAACTGCTTATACATCATAAAAGTGTCCTATAGTGCTGAATATATTTACTTCTATAAGAATCTCTGCTGTAGGACAAAGTTCCAATGATCCTGTATTTCATATTTTTGCAGAAAATCATTACTCTTTATTTAATTCAAATTCTTCGAATAACCGCGTTGCAGAATATGTAATATTAAAAGGGATGAGGACTTTGCAATTGACAGCATGCATTGCATATTGCACCTAAACAAAGGCATATTCAAATATTTGTTTAGGCAATATGCGGCAATTAGCAATGAATAAAGTCAATTGCAGAGTCTTCATGATCAAGGCATCAATACATATTTTAATGAGATCCTTAACCTAACTAACTGTTGAATAATTAAATCCATTAGAACGCTTTCAGCAATAAACGCGGTAAAGGTTTGTACAAAGAAACATTCCAATAACGAGTACATTCCGTATAGAACGTTCAAAAAAGTCGAGGCGACGTGTTTTTGTGAGTTCTTGTCAAAAACTGTTAATTAAATTTTCAGTTATGTTTTAATTTCATCGTACAACCCTGTTTAATTTTCATTTTGTACATATTGTTATAGCGTCCCTGAGTGTTGCCCATAGCTGAAAAATACATGTACAACGTATCTTTGAGAAATAGAACAGTTTATGTTTTAGGCACGTTTAGTGATGCAACTATAGTTCCAGCGGACCTTGGTTGGAGCCCCTGCCCTTACACGAGATTGCAGTCCCAGTGCAAGAATGTTTGCTACGAGCTGCTCCGTAAAGTTACTACCTGGTCAGTGGATACTGGTTCTACCCAAGAAAGTGAACATACAAACAGAGCTAATCAAAGTTTAAATGACGTGTTCTTATATGCGGGAGCGATCAAGAAATGCAGAACAACAATAATGGGAGAATGGTTAAGCTTGTTTATGATGTTGCTGGTTATCGTAATGTGTTCAATAGCTCAATATCTCAAGAATCCAGCAAAACAATCTACAAGTATTGTTAAAAGATAATGTTTAACTCATGACGTGCTGTCGCCAATAATTTTAGTCCTCATTTTTTTCGTTGTCTTTATACAGCTTATAGACGCATAGATCGTATTGTTCCGTGTTCTAGTTAAAGGGAGACAATAAATATCGAAGCTAGCTTTACATTTTGTCTAGTTATGTACCTTTAGAATTCCTATTGAATTTTCTAGGTTGCTATTTACGAACAGACATCAATGTTTAAAAAGAACGCTAAATTCAGTACAAATTGACATATTACAATGGTATTACAATATCAATGCTGTTAGTTATACAAACACATGTTTTTTTGAGATCACGGTATATTGGTTTATCGTCCCACCAACAGTGTTTCAGTTATTAAGAGACGGCATTCACAGTTGTACAGTGTATATTTTAAATCAGGCCTAATGATAAAAGCAAGAGACGTTGTGATAAGATTAAGTTGTCATTTTGTAATAAACTCAGCCCAAGACGGCGACGAGTGCTGTTACCGAATTGAGAAAATGACGCACTTAAAAGGAAACTTAAATATTAGCACTTAACTATGTTCACTATGAGATGTAATGAGTGTAATATAAAGACATGTATCAGAAACACATTTTTGTTAGTTTTTTTCAAAATATGTCGCATATACCGTCATAATGTAAGTTGTTTAGGGTTTAGGCTTTGGGAATTTCCGTACAAGTGTGGTAACATCTGACTGTGTCAGGTGAAAATAACGACCATGTCCACATGAAAAGTCTACAAAGGGATTTGACCACGCAGTTCTTACAAAGACTTAAATACAGCAGTTTACTTAGCTTTTAATCTTATTTGCCCGTGGTAAAAAAATGCTTGACTAACTGAAGGGCATCTGAATTTTATTCGAAAGTAAATACAAAAATTAATGAATTTACAAAAACATGTTTTCGATAATTGTTTGTTTGCAAAGAACTGTGAAAAAAAAAACCGATACATTATACATGCAATTTAATTTGTCATGATATTAATTATCTTTCTTAATACTTGCAAGCTTATTATCTTAGCTATTATTGTTCCAACAGGTCGATGTTTCCGGCTTTATGAACCCTGTTTAAAGCATCGGTTCCACTGACACCACATAAATGTACAGGATGCTCTCTGAAAACAAATAATACAAGGATTCTATAGGTTTAAGACAGAAAATCAGCATAAATACATTATATGAACATAAAATAGTTTGTGTATTTTTAATCGTGCTCTTTGTCAAGTATACATTACATGTACATTATGTTTGTGGGAACCAATCACATCGAGGTCTCAGATCACATGATTCATGTGTCCAATCAAAATCGAGTAACAGATCACATGATCCAGTCATCCAATGGGATCAATTTGACCCCATTCTTCTTAGCGTCAGCCCTTTGGAAGCCACGTTTAATTTTTTTATTCAACCACCTCCACCCTTACCTACGCCACTCTGTCTGGTTCCCAGCATTATTATTATTTTGCATTTTTCTTTATATCACATATGTGTATTTGGCATACGTATATTTGGG
Organism: Sinonovacula constricta; assembly: GCA_007844125.1. NCBI lineage: Eukaryota > Metazoa > Mollusca > Bivalvia > Cardiida > Solecurtidae > Sinonovacula > Sinonovacula constricta. The sequence goes on from CM017555.1 coordinate 68,266,592, forward strand.
CGGCGTTTTGCCGCCCAGATAAGAAAAAATAATGTTAAAAATAATAGTTAATGGTATTTTACGATAAATACCCTTTTTCATTCGACGTTTTGCCGCCCAGATATGAAAAAATAATGTTAGAAATAATAGTTTATGGTATTTTACAATAAATACCCATTTTCATTCAAACAGTGTAATTATTATTTTTCCTTACTAGTGAAAGAAGCTTATTGCACTCATACGGGATTGAACAAATAAAAATATATATAAAGCGCGCATGCACTAATATTCTGTCGGAAATATTCAACAAAACAAAGTCATATGTTCTTTTATCTATGCATTTTATCATGTATGAACTATTTTGTTCATATTTTGATTTTTGCGGTCATTTACTACATTAACTACGAAGAATGATCATTTATCTGGATAAAAACACTGTATCTATAGCAGTAGTTAATCTCTTGGTAAAACGACCTGCAGTGTTCGTAGATAGTTGAAATATAAACTGATGCAATATTCTCAAATTATGTCTTCTAAATTGTTACATACCGGGGGAAAATAACTGTTACACACGCAGTAGTTGCACCCGTCAAAATAGTGCTGATTTATCCCGACAGGTCGTCCATAGCAGTCAATACACGGCCCTTTACAAAAAAAGAGTCAAAACACAGCTGAAGATATGTTAAAATTATGAGTGCACGGTAACAGAAGAAGGACAAAATGAACATTGAAAACCTGGTGAAAGATAAAGGGAAAACATGAGCAGCATTATGATGTCTCCTAGATTATTATAGAAGACCTAGGAGTCAAAACATCGTCGTAGATGTACGGTAATAAACTAGAGCCAATTCGTTAACCTGCGTGCGGATAAACGGAAATAAAGTTAATATACAGTCCTAGATATACAGCACTAAACAAGATTCAATATTCGTTAGTAGAAGTCCGGCAAGAAACCATAGCAAAGACTCCGTCTAGGATGTACAGAAAGAAACCAGAATCAATATGCGGCCTTAGATGCACGAAAATAAACCGTCAGCTATAATTGGGCCAAGATGGATGGAAAGGAACAAGATCATACATGGGCAGAAAAAGTCCAGACTCAATATACTGCCAGATGCACGACTAGATGTACGGAAATGAAAATATACCAGTCTATATACGGCTAGATATACGGAAATAGAAATATACCAAAGTCAATATACGGCATAGATTTTCGGAAATAGAAATAAACAAAAGTCAATTTACGGCCTAGAAACGAAAATAAACAAGAACCAATATTCGGTCTTAGATGTACGGAAATGGAAATAAAACATAGCAAATATACGGCCCCAGATTTACGGAATTTAACCAGAGCCAGATATTGAACCAAATATATGTACGAAAAAAGAGAAAGCTGATACTCAGGCTCAGATACATGGGCACAAATAACCAAGGCAAATACTCGGACTTAGATGTAACAGAGTACTGGAACCTAGGTCTTAAAAAGTCAAAACTAGTCAATATACGAACTTAATTTACGGTACTTGACTATCGCTAATAACAGGCTCAATATAAAAACCCCAGATGTGCGTTAATGAAACAGAGTTAATATACGGCACTTGATGTAGGTTAATAAAACAGTACACCTAGATGTACGTAAATAAAACAGAGTTAATATATGGACCTAGATGTATGTTCATGAAACAGCATTAAAATACGGAATAGATGTACGATAATGAAACTGAGTTAATATACGGGACTAGATGTACGTTAATGGAACGGCGCTAAAATACGGAATATATGTACGTTAATGAAACAGATATAATATATGGACCTAGATGTACGTTAATGAAACTTTTATTATATGGACCTAGATGTACGTTAATGAAACTTTTGTTATATGGACCTAGATGTACGTTAATGAAACTGTGTTAATATATGGGCGTAGGTTTCCGGAAACGAAGCAGAATAAACACAGGATGACATGTGATTTTAAATTTAAATAGTAAATACGTATTTATACAACATCTCACTTAACTTTTGGCAACAACAAACTTAAAACTTTAATATAAAGAGAAAAGTTGGATTCTACTTACGATGGTACCAGGGAAAAACTGAAAAAAAAGAGAAAAGAAAGTAAATATTAAAATAATTTACAAATGTAAGCACGTTTCGTTTTGGTTTTTTGTTTTTGTTTTTTCAATATTTCCTCCACCCCTTTCCTTTCCTCCTACTTCGAATAATTTAATAATAATCATCATCAGCAGCAGCATTTATTAACATAACGATAATAATGTAGAGCAATACCAGTAAATATGAAACGTACACGCATTTCCTGTATGAACATACACAGACAGAAGTAAAACGAGCACGCCCAGCAACTTCATCTTTGAAAACACGCTTGTCAGAAAAAAACTATAACACTCAACTGGTCAGGTCCTGCTTTTATACCTGTATTTATTTTTATTGTTTCTCCTTGACCGAGTTTAGGCGCTTTCAGAAGTCGTTAGTGGTTAGTGAGGCGCAGAAAATAGATGAGCGCAATTTCTTGATTTATACGTATTCAAGGAACATAGCTTAACTTGTATACAAATGACAATACATGTTCCAGCTCCGTCACATTGATAAATATTGTACATCTCCGCCATTGATCTTATTATATAGACGCTCATTCGTTTGAAGATACAGATGTATACCGATGGCTCGGGTCATCTACATACATGCATCTAACCATCCAAACCAAACCGAAGAGTAGAAGATACTGACAGAAGTGCAGACCTAACAATTAAAACTGGTCTTGTCTCCAGCGCGATAAAAGTAGTTCTAAATATCTGAGTCATGAAAGAGTGTAAAAAAGAAAGGTATGGTAAACAAATTAAAGGTGCAAAATCATATGTTAATATTAGTATGTTCAGAATATTTAGACTAGATGCAAATGTGATAATAAAATGCAACACTATATAAACTTCATATTAATAAATAAATCACCATCCAAAGTACGTATAAATAGTGCTTCTAGTTAAAGGTGACACGTGTAATATAACCAGCTTTAGGCGAATGTGATCACTTCTCCCGCGTTAAGGTTGGTCAGCCGGTCTTGATTGTCAACTAAATAAACCTTCTGCTTAAGCCCATTACATCGATAGCGTGGTTGTTAGTTTGGCAAGAGAGCTCCAATCTAAGCAATACAAAAAATTGTCCGGCAGTTTATCTACAGTTCTACACAGGTTCACCATCTACAGTTCTACACAGGTTCACCATCTACAGTTCTACACAGGTTCACCATCTACAGTTCTACATCTACAGTTCTACACAGGTTCACCATCTACAGTTCTACACAGGTTCACCATCTCAAAATGTGACTACATTTCCGACGTAGTGAATATCATATTATTTATTGTTTATCATAATAATCATATACTTTGTCTCAATGTGAGTTTATTCCAGGTATAATTTAAGGAACGTTTTCAGCCTTAATCGGCATCGATAATCAAAAAGTGAAAGAATGCATTAATCGTGTACTATCGTGTAACTGTATACTAAAAACTTACACACAAGGGGAAAACGCATTGCATATGACGAACACAAATAATAATTCACCGTGGCTTGAAACCCATAGTGAAGTCCGCATCGAAATTTTGCTTAAAATTGTTAGGGAGTTATTGAACTTGTCTCCCCTTACCTCCCGCTAAATGCAGGTAAATTATTTTGTTTAGTTTACACGATTTGTAAACGTGTACTCTTTATGTTGACTTCTGTGCTTGTACATATATTGACGTACTAGATTTACCAATCACCAGCAACATGTCCATATTCTGCTGTACACATGTATATCATATATTTGTCATGACTTGCATATATCGATATAATTATACATATAGCATAGGGGCCTATGCTGATTTTTAAGGAAATAAAACATTTTAAATTTCACTTGTAATAATGTCGCCTCCTCAAAAGAACCAGAGATAACGTCCTATCAAGCAACATAAAGAAATTTACTTGCTATTTGAACTAGCTCGGACATTACGATATTATATAACAGGGGGAAACTATTTTCATTTCGTCAATATTCCCAATTATTTTATCTCTGCTTGTCATTAAACATTCATCACAGCTCCCGCTATGATGATTTTGTTATTACTAGCTACATCTATTTGCAGTTTCTATTTATTATTGCAGAAGATATAAAGCGATACAGTCTGATAGAATCGGTCATTTCATTAGCCTGCTGTTTATGCTCCATAAACGGATGCGTGAAATATGTTTCACATGCAGGTCTAAAACCTTGCTGTTTTCATGATGGCCATATAGATTATAACCATATAGTTGATGATAGCACCGTGTAATTGTGAAAAGAATAGAAAAAGAGATTTCATGTTGTGCAAGATTTGTTTTAATCATACTGTCGTAAATATCTAGCCTCGTGTAATGTATAAGAAGTGGAACATTTTTACACACAAAAAAACAACTTCGTTCACCCTCCTTTCTTCTCTTTTATCTAGTCACTGATTGATATTCCTTCCCAGTGTTGTTTGTTCATAAATCTGCATTTCATGTACATCTGCACTGCATCGGTCGCAATAGCTAGGGTGGTAGAGCGTCGGCTTGGGGATCGGGAGGTCGTGGGTTCAAATCCCGGCCGGGTCAAACCAAAGACTTTAAAGTTGGTAGTAGTGGCTTCCCTCCTAACGCTCAGGGCTAAGAGGACAGCTTAACGCCTGACTCGTCGGTGACAGTATAATGGACCGGCCGGGTCAATCCCTCGGCACCTCATAAGTGCCCCTGAACTTTAATGGTAGAAATGTCGCTGCACTGTATCGGCAAAAATGCCGGCTAATCCCATCCCATCCCATCCCATCTGCTCTGCACAATGCAATACATATATGACAATATAACATACATATTGACTTCTATACACGCATTACTTTTTCACAGGTATGAAAACTGGCAGCCAGTAGTCAAAGCCATGCGGGGTTAATCATTCGCAACAACAAAATACAACCAAAAACAAAATAGAGTTTCATCATGTCAGATATAAAACTCTCAATCCGAGAACATACAGATATCAGCAATACACTCGTAAATGCATGATAGCAGTATTTTAAACTAAATACAACCTCTCAACATAGGTACAGATATAACATAATTCGATTCTGTCAGTCCATCAAAGAAGGTGTGAGCGCTGACAATATAGTCAAGATATTACTAAAAACACATTTAGGTATTCACTATTGTTACTGTTGACTAATCAAGTTTTCCAAATTGGAATCCTAAATGGTACACGTGTGTGGACCATTTTAAGTTAAGAGTATGGTATCTACTACATGTATATAATTTGACTTTGGAACAGTTACTGGAGGACAAACCCGGAGAACAATTTTAGGAATAAGCCAACTTTTGTTTGTCTTTTAGAAACCACTAGGAAGTGAGAAGTTAGATTCTTGTTAACCGATTTGGGCCTTTTTTCCAACTGACTGTTCCAAGACGGTAAATGTGTTTTGTTTTTCGTTTTGTTTCTGGTCCCTTTAACATTTAACTGGCATGTGTATTCTTTAGTCTTTAGTCTTTAGTAATGTTTTTGTTTAAAATTTATCGAGTTGTTATAGTCAGGACCTTGTAGATTTGCACAGGGCTTGGTTTTGGTAAAAACAAGGTGACTAAACAGTTCTTTAATTAACTGGTTCCAATTATAACAGATTTTGGTTAACTTTAACTATTTTCTCATCTATAAATGTTATAACCAAAAATAAATATGGTGGCTTATTTTGAATCTGTTGCATTGATCCGTTGTTGTTGAAATTGTATAGTTACTTTATGTTCGTCTGCTTAATGTGCATAACATGTTTAATAACAATCTGTCTCTATTTATTTATTTGTTTGATAAATTATTTGCTTATTTAGTTTTCAACCTATCTATTTTTCTTATTTATTTTGTCCTATTTTAAACAATTGTAGCTTAAATTTAGTAATTACTATTTTTTGTCTGTTTTTGTTTGTTGCTTTTTGTTTGTTTGTTTGCTAAATTGTTTGTTTATGTCAGTTTGTTTTAGATTCTTTTTTCCTATGTTTTGTCTTACTTTTGTTTGTATACAATGTTATGTTCATATACAAGAGATCTCGAAAAATGGAGAAATTAAAGATATTGTATTGTATTGTATAGTATTTTCAACTAACCAAGCTAGTTAAAGTTGTGCATTTGTGAGAAAATAAATAAAGGTTTATTTAAACCATTGTTTATACAATGGGGTGCTGAACGATTGTACATCAGGTGAACAGGATACAATCAGATTCCATTTTCCTCTTCCTTTTTTGTCAGTCTTTATGGCATGTCGCACCTTCTCAAAGTTGAGCAAAGTTCCTTTTATCGTCTTTCGATAATAATCACATAGGAACAACCAGTTTAACATGCACATGTAGAACTTTTTTTTTCTTTGACCATGCGATCAGCTGTTCTTTAATTCAACAGAAGCATAGACGACGGATCTAAAGCGTTGTGTTGAAATGGAGGGGCGACGATACTTAGTCTAAAACTAATAGTCACTATAATATTATTCAACGTTGCTGAGCACTCCATGACGATTTATATTGTATAATTTTAAATTTTGTCAGCATACGTTAACCCTCACGCCATTTATATAATTATTCTGTGATATTTATATTTTAACCTCCTGTAAATTAATGCTCGCCCAATAACAATAGTTAGGGCGAGGGTAAACAAATCCAAGTAGTGGTAGTTAGTCACCTCGATTGGCTCTTCATGGATCATTCGGGGCAAGTGGAGTGTAGTAAGGACGTCAAAAACCTGGTTGATCAGTGCTTTCACTTCAGTTCTGGCGCAATAATATGTATAAATAGCAATAGATCATTAGGTTAAATAAAATGACATGCTTACAGAGAAAGCAATAATAAATAACTGGTCTATACAAAGAGTCATAATTCTGAACAAAAACAATTTTTTTAATCAATGCTTGTAAAGCACTTGCTTTTGATTACGAGAATACATGGAATGTTTTCCTTTCATTGAAAATATTAAACCCGGTACGGTCACTGGTTTTCCTCGTAATATACAGGCTGCTACTAACTAATAAAAAACTGATTATATTTGAAATCAATTTTAGATTTCATTTCATTTTGGAAATTAGATGCTTTCAAACAGAAGGTTTGAATTGCTTCTATCTGATAGAAACAGTAGTTTTCATTACCCTCCTGTGCAGCTCCATGAAAGATGCATAAACCTGACAATATGTACAGCACTGTAATGGGGTACATTAGTGAAATGTTAATTCTCCCTTGTTATTTGATATCAGAGGTTTTCCAAAGAGTAGGTGTGTCATTTAAGTTGGAATTCTTGGACTTTATCGCGTGTTCTTTTGTAGATATTGCAACTGCAAACAGTGGAATTACTTTTTTTTTTGCATAAATATAAACTCAAAATCCATTTAAATACTTATAGAGATATGTTTTTAAAAAAAAAGAAAATGAAAGTGTTTGTTGATGATGGTTAACCTGGGCATCACTCGAAAGGAAGAAAAGTCAACATATACTACAAAGAGCATAAGCATAAAAACCGAGTAAAACAAATTAAAGGGCCTACTTGCATTACGGGTTTTTTTTTTCAGGGGAGACTATTCGTTAATGTCTCATTGTCAAAGCTGTTTTTTCATATCGTTGACATTGACATTCACGCCATTTTATTCTATAATCATATTCGGATACTTGTGCTTACGGTTGAACCGTTGACCCTCGCAAGTTTTAAGAATGTCTAGGGCCAAATAACAGAGTCTATATTATTTTTCCATTTAATATATTATATATCAACAAATTGCACGATATTGATTCATATATATACTTATTGAAGATAGAGCATGTGTAATACACAATAAACATAATTGAAAAATTACACTATCGATCTGGTGTATGCCTTCAAGGGCATACAAGTTCTAATGTATCAACATTTATAAATAGGTTCTGAATTTTTTGTATTGTCATTTTTTAACTTCAAACATAAAATGTTTCTTTTGTTTACATAAGAAATTTGCAAATATCATCATGCCTTGTCCTCTTTCAAAAAATGTTATACTTTTTCTGTATCGTTTGGCATGTTACTTGACTGGGTTGACACAAACTATCAGCACTATTTAATAACTGTTAGCATGCGATAACATAAACAGTATATGTATACTTTTTGTTTCCTAGCAAGTTTATGTACATGGCTCACTCTAGCTAAAATTGCTAAAATACTTTTACCAAATGGTCTGATTGTGTAAGATGTTCACATAGCAGCTACAGAATACTTTATTAATCTTACCACGATGTTTCAAGAAAAATAAATAAGGAAAATAAAAAAATCTGGTAAAGGCGATGAAGAAATAATGATCAAAGATACAAAGAAGAAGGAAAAATGTTGCCCCTGCGTGCACGTACGGGGATGCGAACCCACTATTCATTATTACTAAGCAGTTTGGGTCTATTTTGGGTACTTTGCATTTCACTTGGTCTACCTTAAAGACAATGGAATTAGGAATGTGGTCTTATTTGGCGCTACATTGTGATCACATTGGGAGGTCAATGGATAGAGGGAAGGCAGAGGGGTGGGGGTGGGGGGTCTACACGGCTGCGCATAAAGTCAGGCTGCAGTGTTATAAGGAAAGGGGTTGGGCTGAGAGTGTTACCGACCAATTGCAGTGCTTAAAGCTCATGTGCACCAAGTGTTTTATCACTCTGACATATATGTGTAAAATAAACAAATTAAGTGTCCAGGTGTTATTTCATAGCATGGTGGGGAACACTAAGGAAGGCCATAGCAACCGGATTTAAGGCATAGTACCACGCGTCGGGAGTCACGAGGGTGGTTTATATTTAGGGAAACGCCGGCAATCAGCGGCGGTGTTCAAAGTTTTGCTTTTTGGGGAGCAGTTGGGAAAATATCGCCATTGCACTTTATGACGTGGTACCTAAGCCTTACCGTCAACATTTTCATTGAAGACTAAAGCCATGATGTGGGACATTGAGCGCCATAGTGGTTTCTGTTCGTTTGCTGATTGTTTTGTTTGTCTGTTTGTTTGTCGTTGTTTTTAATAGTTTGTTTTGGTTGGTTGCATGGTTGGTTGGGAGAGAACTTTCATGCGAGGTGCCTTTCAGCTGACCTGCTATAAGCCGGTGGGTCTACCCAGACATTTGTACTAAGGTCTTTTTTCTCCTATAATAAAAGCCGAATGTTGCCAATATGGGTACAATTTTCTTGGTTAACTTAATAAAAGAAGAACTCAGTTTTTATGCTAATATTAACAGTACAAACGTATATTACATGCATGGCTGCTAAGGCTTCAAAGTGTCGTGAACAGGTGTAATATACATCGTTCATTTTGACTGATTACAACCTTGAGGATTGTTACAAGAAATAAACTTTTTGAACTGGGTTGTCTTTACCGTTTTCTTTTTGCTACCGTTTTGACCCCATTTATAAGTACTAAACAATGACACATTTTTTAATAATGAAAGTGATGGAGAGTCATGAAACGTTCGTCTATCAAAGTCATTCTTATATTATAATTGGCTGTTTTAAAGTCAATGGTTCGTGAATTAAAATTGCAATGGCATTTTATACGCACACAAAAATGATTTGTTGTTTCCTGTTTCTTATTGTGTGTCAATTTTGTATTTTGTTGTAGATTGTTTTCCTGTGAAGGCACAAAATCCTGTCAAACCACGTGCAAATCTCGCCAGTAACTCTTTCCCAAGTGTAGGAATCGGCCCAAAGATCATCGTACACAAAAGCAACTCGTCCACCGTCCTCGTGCCTGAACTTATGTGATTGTTCTGATTTTGTTCGATGCTGTGTTTTGTTTTGTTTGTTGTTGTTGTTTTTTGTGGGTTTTTGTTTTGTTTGTTTATTGTTTTACATGTATTGCAATCGTACAATCTTAATTAATTCAAAACTACCACCAATTAACTTTTATATATATTCACTTTACTCTGGTGCAAAAATTCAATTACACAACCCTTTCTTCCATGTTATGTATATGTGTCCCACACTTCAACACAAAAACTAAAAAAAACGTTAGCTTATCTCATACCTTGTCGTTGATGTTAAACTGTTGTTAAAATGATATATATGTTGAAATTGCAAATGCCTCAACACTTATCTCAAAATGTTTGTTTGTTTATTGGGTTTATCGTCCCACCAACAGCATTTCAGTTATCTGGAGACAGTGTCCACTTGAAGCAGATATAGTGCTGCCTTCACTGTGTATAGCATACCGTGAACACCTGGCGTGATACCACACCCAGTCACATTATCCTGACACCGGGCCAACCAGTCGTGGAACTACTATATTTGTTTGAGCGTTAGCAAGGGAGCTATACCACTACCATTTTAACGACTTTGGTATGTCGCGGCCCGGGATCGAACCTGGACCTGGAGCCGACGCTCTACCGATTGCGCTACCAGGTCCGGTCTCAAAATGTATTTTGTACATTGTTAATATGTTTTGGGGCCTGAGGCTTTCTTTTACTATAATAAACGTTTGTACCTTTTTAATATAATACAACTACGTAAAGGAAGCATGTGGCAAGACAGCTGCGAAGTCAGTAGAGCACCACATTGTTCGAATAATACATAACCAGGCATTTTATATAGTTTGTCTCATTACATTTTGTATTCAACTTCATTGTTTCATATTAACATCTTGCATTTATTGAAAAATAGCTTTATAAAATTAAAACCAAATCAAAAACCATTTACAACTGTTATACATCGTAAAACAGCGTGGCTGTCAGTGATGTTATGGCTTTAAGGTTTGCAGGATCGTGTGGGAAAGTTTGTATTTTAACGTCTTGCACTCTGTTGACTGATTTTACTGCCCGTCAATCTTGTAAAGTCTGCATTCACTAACATTGCCAAATGTTTTAAAATGATATATCTGTGGTCGAAATAAGGAAAGTAATGGGGAGTCACCAAACGTTCATCAATTAAATTGTGGTTCAGCTACTCGAACCGCTGGTCGCCACAAGAAGATACGTGTAAATACAAACGACTATTATTACACAAACATGACGACAAAAGTCGAATCTAGACCTAACTGAAACTATTATTTTAACGCAATTGTTGACTAAAATTATTTAAGAATCAAATACAACATTTTCATTAAGCATCAGTTACCAAGGGCCTTTTGCAATCTTATACAGAATGGCGCACGTATTTAATGACTTTCTTGTTTCATAAAATGATGGAATTGTTTGTACACGCAAAGTTGCATTGACTTCTTGCTGTTTTCAATATTGCAAAATGCATCAATTACTTGGCATTCAAATGTTTTTTCTTTGTCATTCCCCTCTAGGACAGTGTGAGCAATCTATTTTATTAAAGAAATGAGACATTTTTATGTATTACGTTATATGCATAATTAGGACTGTTGCTGGCGTGGTTGGTCGACGTGACGTGTTCGTTGTGAAGTGAAGAATCCCACAATAGCCAGAAAACAGTCAGAATTGTAATCGATCTTAGTCTGATCTGGAATAATGCCCCTAATATTGATTATTTAAACAGGCATAAAGTGCTTGTGAAATGATCTTTTCTTTGTTCGACAGGTACATACAAATATATTTCGTATTTATAGCCACGAAGCAAACAATAAAAGTCAGATTAGTTTGACTGATGATCGCAATATGGTCTTGCCGAGCTACGTTTGTTTAAACGCAAATGACGACGAATGCTTCATAATAAATAACATAAATGTCATAGTCTGGTTTCGGTGAACAAAGATACACTAGTACCTCTCTTAAATAAAACTGATTAAACAATTTCCGGCAGATGTAGAGCACGGGAATACCTTGCAGCGCCAAATAATGACCAACGTTTTCTGACTTGATACAAAGGAGCATTTGATTAACAATTTTAACAATTCAACATTTTGTGCCAAAAATATTTGATCGTTAGATTTATCGTCCCACCAAGAGTATTTCAGTTATCTGGAGACGGTGTCCACTTGAAGCAGTTAAAGTGCTGCCTCTACTGTGTATAGCATGCCGTGAACATCTGGCATGATACCACACCCATTCACATTATCCTGACACCGGGCTTATCAGTCGTGAAACTACCTTATATTTGCCCGAGCGTTAGCAATGGAGCTATACCACTACCATTTTTTACGACTTGGGTATGTTGCAGCCCTGGTACGAAGCCGGGGCATCCCGTACCTCGCGCCGAAGCTTTACCGATTTAGCTACCAGGTCCTGTTCGAAAATATTGATTACCTTGCATTTTCAGAGACATGAAATACGGCACCTATTAAACAAGCTGTAAAACAGAGTAAAATGAAATGTTACTACTTTGCAAACTATGTCACTTCTATAGTTTTTATCTGTCCATTCTTCTTGCAAAATGTTTCTGGGTCAAATGGTAAAGGGAAAAAAGTAATAGTTATAAATAGAAGCGATAAACTTTTGATGTCATGCTAACTGGCGTGTGCGCATTTTGTTCATTAGATATGCACCTGATTTAATTAAACATGTCATTGAATTTTTCGAAAGGTATAAACCGACAATGTTTGCTTTTTGGTAATCAAATATAATGTAATAACGGTATTTTAGGTTTTAAAGATTGTTAAAGTTGTTTGCTAATTCATGCAATGTCTGTGTTTAATAGGGGGATTGAAGTTAAGTCACCCAATGTATCCATTTGTCGCATAAAAATATATGACCATGTTTGCATTTATTTATTTTTTTTGCATTTTTTATTTATTTATTTATATTTATTTATTTATATATTTTCTTTTGCTGTTTATTCTAAATGATTGAACTTTATTTTTTATACTTACCAATCTGTCAAAAATTTTCAAAATATAAAATTACTTTTTATCTTCCCCATATATACATAAGTCGATTGCGAGACGCCATTTACGATCAGACAATGTCAAAAAATACAATTTCCCCTTATTATTTATACATTCTCGTTATATCCTGCCGATATACCTCCGCGACTTTTTGCTCTGACGTCGTTTTATTTGACGCACTGACTGAACGTTATGCTGCAATAGGTCAAGGAAACGCATCATAAAAAAAAAAGCCGAAGGGCTATAAAAAGAAGGCGTTGATCGAAAGAAAACATTTTGGAAGTTTTTTTTCCTGAACGACGAAACTCACGTCTTTTTAACACGATGAAGTTTATGTGTGTGCTTGTTCTTGTTCTGGCTGTGTATGTGAATACAGGATATGCGTGTAAGTTACGTTCCTTATAAAGTGAGCTACAGTTACAACAATTTTTGCTTTATATGATGGCGATAACGACAACGAGGTGACGATGACGACGAGGACGAGGACGACGACGACGACGACGACTACGACGACGACGATGATGATGATGATGATGATGATGATGATGATAATGATGATGAGAATGATAATGATGATGAGAATGATGATGTTAACGATGATGATGATGATGATGATGATGATGATGATGATGATGATGATGATGATGATGATAATGATGATGTGATGATGGTGATGATGATGATGATGATGATGATGATGATGATGATGATGATGATGATGATGATGATGATGATGACGACGACGACGGTGATGACGATAAGGAGGAGTAGAATAATAATACTGATGTCTACTCATTTCTTTTACAGTTGCTCCCTTTTACTCGCGTAAGTACCATTAATGATACAACTATTGTTCGGTATGGAAATTACTTACCCTTCTTTCAGCAGAAATATACATTTGATGATTGAAACGGAATAACAAGAAAACCTATATTGCTTAAGGTTTGATGTCACGTTCGTAGTGATTAGTTTGTAATTGTAGAAAAAAATGGCATGCAGCTTACCATCGCAATCTTCTCTGATTTGTTCATAAATTTAAATTATTATTCCAGAGCAGGAAACCATCTTTAATTAAGAACCATTCTAAATTTATATATCTGTCTTTTTCTAAAAGGGAAACTACACTTCAACTTACTAATTAATAATCGATACTTGTTTATGACTATTCATATTGTTACTGTAAAATCCATCTTGACCCTTTTTTGCATTTGTATTTGTAAATGCTCATTTCAAGCTTTTCTCTCTTTAAACAAATATCTGTTTACTTATTGACGCTATGTTCTGGCAATGAACTGTATGTTTATGCCAATAAAATAAATTGAATTGAATTGAATTGTTCCTGTGGGCAATAGAGAAGAACAGTTACAAGTAAAAGTTATTAAAAAGGAAGATTAACAACAAACTGCAAACAAATGTGACGCCTTTTTCAAACTATACGCCTGTATCCGAACACGATAGCTTTACAGTGTTACAAATGCGGCTATGTTAGCATTATTTTCTAGTGTTTGATTTTGTACGGGTATCTATTCGTTTTTCGTTATAAATTATGTAATCTTATTGTTCAGTTACGAGCCTGTTCTTGTTTTTCTTGTAATAAGCTAACGCTGAATTTGGAATTAATGTTACAAATTCATAAGGTCAAATGAAAGTTCGAAAATTGTGGGGTTTATGAAATTTAATTTTAAAAGGTTATTTAAAAATATATTAAATGTAAAACAACGTTGATGATGTTGGTGGTGTTTGGTTGATTTTTTTCAAAACTATAAAATAAATATCAAATATGTTCATTCTTACAGTTGCCCAGTGATTCTGATAAAACAATAACCAATGTATGGTGTTTATCTGTTTGTCTTGTGATTCTGATTAAACAATAAACCAATGTATGGCGTTAATCTGTTTGTCCTGTGATTCTGATTAAACAATAAACCAATGTATGTGTTTATCTATTTGTCCTGTGATTCTGATTAAACAATAAACCAATGTATGGCGTTTATCTGTTTGTCCCGTGATTCTGATTAAACAATAAACCAATAGATGGTGTTTATCTGTTTGTCCTGTGATTCTGATTAAACAATAAACCAATGTATGGCGTTTATCTGTTTGTCCCGTGATTCTGATTAAACAATAAACCAATAGATGGTGTTTATCTGTTTGTCCTGTGATTCTGATTAAACAATAAACCGATGTATGGCGTTTATCTGTTTGTCCTGTGATTCTGATTAAACAATAAACCAATGTATGGCGTTTATCTGTTTGTCTTGTGATTCTGATTAAACAATAAACCAATGTATGGCGTTTGTCTGTTTGTCCTGTGATTCTGATTAAACAATAAACCAATGTATGGCGTTTGTCTGTTTGTCCTGTGATTCTGATTAAACAATAAACCAATGTATGGCGTTTGTCTGTTTGTCCTGTGATTCTGATTAAACAATAAACCAATGTATGACGTTTATCTGTTTGTCCTGTGATTTTGATTAAACAATAAACCAATGTATGGCGTTTGTCTGTTTGTCCTGTGATTCTGATTAAACAATAAACCAATGAATGGCGTTTGTCTGTTTGTCCTGTGATTCTGATTAAACAATAAACCAATGTATGGTGTTTATCTTTTTGCATGTTAGTGTTCTTATCATTTATTTTTGGCAGTTATATTGTAAAACAAGTTCAAAATAAAACAATAGTCCGATATATGATGTCAACCAATCAATTTATAAATTTTAAAGAAAACATTAGCACCTATGGATCAGGAACATTGAAAAATTAACTTTTGCACCAACAAGACGCAAAAGGAGGTCTCGGAGACTTTATTTTTTTTTTTTTTTATTATTTTTTTTTTCAAAATTTTATTTTTTTAAATTTATTTATTTAAAATATTTATTTACTCAAAAAATATTTATAAATCTATTTATTTTTTTAAAAAAATACTTAAAAATTTATTTATTTATTTATTTAAATATTATACTGGTTCTACCCAGGATGGGACAATATAGAAATATCTGATAAAATGCACACACAAATAAAAATAAAAAAAATCGAAACTACATAGGTTTAATTTAATTAGGGAATACCATTGATATTTGTATGTCTGCTAAAATAATTACATGTATTTTTATTGTTTAGTTTGTGCGAAATTCTCTTTTTTTTTCAAAATCAAAAATTAAATTTATTTAATATTGATGTATATCCGTCAATCTGCAATTGTAGGACCGTGTGTTGACTGTTATGGAAGACCAATTGGACTGTACCAGAGCTATTATGATGGGTGCAATTGGTGCGTGTGTAGAAGCCTCTGGCCAAGGGTTCGTATCATATATGTATACTAGCAAATACGCTTCCCTCCAAACACACACACGCACACGCCCTAACACGCATACATTTGCACACACGCACACACATTCTCACGAGCACGCACACACATACACACACTCAACCCACCAGACCTGGTAGCGCAATCGGTAGAGCGTCGGCTCCGGGCACGGGAGGCCCCGGGTTCGAGCCCCGCCGCGACATACCATGGTCGTTAAAATGATAGTTGTATAGCTCCATTGCTAACGCTCAAGCAAATATAAGGTAGTTCCACGACTGGTTGGCCCGGTGTCAGGATAGTGTGACTGGGTGTGGTATCATGCCAGGTGTTCACTGCATGCTATACATAGTGAAGGCAGCACTGTATCTGCTTCAAATGGATATCGTAAAAATATAACTGAAATACTGTCGGCGGGACGATAACCCCAATAAACAAACATACAAACACACAACCCATGCATTGGAAATTACAAGTGACGAACAATTTTCAACCAAACACATACACAATATTCGTCCATCGTAAATGCATATACGAGTAACAAGTACCGGCAATAATTGCTTTATACAGATAAATGTGTTGTTGTGTTGCATATATTTTCGTTAAAATATTCTTTTTTTCATATGTACGTGTCTTTGTTTTTCGTTTCAGAGTGCCTCGTGTACTTACCGTGCCTGTTTCTGGAACGATTGTTTTAAACGTAATTCATAGGTGCTATATATGTATGTTTGGGTTTGATGCAATGGATGTTAAGAAGGCACATAGTTCTTGTATGACGTGTTCTGCAAAATTAATAAAACATGTGTTATAAAATGGTGGTTTTCGTTGTCAATTAAATCACGAAAAAATAAATGTTGTTGTTTTTGTTTCAATGGTTGAATTTCCTTCTGATATAGACGTGCGTTATAAGCAACGCAAAACATTCAGATGAAACGGGACGTTTTTTATATTGTGTTGTTTATATTTGCTTCGGTGAACCAGAATTTTCACACATACGAATATGTCACATGTGTGAATAATTCGTACGAATATGTCACATGTAGGTGTTGTAAATTTTCGAACCCCCTTTTGGAGACACCTGTTAGTACGTGCGTATTTTTCACAACTTTAGTCATAAATATGTGAGGAATATTTTTACACATAATAACAACTTGTATTTTCAAGTTATTTTTTCTAGACGGGACGGAGAAATCTATATATATTAATATACATATTATTCTGTATGAAACATCTTCAGAAACATTATATGAGTACATGACTGAAAGCCGAACATTTCGAAATCGCGTATAAATCCCGGAAAACCGAACAGATTGTAATCGTTCAGGGCTGGGGCGGGGGTTAATAGTAAATGTGTGTAGCGTGTTCGTTTGAGGTAAACTTGTTTTATGTTGGTAAACGTTAAATATAGCGAAAGCTTTCTAACATATTGTATTTGAATGAATAACAAAATGTTACTTATCATAAAAATTTCTTATCTTGATACTTTTATACATTTTTAATCAAGATGAGATATTTTATAATAAGTAATGGTAAATGTGTGTAGCGCGTTCGTTTGAGGTACACTTGTTTTATGTTGGTAAACGTTAAATATAGCGAAAGCTTTCTAACATATTGTGTTTGATTGAATAACAAAATGTAACTTATCATAAAAATATCTCCTCTTGATACTTTTATACATGTTTAATTCAAACCAGCTACAAAATTTTTAAGGGAAACATTAAATTCATATTATATTTCTTTTAGAACGATTCATTGCAAATAAGTAACAAAACTATTGACAATATTTATGAAACATTGCACTATTTTCCCCCATTTGCATTTCCGGTCAAACTGACGTTTAAATTTTAGACTTATAAAACTATACAGAATAATTTGTATATTAATATATATAGATTTCTCCGCCCCGTCTAGAAAAAATAATTTGAAAATACAAGTTTTTATTATGTGTAAAATTATTCGTACGAATTCCTCACATATTTATGACTAAAGTTGTGAAAAATACGCACGTACAAACAGGTGTCTCCAAAAGGGGGTTCGAAAATTCACAACACCTACGTGCGACATATTCGTACGAGTTCATCACACATGTGACATATTCGTATGTGTGTAAATTTCCGGTTCAACAATGCTTCTATTTAAACGTGGGGAAAGTGCATTATTTAATTGAATGTGAGTAACCATAACGCGGTTATTTTCTGACAATTCTCTTTAATAATCAATATCAATGATTTATTCAATTTTCAACACAACAAAATTCATATAACATCATGACATATCGACGACGTTCGGTAAGGCTAATTAGTACAACACAGCGATTGCCATTGTACTGTTCTTGTTCTTCTGAAGGGACATGAATTTTGTATAACTGTTTCAACTATTGTGCAGATTAAAATAAACGAATTTATTGTTATAAGACAATTATAGCCGGTCTGGTTAACAAAGGGGTATTGTTGCATCAAGCAGTTATGAAAAACAGGTGCAGTATCTGACGGTAATAAGCACGACGAGTGGGACCCCGAACGTTTCTTTACATGCTGTGCCGTTTGTTCACAGGCTGCATATTTGATGTTAAATACAACGATTTAGTGGGTATCGTGCCGTTTGTTTACTAGTTGCATATTCGATGGCGAATATAACGGTTAAGTCGGCAATAGGCCGTTTATTAACTAGCTGCATATTTGATTGGGAATATAACACAGCGAATATAATAGGTTAATAAATAAGTGATTTGATATTCGCCCTGATATTTGTCCGAGGGCAGTCGTATTGGCCCAAGGCCGAATGCAAATCATTTATTTATTGACAATTTTATTCAATAACTACATGTACTTAGAACCTTTCACATATGAAAAGTACCTCCGGAAATATTAGCCCCACAGAACACTGCAAACGGATTTGAGTGTTGTTTTGAGATATTTGAAGATGCACTTCGACTTGCATCAAGTGAATTGCAGGTATTACTTGTGTTTATTACTGGTGTTATATCTGCCAATACATAGGTATTCTCATGTTCAATTGTTTGATCATGGCATCGTAATTGTGGAGCAACAGCGTTTCTTGAAGATGGTCGCATATGGTCTGATAGGATGTCGGAAGCTTGAGCCTGCTGTTCCAAAGAAGGGGTGGAATAAGCATTTATTGTTTTTAGGCTTATCCAACCTCCTAGATGAGCTATTTCTGTAGGTGGCCGACCTGCTTCTACAAGTGTTTGGGCAAATGTTTTTGTGCTGAAGTGATTTACTTTTCGGCCTTCTAGATGGCCTTTCTCGGCTAATTGCTTCATTATTTGTCCAAGTTTATTTTTGCCGACAGGCCGGTGTGAATATCAAACATCTCTTTTAGGTGTATTGATTGGCAGAAGGTAAAAGCTTTTATTATTGCCTATTATTATCGACTGGTCTTCGACGTCTATATTCCTTGTAGATGGCGACTGGACATAACTCGTCACCGAGTGTTGCAAAGACCTTAAGAGCAACTTCTATGTGCGTGTTTCGGCTAGATCCGTTCTTTGTTTTCGTATTTATCTCTGATAATATTCAAGGAATGAACATTCAGTCATCCCTACATGACAAAATTTGCACTCGTGTGAAAGTGTGTCATAACTGTTAATTTTGATAAGCTTTTTATACATTCAAAATAATATACAGTAAAACCCGTATTAAGCAGACAGCCAAGAGAAACACAAAAGTCAAAGGTGTCTGCTTAAACAGGTGGCTGCTTACTACAGGTGGCTGCTTAATATAGATGTTGCCTTAAACAGGTATATGCTTAATACAAGAGAAAACAAGAACACAAATTGCTTTGGAAACATTTTGTTGTGGCTGTTGAAAACAGGTGGTTGCTTAATAGAGGTAACCGCTATGCCAGGTTTGACGGTTAACTAATATTTACCATATCATACAAATCAACAAACCTTT
The DNA here is from genome assembly GCA_007844125.1 of Sinonovacula constricta. NCBI lineage: Eukaryota > Metazoa > Mollusca > Bivalvia > Cardiida > Solecurtidae > Sinonovacula > Sinonovacula constricta. Next base: position 68,286,604 of record CM017555.1, read on the forward strand.
AAATTCCAAGTACTCCCGGTTGTCTGGTGCCCTTTCCAGCTCGATATCTTCCCAAAGAAGGTTTGTATGGTCCTGTTTACCACGCTTTCCGAAGTAAACTCCATTGTTCTACCACACTGCTTAAAGAAGGGTCTGTGCATCACCTGTAATGATTATACATATTTTTTATATACTTATAGATCGATGTCATTTCAATCCGCTTTTTATTATAACTTTGAATTATGGACAGTAGTATTCCATTTCCCATATTTTTCTCTCTGGTTTGTAGTTTGTAAAAAGATATAGTATAGTAAAGAATATAGTAAATATTGTAAATAGAAAATATGCATTTTTGTCAAACTGCGTTAATGGGTCAAAATTAAAATTATCCTGTCATGGTTAAAATAATCTTAACTTTAAAAATGCCATTAAATAGAATGCCAACAAATGATATTTATATACATGTACATATACATGTTGCATTTTTTAAGTTATTTCTTGTGTACGTGTATCATTTTCCAAAAGATGAATTCATTTATTTAATATCTGATATCTGATTAGGTATATCATGGAATAACTTTTGCCAAGGTTGTTTGTCTCTTAACTGCTGGAATTCGTCAGTAGTCAGTGGCTCGGCCTTCCACTTTAAATTCTCTTTGCCCTGTACCTTCAGATGTTTACGCCTGGATATCAGGTTTAACTTGGCTAGAATGGCTGAAACGTTCATCTTTTAATGCTGTAGATGACTTTTTTATATAGATGACAGGTAGTTTGTTTATTAGTTGTATATTTGTTGGTGAATATAAAGGTTTAGTGGGTAACAGGTTGTTTGTTTATTAGTTGCATATTTGTTGGCTAATATAAAGGTTTAGTGGGTAACAGGTAGTTTGTTTATTAGTTGCATATTTGTTGGAGAATATAAAGGTTTAGTGGGTAACAGGTTGTTTGTTTATTAGTTGCATATTTGTTGGCTAATATAAAGGTTTAGTGGGTAACAGGTCGTTTGTTTATTAGTTGCATATTTGTTGGCGAATATAAAGGTTTAGTGGGTAACAGGTCGTTTGTTTATTAGTTGCATATTTGTTGGCGAATATAAAGGTTTAGTGGGTAACAGGTCGTTTGTTTATTAGTTGCATATTTGTTGACGAATATAAAGGTTTAGTGGGTAACAGGTCGTTTGTTTATTAGTTGCATATTTGTTGGCGAATATAAAGGTTTAGTGGGTAACAGGTCGTTTGTTTATTAGTTGCATATTTGTTAGCGAATATAAAGGTTTAGTGGGTAACAGGTAGTTTGTTTATTAGTTGCATATTTGTTGGCGAATATAACGGTTTAGTGGGTAACAGGTAGTTTGTTTATTAGTTGCATATTTGTTGGCGAATATAACGGTTTAGTGGGTAACAGGTAGTTTGTTTATTAGTTGCATATTTGTTGGCGAATATAACGGTTTAGTGGGTAACAGGTAGTTTGTTTATTAGTTGCATATTTGTTGGCGAATATAACGGTTTAGTGGGTAACAGGTAGTTTGTTTATTAGTTGCATATTTGTTGGCGAATATAACGGTTTAGTGGGTAACAGATCATTTGTTGCATATTTGTCGGTGATAACGATTTCGTAGGCCGCCGGTCGTCTGTTTACTAGTTGCATATTCAGTGGTAGTTCAAACGATTCAATTGTTCACTGTCCGTTTTTTGTCTTTTGTTTACAGCCATAATATGTGCAGGTAATGAGGACAAATATACACTCGGAATTTCTCGGGTAATTCCGTCTACGTAATCCGAACGTATATCCGAAGCTTGCCGGAGATCGCCGAGTAGGTACAACTGGACAATTATACTGATCACCGGCCCTAGTTACACGCTACAGATTTACATAAACACTACAGTATGAAAAAGATGCATTAAGTCAACCTTTTGAAAATGTAATATGCTTTTTGTTACTTCCTTAGGGCCTAATTGATATGATGTTTACTCATTTAATGTTCAAGCTTGCACAAATTGTCCATACTGTTCATAGTTTGCGTGGTTTCGTTAATATGCGGAGACAGAATATGCATACATGTATATGTTGTAGTTGAAATCCACTTTAACATATATAATATATCATTTCTGTCAAAAATCCATTTCAACAACAAAAACAATTTGACTTATCGCACTTAAAAGTGAATAATTGTCGTTTTATGAATTTTGTCAAATACAATCTGAAGAAAACCGTATGATATAATGACGGATCGAGCCCTTTCAATGAGGTTAATCAAGTGCAGTATTTTATTTTAATTTTCATCGCAGTCATTAAATATTTACATATCATGCACTAAGTGATATTCTTTTTCCATTGTATTTTATGTGTGCGCATATTTTAAATACATAAATCATTATTGTTCTATTAATGAAAATGAACTAGCTTTTGTTACATATGACAGGTCGGAATAATATAAACGCACGTAGCCGAAATTTACATTTAGGTTTGAAATGCAGTTTCGTTTATATATTCGCGAACTTCTAACTTCTGAGCAATTCACCACTTGGGTTCGAGTCCAAGTCGTAGAGAAAACAATCATACAGAATGGGTTTATAGCGCTGACCTGCAGTGCAGAGATGGTTCAAGCCAGCCTTGTGGTTTCGTTCAACAACAATTAGTCGCCGGTGATATAATGCCCATCCCTGCTTTTCTGCGATATGTTTAAGTAGCAAATTATGTACACACAGCATTTAAAATATACACAATTTCTCCGGAATAAGCTTGAATTATCAATATCGATGTTATCAATGTGCCACAATGTGGAACATTGGCTTTTTTCATGGTTGTTTTCATTGTAACTACAGACGAACTTCGGTTATTCAAAGTACCGACGACCGCCGATTTACTTCGAACAATGCATGGGTTGGAAAAATCCAAATTGCTTCCATTTACAGAAATTTCCGACTAGGAGTCCGCCATTTTGAATTGCGTAAATATCTGCAGTTATGTGCAACAATCAATCTGTATACTTTAATACTTTTTACAGTGAAATGTAACAAAAGTTAAACTTGTTGGAGAAGAAATGAATAATAGGCATAGTACCAAGTACATGATATTAAATCATATAGTATTAAAGTGCATATGGAATAAGAGACAATTAATCAATTTTAGGAGAAATCCATTCTAAAATCCTGAAGCTTGTCCTTCTCAAGATATCTCAGCTAAGATTTCTCCCGATATGCTTGCCATTTCTCAGTTGAGATGACGATGACGGTGATATCGGTCAGCATTTATAACTACCCACCCTGACAATTTGCAACGCCGCTGGGAGACAAAGCAATTAAAGCCAATCTGTTATAGATAGTTTCCACATCAGTGTAGATCTCTTATCTTGTCAGCCATCTTTGATGGCAACTTCAAGGGATATTCAGATGAGTTGTGTTAAAGCGTAAATTTTATTGTATTGTAACTTCTTTATTTGAGGTCCAACAAATAAAAGTTATACACCATTGGAAAGATCTTAAAATTAATATTTTTAGAATATAATATTTTTAAAATTTATAAATGCACAAAGAATGAATACACAGAAATAAATAAAATTATTGGCTCATCCTGAAACAAAATGAACAGTGTATCTTTTAGGTCGTATTTTTTTTTTAACTTTTAAACTATAAAAATATAGTTTTGATGTTTAAAATACTTCATAAAAGCTGGTAAATTTGATATAAAATTCAATAAAATAAACTGCAAAATAAAAGCACAGTGGTGAGTTTAATACAGCACATATTTCCAGATTTCGGCCTGCATCAGCTTCTGCCTTCAAAGATGGCTGCCTTAAATTGCTTTATCAGTGCCTATGACATCACATGGAAAATATATAATCCAATAGAGTTAATCGGTATCACCATATTCTTTAAAAGACCAATGCACTTTTATTTAAAGAAGAATAGTGCCGAGAATTGTTTATCCGTTTTAATACCACAATCGTGGTGTCACTGAAATCGGAAATTGCTCTGGTACTCAGTGTGAAATGTTTGAAAGTCGTTTTTTTTCTAAGTTTGTCTCTTTTTTTCTATTTTATTCATGCGGTTCATGCGCCGGAAGGAAACGATGGCATTAATAGTAACACTACCAACAAGCCTGGGAGTATTTGTGGAAGAGTATACACAAATTGACAAATTTCAACAACGAGTAAGTTCGAATGGCGTTCAGTCTTATTGACATTGCAAGCAAGTAAAAGTACCAGGTTAGAGACAAAATATAAGGATTTTTATTACTGATTAAAACTACAACCACAATTCACTGTTTGCTACATGCTGCTAATATCAATGCACGTTAGAATAAATAACAATAAGCGAAATGTTTGGCACATACTGTAAATAGGTTTAACAAGCACTTTTTTCTCGATCCGGCGAGTTCTAAAATCAAGATTTGATTCTTTAAATCAATTTGGTCGATTGGATTGGAAATTAAATAGGCAAAGCGCTTTTTATCTAAGGTAAAATAATGGTCGAAATTTTCAGTTTTTAGTTTATTGAATATTGTTTATAGAAAATACAGGTTCTATGAGAACTATCATATACAATAAGTATTACCATTTGAACTTCCACTAGACAAATTGTAAACATAAGTTAAATGAACCAAAGTTTCCATGATAAACAAAGGGAATAATTAAAAATCCAGGTAGGTTTAAGTAGATGACAACACAGATGACATGCACCGAAAAAAAAATTACCGACCAACACCTTGAAAGTAACATTGTTGTGATTAACATGCATCCTTTGAAAACTACCGCATACTTAAAAAGCAACTACAACTAGACCAAGGCACACACACAGTCAAATTAAAATAAAATTAGGTCCAAGGTTCATGAAAAAAAAATATACGTTACAATCCTGTTAGGATGAATTTGACCTTTCCGATCATTCAAAAGTACACATTTGAGAAAACAATGTTTAAATCAAAACAAAATGACATCGGAACAAAATGAGTACCAGTTATTGAACGTAGCTTAATGATGTTAAGTGATGTTATATCAACACAATCATAAGTAGTTAAACATTACGGCCATTTATATACGTGTGGCAAGCGTGGATATTACAGAACCCGACTCACTTGTTTGTAATATTTATATACGTGTGGCAAGCGTGGATATTACAAAACCCGACTCATTTATTTGTAATATTTATGTACGTGTGGCAAGCGTGGATATTACAAAACCCGACTCATTTATTTGTAATATTTATGTACGTGTGGCAAGCGTGGATATTACAGAACCCGACTCATTTATTTGTAATATTTATGTACGTGTGGCAAGCGTGGATATTACAGAACCCTACTCACTTATTTGTAATATTTATATACGTGTGGCAAGCGTGGATATTACAGAACCCTACTCACTTATTTGTAATATTTATATACGTCTGGCAAGCGTGGATATTACAGAACCCTACTCATTTATTTGTAATATTTATGTACGTGTGGCAAGCGTGGATATTACAGAACCCGACTCATTTATTTGTAATATTTATATACGTATGGCAAGCGTGGATATTACAGAACCCTACTCATTTATTTGTAATATTTATATACGTGTGGCAAGCGTGGATATTACAGAACCCGACTCACTTGTTTGTAATATTTATATACGTGTGGCAAGCGTGGATATTACAGAACCCGACTCATTTATTTGTAATATTTATGTACGTGTGGCAAGCGTGGATATTACAGAACCCGACTCATTTATTTGTAATATTTATGTACGTGTGGCAAGCGTGGATATTACAGAACCCGACTCACTTGTTTGTAATATTTATATACGTGTGGCAAGCGTGGATATTACAGAACCCGACTCATTTATTTGTAATATTTATGTACGTGTGGCAAGCGTGGATATTACAGAACCCGACTCATTTATTTGTAATATTTATGTACGTGTGGCAAGCGTGGATATTACAGAACCCGACTCACTTGTTTGTAATATTTATATACGTGTGGCAAGCGTGGATATTACAGAACCCGACTCATTTATTTGTAATATTTATGTACGTGTGGCAAGCGTGGATATTACAGAACCCGACTCACTTGTTTGTAATATTTATATACGTCTGGCAAGCGTGGATATTACAGAACCCGACTCATTTATTTGTAATATTTATATACGTCTGGCAAGCGTGGATATTACAGAACCCGACTCATTTATTTGTAATATTTATATACGTGTGGCAAGCGTGGATATTACAGAACCCGACTCATTTATTTGTAATATTTATATACGTATGGCAAGCGTGGATATTACAGAACCCTACTCATTTATTTGTAATATTTATATACGTGTGGCAAGCGTGGATATTACAGAACCCGACTCATTTACTTGTAATATTTATATACGTGTGGCAAGCGTGGATATTACAGAACCCGACTCATTTATTTGTAATATTTATATACGTGTGGCAAGCGTGGATATTACAGAACCCGACTCATTTATTTGTAATATTTATATGCATTTAACTATAAACCTTCTAAGGACAACCGGCAAAAGCAGAAACGTCCTGCTCCATAAGCGAATATTATTAAGATATGAAATCTGAAGACACAAGACTATTTTACGCTTCATGAAGCTTTACAAATGTATCTTATAGGTGGTAATTTTAACTATATATATGTACGATGTGAATGCACTCTCCTTTGATAAGATGTCAATATTGATGATGTGAAGAACAACGGAACTCGTCATTAAAAGACATATAAATACAATTTCAGGGCTGAAGTATTAAGAAACCAATCACAATTCCATCGCCTCAATTTAATTGTCGCATCACATGTTTACATTTACATATACTTTTTAAAGGTCATCATTGTGAACAGTGGAGAGCAGTGTCTAAAGTAAGAAAGGTTTGGTATAAAAATGATTATCAAATATAGAGAAATGTTACATAGAATAAAGATTATTTTCTTTGGAATATTGTTTAGAAAAGTTATCGACTCTAAAGCACCTATAGTCCGATTAGAACTTAATTATCTGTCAGAGGAATGCAATATGCAATCAACTTTTAAATAACCATTTGATATTTTACAAACATTTATTCCATTTTTTCACAGCTACGATCATTGGCTAATGTGCCTAATATTTGCTGGTGCTTAATTTTTAAACAAGAACGTGATTTGCTTAATGGTGTAAGTGTTTGCAGACATGGTTTTACTCTTAATTCGATGTATTCGGTCATATTGCCGACTGACAGTTCCTAGGTGGTAACTGCTGTTTTTTTTTCTTTTTGTGTGTAATTCTCGGCTCTATGTTGTTGGCACTTTTCACATTTACTCTATAAGCCTTTGTCAAGAGGTTGTTCAGATTTTAATATGTGGTAATTCTTATAGGAACTTCTTTATTTCCTGTTCTTAATAAATATCACGGCCAATCTGTAGGATTATTACTTTCATTTCCTAACACGATCTAACAAATGACTGTTTGACAATAAATGATCAATAGACTATAGTGTTCTTAATCAATTTAATCAGGAACTATATGATTATTTAATGATTATTTAATCAAAATGGCAAAAAACAAATGAAGCAGAAGAACGACCATGCGTGTAACTCCCTGATTCAGTCATGGTTCTACTGTTAGACTATATGCGTTTTCTACGTGAGTTTTCAATTATAAAACCAACAGGTAGTACATTGTGATGATACATTATGTATATATGTTGGCAAAATGGCAATGTCCGGATTCAACTAGTAATTGATTCACGTTGCTTATTGAATGATTGTCTGCTGCTTGATGTCTTTCTTTTTATATTAAAAGATTGAAAATGTAAATAATGAATGGTCATTAAACAGATATATATATATATAAATGGGATTGTAACATATATCTGTTTAATGACCATTCATTATTTACATTCTTTTAATATATATATGCTTCAAACACTGCATGGAAATCCGCCATTTTGAATTTTAATATATATTGCGACGCAATTCAAAATGGCGGATTTCCATGCGGTGTTTGAAGCAAATCGAATACTTGTAAGTATAGAGATACATTTATGGCACGTATGTTGTTTTTATTGTGCGGATGTTTGGTGCAGATTTATTAAGATAACTGTATTAGTCTGCTTTTACATCACGGTACTGTTTACAGTCGGTCCATTTGCCGACTGACCGTTCCAAGACGGTAACTGCTGTTCTTACTTTTTGTGTGCTATGTCTCGTCTCTGGTCACTTTTTTACATTTACAGGGTAACTCCATTAGCTCGGCTTCGGTCACCCGGATAAGAGATAAGTTGTATGAATTCAATTTAATTTCACGTGAGTTTCATTACTCCTCTTTATACGACTCTAAATTGTTTTGCTTGGATGAACACACAAGGATTTTATATTTTCATGTATTTTCCCAGTTTCTGTGTTATTTTATTCACATGTTACAACTAACATGCCATCATGTACTGACCCCACCTCCTCCCCGCGAAATCAAATTAACGAGGTTTGACTGTACCATGTTTGCCTTTGTCTAGAGGTAATTCAGTTAAAATATTTATATCTGTGGTAATTTTTAAAAGATATTTTCTTTTTTTCTTCTTCTTTACCTAGATATTAGCTATTTGTCAGTACTGTCAAAATACGTCGAGCAAAAATAGTCTCTTCAGCAAAAATCACATTATTTAATCTGTGTAGCGAAGGCATTTTGCAATAATGGATGCCGCAAAAAAGTTTACCAGGTTGACCTGTAGAATAAGCAGAATAAAGCACACACAACAATAAAAATGTCTTAGGATTTCTGGTAGTGTAGTACTTTTGTCAACGTGAGATTAAAAAAGATTTATATTTAAAACAAATCATGTAATCTATACGACGTTCTCATTTAAGACTGCTAAACACGTTCCATATAGTAAATAATAGATGACTGTAATGCGAGTACAAGTATGATGCGCTTAATTAATATACTTGGCCCCCAAAACGTGGTAAACGTACATAGTACTGTAACATAAGGTTTAAGACACATTGTAAAACTGTTTAGAAGAGACAAATTTCCCAACACTTAAATAGTATTAATTTATATTTAGAAAACCTCTTCATTACACAAATCAACTAACAGACACAGCAACTAAAATATATCATAACCGGACCTGGTAGCACAATCGGTAGGGCGTCGGCTCCAGGTACGAGAGGCCCCGGCTTCGATCCCGGACCACGACATACCAATGTCGTTAAATGGTAAAGCTCCCTTGCTAACGCTCAAGCAAATATAAGGGGAGTTCCACGACTGGATGGCCCGGTGTCAGGATAATGTGAGTGGGTGTGGTATCATGCCAGGAGTTCATGACATGCTTTACACAGTAAAGGCAGCACTATATCTGCTTCAAGTGGACACCGTCTCAAGATTACTGAAAATACTGTTGGTGGGACGATAAACTCGATAAATGAACAAACTAAAATCTATCATTATATAAGTTACATGTTCTTTTATTTACAATTACTCTTTTCACAACAGTCATACCGTTGGACGTCATCAGTTACTGTTGCTTTCTTTTAATGGAGATGGTTTACATCACCTATTGCCACAGTTTAAATAAGTCTAACATAACAGAATATAAACGTATTTTAGCCTCTTTCCACTTTGGGCAACCCAAATAATATGCAATAATTTCGTACTGGTATACGCTTCAAGATTAGAAATAAACATGTCCAGAAATGAGTCTAATTACATCTGTTTCTTGGATAAAGAGGAGAGATTTCAAATTCTTTTAATCTGTGTTGTATATTATTTCATTCAAAATAACCAGTTTTATGCCCTGTAAAACGTGAAATAGATTTGTTTTAATAAATCTCCATCAAAAGCATAAGTAGGATGCGACACTCGCTCACGAAGGAACTAGTCACTTGTTCAGAATGAGGTGAGACGATTGGTGGAGGATACCTAAGTAAACAAAGCTGTAACCCTCCTAAACATGTAAGATGACTGGCCTGGAAATATGTAAAGCAAGGAAAGTTTGCATGGAACAACACACTGAACGTTGAATGAGATAGGTGTGGCTTTTTGCTTTCAACTATTGACTGTCAGCTCAATTAAACCTGGTGACTTTAGGCTTATGCACAAGTCTAGAATGTAAGGTCTGTTGTCGCCCTGAATCATGGAGTATGTGCCTAGTTTATGCAAAACAGTTTTAACAGAGGGAAAATAGACGTGACGACATGACAAAATCTTGGGTTCCATAGCCACTGGACCAAGCAATTCTAGCATAAAGGTCTGCGTCCTTCGCATGTCGCCACATCTATTTCCCCTCTGTTAAAACTATTTTGCATAAACTAGGCACATAGTCCAGGATTGCAGGGCGACAACAGACCTTAAATACTAGACTTGTTGTCTTATAGGCCTTTGAAATTAAAATCTTGCTTAATCTGGCTTTACAATGGGGTCTGGTGTCAGGAAAGAGGAGGGGTTTAGGGTCTTACAACAGAAACACTGAACATCGATGTAAATCCCACTGTTCAGTAATTTCTGAATATGTTGCACCAAGAAGATATGTATGTATACCGATTTATGTCACATTTAATCAAATATTTCAATTTAAAAATCATAAAAACGCGTAAGGAATACAAATCAAGTTCATATTTCACGAATCTAAGCAATACTGTCATACTATATTACGTCATAAAGTAATGACAACTCCAAGCTGGAACCTGATCACATCCTGTAGGACACATCCTCGTAAGACGTGGGTGGGGGCTTGACAAAATGCAATCCAGACAAAATCCCTTCCGATCATTTTACCAAAGATGGACATAATCATCCTCCTTTTGAACTTTACAAAGCGGAGAGAATCACCCCACCCCTTCGCGATTCCCGCTTCCAAATTTAGTTTTGTTATGCAACATTTTGTATTTTGCTTACAGTCGTTTCATTAAGCGACAGACAATAACACGTTTTCATTTATTTATAATGGAAGTCCAAGTTTGAGAGAAACCTTTGTATTACTTAGAGCGGGTGGGGGAAATCTGCCCTCCTTAGAAAATTAAGTGTGTGTCGGGCTGGGGGGTTGGATTCTGTTTCTCTTAGAAAAATCACGGGGATTCTGTCAACCTATGTCAATGTGACCGGAAGGAATTTGTCCGGGGGAATATTGTCCTTCATATATTAGTGGGTAGTGAAGAGCGTCAAAACTTCTGATAAATATGGATCGACCTGATGACGGCGATAGAAGCAGCAGTAGATCGACCTGATAATGGCGATAGAAGCAGCAGTAGACCTGATGATGGGGATAGAAGCAGCAGTAGAAGCTGTATTGACAGCAAAATGGAAAAGATAAAACTCAACTTAAAAGAAACACGTCATAGTAGAAAACGAAGGTTATACTGTTTGAAATATAAGAAGTTGAAACGATTCTACGAATAAATCATCTTGAATGATCAGATGGATTAATCATTCGACCATGGCATAATTTATAGCACTGATGAACATGAAGCCTCTTTTCAACCGTAAAACGAGAAAATAAAATGTTTAGACTTGGAGCTTTTCTCATTTTTACTTAATTGCCATGTTTAAAAGCAATTACATTGTGTCTGTATAAAATAAAATTTACACAAAAATTGAATAGTTGTAATTATAATTATCTATGTTTATCGGTATATGAGTCTTTCCATAAAACCACCGAAGTGATATATATTGAAGTGTTCATTGTTTTATATGTATTCGTGTTTGTTTATAATTTGGCTTTTTGTCTTGCGACCATTTCCATTATTATTTGTATGACTTTCCATTCGTTACATTCTGACTATGTATGTGTGTTTATCTGTTTTTTAGTAAGTTTTTGTTCTTCCCGTTCTACCTAACTTTAAGTTTAATAAATGCAACAGTTTGTTAATGGTTTGAAGTTGTTCTTATTTTGCAATAACTTTGTGAAACAACATTTCTGAACATATCTTTAAAGTTTGTTCATTCTTTGGATGATGTAGATTTTTACATTAAACCTTTGTTTAAATAGTTCGATAGCTAAACTTATTATGATTTAAACACTTTAGGTCCCGTATGACGAAGCTTAAGATTACTGCGTGGCAGCTTATTTGCATGAAAAAGCTTATTAATTACTGAAAATGAAATGAACCGTGATGAAGAGAATATGTTAAAATTGTGTTAAAGAAAGCCTTTGGATTACTTTGGACAAACACAAAGTGTCAACCACGATACTCGAGTCGACAAATACAATTGAAATGTTAATTGCGATTTATCTATATAAATTATATAAATAAAAATGCTCATTTTACCTTGCATTGCGCTCCTCATGATTTTGCTGTTAACAATAGGTTTATAACGTACACTTAGTCTTTCAACAGAATATTATTTTTGTCTTTCATTTGAATTAGTAGACCATTACAGAAAATATATAAAACATAAAATTTAGTAATTATGTCGGTCTAAATATATGTGGCTTCACTCAAAGCTGAGCATTTATTCCGGCACATCTTTTATATTTTTATCATAATCATTGTTATAAACAACGCATTTAATGAATAAATATTAATCAAACGTATCCCTCGTTTCCATAACTTATCAACATTTCTCCTGGTCGGGCTTTCTTGCTAATAATTATAATATATTGGCTGTCTTGAGATATAAACGAAAACACAATTTTCAAATGCATCATGTGCTGTTATCCGTCCAACTAACCATAATGGCAATATTAGATAATATTAGTTAATTGTTTCCCTCAAAGTTCTCTCATATGCTTCTGTATGCAGTGAGCAGTCCTACCTGAAGACATGTCTGAACAATTAGATATGTCATGTTTGTTTTGGGTTGTCCATTATCATGGCCGTCATGTGCAAAAGCACGTTAAAGCACTCAAACGCCTAGTAGATATTTCTATAAAATATTTATCGTTAAATAAATACTTCAGATAAAAAATATTTTGTGTATAAGCAAACGGGATAAAAATGATCTATTTTAAATAATGTAAAAATATATCTTGAATTGAATTAACATTGTTATGCTTAATTTAAGATGTCAATAAGAGCAATTGCTAATTGATATTCTTATGGTACATGTAGTTTACGAAAGAGGTTCATCAAGGCTTATATATATCGCCGCCCATCTATGTATAAACTTATAACCTTACTTACAAATAATGACAAAACTGTATTTTTTAACCTTGCTCACTTTCTTCGCCTTTCAACTTTGAACTACGTCAAATTCTAATCACGTATGTTCATTCTCTTATGTTTGTTTTCCATTAACCTTGATATTACAGAAGAAACTCCCTAAACCGGAAGTGTTCCGAGCCATCAAAAAGTTTCGGTTTAGAGAGGATTTCGGTTTGCAGAGTGTTTCTCCTTTGGCAATGATATTTACTATATATGTATTATATTAAAACGGTAGTAATACCACATTGAAGAATGAGGACAAACTTTGAAAATTTATACTTTTCTGAAAATTATGAGGAACATATCCATTGGCCATCTTCATTAAGTAAATCTTTAAGTAACGATTTATGCATTTTCATTGGTCACCATCAGACAAAAATGTTGTTTGTCACAAGACTTAACTTTAACTGCAATTAATTAACATTAAATGAACGCATGTAAATCTTAAATGTTATTGCTAATTGTCTGCTAATCATCTTCTTTAAAGAGATCACCGCTAAACAAATAGGATCATGTGATTTCACACCTTGTAAATTATACGGTACACCGTCCACCCCCAATCGGAACTCCTCGGGTAATTTCGTCCTCGGGACAATCATCCCTCGGATGTATCTGGTGCATACTTACTGAAATCATGATCGTTTTGTTCGCCGGAAGTCGGATGAAGAATATGTCTAACATGTTGTTCGCACAAAACATAAACAATGCCATCGATTGACATCTGCGTGTCTGCTTCGCTGGGTAAATTAAAATTGGATGATTTAAATTTGAAGCCGCCTCAAATTGAAGTTTTACAGGCATCGCACTGTAGTGAGCTGTCACCTGAGCTGCTATCTTTGTTTTGACGTCTGTCTCAAAAGTAGTACCATTAAGGTCACCATAGGCTTCATCATGTACTTGCATACTTTGCACATACAAAACTAATTCTTTTATATCAGCAATTACCATATTATCAAAATAATCTTTTAGCACTCATAGAATTTAAAGTCATTTCAGGTTCACAGAGTTACACGCCATGTTAGTTCTTTCGCTTCATTGGGGCATTTCTAAGAGAAGCCATTAAATCTTCACATAATTGATTCTTGTACTGAATGTCAGGCGAAATTGTTTAATTTTTCTACTTTGCTGTTTATTAGGAATTTAATGATGAGATTCTACTTTGCTGTTTATTAGGAATTTTAATGATGAGAAAAATCAATCGATTAGTTCGTGCAAAAAATCAATAATAAGTTTTTTGTCTCTATACTTGAATCCATGAAAGATTGTAGGAATACATTGTATTTTGCTATTTGTCAACTTTCTAACATGAATTGTATGATCATTTAAAAAAAGTACTTTCAGCTAAACTACGTTATATACATGTAGATCTTATCTCCACTTTGTCTTTAATATTAATAACGTCATGCGCTTCCATTAATCGCGCGTATTTCTGTAAAAGGTATACTTAGTGCGCGCCATTAATAGGGAAGTTTGTAGTATTATTTTATTTTTATTGTTTATAGGCACACTGATAGTTTTTTTATCTATTTGGAAGAAGTAGTCCATACTTGGTATAACATGTTTCGGGTGATTTTGTGTGCATACGCCTTTTTGTTTTACCTCGCAGACGCCCACTTTCGATATGTATACACACACTGTCGTCCAAACAAACCGTCATCGGGTTATGCCGGTTGCATTCATCTCAGTCTATAAGTACTAGTTATTTTCAAAACATACACACATGTGGTATGCTGTTTCGATCCCCAAATATTTTCTTTATTTTGTTTCTATTTATTTGTTTTGGCCTGTATGTATTTATTACACACGACACACGACATTTGTTTAATATTTAGCTGATGTTAGCTTCAGTTTAAATAAACGAAATGTGTATTTGTTTGTCAACGGTGCACACACCCATTATCAGCTGTTGTAATGTCAACACCGTCGACAATTTCAGCACCCAACAAAGACACTCAGTAACTTTAAAAATGTATTGCCAACATGAATATTGGTAACAACAAGAAGCAGATATCGACCTATGGTTTAAGGATAAAGTTTCCGCCCTTCTCAAACTGATATTCTTTGTCCAGTACACAGCTGTTAAATATTGTTAAGTCAATCTGGCTCAAATCGAGATGATGCTTTTAAGTATAAACTCAAATGTTATACAAGATATTACTGATACAATGACATTTATTCAAGTCAAAGAATATGTTAATCTAAGAAAGTTAAGAGTGGTTTGATGGCATAGCTAAATATTTTACTTTACTGTGAAAAGAAAATATTTTGTTAATGCACATATAAATGTTATATATTATAATCAGCCCCTATACAAATACATAAAGCTGCAGATAGCATATAATATAATAAAATAATTAATATGATATTAAAATATAATTTAAATGTTTTGTGGAAAGTCAGCCTTCAATCAATGAAGCTAGCCGATGATCAGAGTTAATTCAATTGAGTTATATATAAAATAAACTAGCAGGAATAATGCATGATAGAGTTAAGATAGAATAAACATTTTGTTTTGACAATACATTGTACTGTATTGATTTATTTAAAAAAAACTCAGTACATGAAAGCTTTAAAGTGATTTAAGTGAAGTAACAAGAGTCAGATTATGTTTCATGCCATGGTTATGGTAGCTTAAGTGCAACTGTCTATTCATGAAGTCAAATAAGAGCAACCATTTGTCAATTGAATGCCAGATGAAGTTCAGCATCGATTCATTTTTCATGCAATGGCTGTAAAGTAACGGTTGAGGGATTCTAGAACTTTCACAATACCGTCTTTGTCTGCATACAGTCCGGGGTTTTACTGACCCTAATGAAACTAATATTTAGACTATGTAAACGAATAAATATGACACATTAGACGAATTACTATGACAAAATTCCGATCTTGTCTGTTGTCAAAATGTCTATCATGTTTCCATTTTATTTCGTATATTTTATATAATCAACTCAGTTTCTAACTAGATTCCCTGTATGTTCTGCATTATTGTTAAGTTATTATTAGCGCCATACACTACATCATGTCACTATGTACACCAACGCCGGAACTTGTCGGAAGCTATTGTAAAAAAACATATCAGGCTATTTCACAAATGACAAAATTAAACAAATCAAAACCGAGCTATTGTATTTTGGTGGTAATTTAACTATTGCCACGGAATGTTGGGCCTATAGTTGTACTCGTATGCAATAAAGATCTCAATGTATCGTCATTAATTAAAATGAAAAGGTTTATCCTTAATGTTCTTGTTATTTTTGTTATCTACTATGGTACTGAGGTAAAAGGTTTTATATATTTCTGTTTTCTGCATGATGTAAATAAGTAAACCTGACATTGTCTCAATAAACCTGTTATGTCCAGGTGTCTTCGACCCTATATGTAGTCCCACTTTCAGAAACAATTATCAGATTAAACTTTGTTTTAACGTTTTTCTTTGCACATTATTTAACTTTTGTAACGTTAACCCTTTATTTTAATTTTATCTTGATATCTAATTTATTCAAAGGATGGTATACAGGTGTTAGAAATTGTAACATTATGCAACTAAGAAGTTTGCTTTCATTTAATATTTGAGTTTTAACAAAATCTGAACTGAGAAAATATTTTAGACGTAAAGTACGCATCATGCAAGGTCATAGGATTATGCTATCGCCGTGTAGGGCGGATATTAACCTCATGTACAGGTTATATTGCGGGGATTGATAAGGAAGTTATGCAGTGTTAACTTACAGAGTCATTTGTCCGTTGCAGCGGAGAAAATGTCGCAAATATCGATGTTGTTGCAACTTTCATGTTTCAATATAGAGACGTTGTACGGAAACATGAAAAATTAATTTCAGACGTAGATGTCGACGTAGTGGTCTTTCCGTCGCTCCAACATAGTCTTTATCATCATTCTCGCCTTGTTGTAAACGTCTTTTTCAGTTCATTTGTTTTGTCCTTCTCACGGGTTAACTGAATCCTTATAGAGTTATATTGCTGTTGGAATATATTAACTTCATACTTTTGAATTCCTGAGCATGGCTTCTGAGGTTCCCGTAATGGTTTATACCGCTACAAGTGGCTTCTTTAGATTGTTTTGTACAATGTTCTTTGCTTCCTTATCAATAATTTTGCGTTCTGAGATCATTCATTCTGGGTAACCCTTCGCTCTTAAGGATATCGTAATATGATCTTTTTTGTTGTCTTATTTGGCCGCTACCGGTTTGTTTGCACGGTGTAAAGATGTAAAGATGTCACTGATTGTGTTTTTGTTTGTTGTTTATATATATCACTGTTTGATTACGTGTATTTATATATCTATATATCTATATATATCTATATATCTATGTCTATCTGTATATATCTATATATCTATCTATATCTATATATGTATATCTATATATCTATATATACATATCTATATATATCTATATATATATATCTATATATATATATATCTATTTCTATATATATCTATCTATCTATCTATCTCTCTCTCTCTCTCTCTCTCTCTCTCTCTCTCTCTCTCTCTCTCTCTCTCTCTCTCTCTCTCTCTCTCTCTCTCTCTAAAAAAAACACTTGATTACTTACTTATGAGATCACATTACTTCATCCGGGTAATCAGCTCCGACGTCTTTTTCAACTTAAAGTTGAAATCCTCAATCGTGCTTATTTATAGATTTATAAATTGAAATGATTTAAAGAAGAGATTTTCTATTATATGCACTCTCTTACATTTGAGATCATGTTATACACAGTTTTTACTTAAACTGAAGTATAAGTTTATGCAGTTATTATGCCCAAATTCCAGCGGTACGATGTTGAAACTTGTATAAGATATAGGCAAACCACTGTCGGGTACCACTTTAAAATCTATGATCACGCAATATTTACCATCAGTCAGCCCATCTATATACAGAAGAAGTAGTCAAATATAGACCAACTGCACATGTGAGTTGTATTTTTCTTCGTGGGCGGGACTTCCATGGAATATCTTGATGAGGGGACGTAAATAACAACGCGCAATCTGCTAAATTGGACGTTAGTTTACATTGTACCTATTTTTATATTTTATAAACAAAATATACAACATCAGGCGTTAATATACATTGTACATATTTTTATACATTATCCAAAAAACGGATTCTTGAAAACACTTTCATAGTATA
This sequence comes from Sinonovacula constricta, assembly GCA_007844125.1. Classification (NCBI taxonomy): domain Eukaryota; kingdom Metazoa; phylum Mollusca; class Bivalvia; order Cardiida; family Solecurtidae; genus Sinonovacula; species Sinonovacula constricta. The sequence continues at coordinate 68,304,831 of CM017555.1, forward strand.
ATAAATACCAATTAAACGAGGTGCATGATACAGTATGGGCTTTAATTTGATGCTAACGCTCAGAACCAACATGGTGATGCTGGTATTTGGGGTTTTAGGGCACACCGACACTTAACAGGTCATACAGCGCCGAATACGATGATGTTTAAGGTAAGTAGGGTATAATCAGATCAAAATTCAAATAGGTGAGTATAAATATCAAAATCTATAAAGTTAAAATAAAATTGATTATAATTGAATACAGGTTACTAATTACTGTTAAGCATTCGCGTATGTATTACGCCTATAACGAAGGATTTATAATTACGAAAATAGGGGAAACACGAGAAACATGATATATACATATACTTATTACATATAAGTATGAATACTGAATTTATATTATCATTCTAAGTCATTTCTGGCTTAAAGTCCTAAATATATGGTAAAGGTCTTTACAACTTTCTCCATTTCTTGTTTGCAATAAATCTTTCTATACAATATCAATGCATTAACAACATATGTTTACATAATGTATTTTACTGCACGTTTTGCTATAACCTGGCTTCTATAGATATTATTGAAATGTCGAAACTTTGAATTTGTATTATCAAACATTCAAAAAAAAAAGAAATATATTGTTATGCATCAAAACGTATTACAATTGCGCGGTTATGTTATATTCGAACATCATTGCGGTCAAGAAACCTGTAATAAATCCCATGCCGTATATGGTCAGTTTAAAGCGCAAACAAATGTCTTAACAGTTTTCACTTTCGTTAACTTATAATAACATAAACGTCAGAAATCCATTTTGTTGAAGAAACTGTACAATGTTTTACAGAAATGTATATTTTATCTGCCGCCTGCAAACCTAAATGGGATTAACGCAGCATTCGGTATTGACGTCCTGCTGTCAATGGATTACCAAGTTTGCTAAAGTCGTTCGCATAGGCTGCTAGCAACGTCAGCAGACACATGGTATTAGTGTTTAATTTACTGACTTTTACAATGACATTTTAAAGTTGACCTACATGTATGATATCTTTTAAAAAAAATGACGGAGATGTTGATTGTTTTTGCTTTTTTTAAAAAATTTGTTTTAAATGAAAATGAGTATATTTGATCGGCTTGTAAATATCGATAGAAATTCAATGCCACAATCCATTGAAAACATTTTAGAGAAGCTGGTGTCATAGTTTTACACCCAATAATCTTAAAGTACAATTTAAAGTACACGCAAAAGAATTATCATCAAAGAAATGTTGCCAAAAGTTGTTCTTCAACGAAAGTGTTTTTTGTTGTTTTTTGTTTGTTTTGTTTTTAAAGTACTCGCAAGAGTCTTTTGATGAATACTATCATAAAATGCTATTATTATACGATTTTCTTTCAAATACCATTTCAGATTCAAGCAGTGCCTGAGTAAAAAGTGTTATTCTATTCCTGCTGCCAAAACAAATGATATTGACTGATTGTTATAGATATAGTATTGCTCACGTCATCACCTGTATGTTTAAGTCAGTTTAGTGTCAATATACACAAAGAATATACTACGTAAACATTATTCAAAATGCCAACACCACTGGCGACCTCATACCGGATGTTTGCTTCGGTTGTATAATTGTTCTGACTTTATCGCTATTCTGATATTATGACGCTTGACAAGTGTACAAACAATAGTCCTTTATTGGAAATTTAAAGCAAAGGCACAGATTACGGACTAGTGTGATATAGTGCTTGTTTGCAGACACAACGGAAGTAGCACTTGCGGCATTGTGCCTAGACCGTATTATTTCCCAGCCAGTAAACAGTTTCTGATCTTGCAAGGTCTTAGCTGTGCAGCAACAATAGGCCCTATCAGAAAAAATAGAAACATCGTAAGTAAGAAGTACGAACAGATTATTCGTAAGGTTCACGATTATTCGAACAAAGTCGTAAGTTCTCATTATAATTTAACTGCCTAGTGTAGAGGTGTGTTTGTTTATTTGCTTGGTTGTTGTTGTTATCTTTTTGTTTTTAACTATTTTTGTTACGTTTTGTTTCTGCATACTACTTTGAAGAATGAGCCTTCAATGTAAATAATGAATATGTTTAAGAGGCAATGTTATTGCCGCATGTATATTCATTTAAATCATATCAATATAATTTTATAGATTTGTTCTTATTATTTTATATTTAAACTTACAATATATGCTGAGACGGTAATCGAACTTTGATCTTTGGTTGTCATATTAAATGGTAATAACAATCCAATTTATATTTTAATAGACGGTACAAAAAAGCGCAAGTTTAAAATGCGGATGATATTTTTGTGACTATGTTGCTACTACTTGTAGCAATTTAATAGGCAGAGGTTATGCAAGTTATGGAAAAAAAACTGATATCAATGTATCCTCTTTGCTTGTACGAGGCTGTGGCATAATCACATAAACTCTTTGTTAAAATGAATGTTGACATTCGCATATACAAAATGTGCAATAAAACATCAATTATAGAAATATTAATATAATGAATGAAATTACATGGAATAATTGAAATTCATATTCCATCAGTAAAAAAGAACTTTTTACAATGATAAAAGACTAACAATTTATGAAGAGGTTGACAGAAAAGACTAATCGGAACACCTCGGATAATTCACGAATCATCTCTCGGATGTATGTAGGTAGTCGGATTACCTCGGCCACATCCCAAAATGGGACTTCTTTTTTGACAGACGTCAACACAAAGATGGCAGCTCGGATGAAAGCTCACTACAGTACGATGCCAGTAAAACTTCAATTTGTGGCGGCTTCAAATTTAAATCGTCCGATTTTAATTTACCCAGCGCAGCATACACGCAGCTGTCAAACGATGGCAGTGTTTATGTTTTGTGCGAACTACTTAGGCATATTCTTCTTCCGACTTCCGGCGAACAAAACGATCGTGATTTCATTAAGTGTTATTGCACCAGGCGTGCGTTCAGTAGAAAAAACCGTAAGCCAAGCAGTTTGCAAATCGCAACGTTCCATATTGAACGACGCTTTAGCCGCATAACGTTTTCAATATGGCGGACAGCGATGGTGTGTGGGAATTAATTTTGCATAAATTCATTTGTGATAGTGCTGTAAGACACTTGATAAATGTTGTTTAGATTGATTTTAGAGTAGTGAATGACGTGACATATAATTTTGTTGTCCTTTTAGCAAAAGCCAGTAAATTTGACCATAAATTTGTCGTTTAATGATGTGTGAAGTGAGCAAAATCATAATATGAAAACGAAATAAGGCCATAAGTCGTTAATGATTTGCATACTGATTGTTTATACCATTTGGAGCCAAGTTACACTTCAACTCCTCCTAGTTTTGAAACAGATACAATGCTGACTTCACTCTGATAGCATGACAATTGAATGTATTTGACATATTCCTCTGTAAAGTTATGCAAATGCAAAAAAACAAAGCAAGGTATGAAATGACATTGCAGTGTAGTATATTTCACTTTATAATTGAATGTTTTTGTGACATAATTATAAAATCAATTGAAATATGTTGACAAGATACCCAAGTTATGATCTCACTTCACCTATTGAACCAGTTGTGTTGTTTTTTTACAATTTTTACACTCGAAGGGAATATGTCCCATTTCTTAAAAGGTTGATTGGAATGTCATCCTCATCTAGAATCTATAGTTCAATTGGAAGAACACCTTGTTTCTCTTCGGAGATAGAGGGGATCTGAGTTCAAATCTCAGTAGAAGCAGCAAGATACATTCCTTTTTTAATTTTACAATTTAAGTATAATATTGGTTTAAATCATCCACCATAAGGTTTTAAAAAGGTATCCAATGACAATGAGATTAAACCTTTAACATAATGGTTAAAAATAAGGTTAGGCTTGTTTCATCTAAAAGGTATACTCTTAAACACATATATTTTTATTTTATTTTACAAATTATACTGTATAATTGTATCTTACATTTCCAATGCAGTCACTATTTTATGTATAAAATGAATACATTTTTATCCAGATAATTCTTTGGAGTGTGAAAATTGTACTATTGGTTCTTTTTGCAGAAACATCATTTCCATGCCAGATAAAATGAATGGTGATTTCTTTGTAAAGATATTGTCATTTCTAAATTCTCTAAACACCTTACATACTCATGACAATATTAAATAAAATGGAAATTTTAATTATTTTTTTAATATTTGATAAAATCACTGTTATGCCTTAAACATAATACAAGTTATTTATGTTGTGAAATCAGGCATTGTGGTGTAATATCAAATTGGACTATTAGTAAGGCTCTACAAACACTAGGTTTCCTTGGGGTTCACTGAGAACCTATGCTAATTAAACATAACACCTGCCTCTGTATTTCTAAATTAATTGATGCAACTAAATAACTTCTGACATATTGCCATATATAAAAACAAGTATATGTAAGGTACTAAGAAAAACAACAAAATGTTTTATTCAAATTTATTTTGGTAAGAACAATAAAAAGTACATGCGTTTGTAACAATATGCTGCACTTAACAAGCATAGTATAAAAATCAGAGCTAATCACTGTCAGATACGAAAATTCATGCTTTGTACATATCCAGTGAACTAGATAAAAAAATAGTTGATATCACTTGAACACAAAGCAAACACAATATAATATTTTAAGTAATATCTGACAAAGCTATTAAGATAAAAAAACAATGTTTTAAAGACATCATATGATGATTGAGACAATACAATACAGTATCTTTACTCCCTCAATTGTTTGGGATTTCTTGTATGTGTACTAAATATGGTATAAAAACAAAACTTAACAATGTAAGGGAAGACCAGACATTTAAAATATGATTAAGATAAAAAAAATAACCTCAATGCATACATTTTAAAATAAGACAACTTTTAATAAGATACTGAGATAAATAACCGATCAGTGTTGTACCGACACCTAATTGATGATTGAGGTATATCAATATACTTTCTTTATAGCACTGACAACAGAATAACACAAATACTGCAACATACATGCTGTAGTTCGTCATAACAATATGTTGACCACATTTTCATATTTTTTAGGTCTATTGTACAGGTGAGGCCAGTAAAGAAAATGGGACACAAACATGTGATATTCCCTAAATTGATAAAAGAGCCAAACGATGTGGCAAATTTGTTTCAGTCAACCGGGCTGCAAGGTGTAATTTGGGGCAAGATGGAACATAAATTCCCAAACCCAGGACTATAAATATCAACATGGGTTCATCAACAGGATTTTCAAGCATTCCTAACAAGTTGTTTGTAACAGCAGTTTAAAATTCCAGGACAAATGTAATGGCTAGTCATGAATGCATGAGGGCCGAACGCATAAGTGCAGTAGAAAAGACTTTATAGCAAATGTTAGGAATAACAGTGGGTTCTCTCCATCCTGTCTTTCTTCATCTTGTTGGTTGGTGCTTGAATAGGTGTAGTTATGTGTCCTGTAGGTATGGATCTCTGTGTGTGCTGGCAAAGATCTGTAATTAAATTTTTGTTAAAAAATCATTTTTGTAAAACCAATATTTAAATTTGAAGTTTGATCTTTAGTATGAATGTGAAGGATTTAAAAGTTATCAATAGCATAGTACTTTCAAAATGATATCAACTTGTGTTCTGTTTAAAATTATGTATAAACCCTAATTAATAGCTGGTTAAACAAACGCATCTATACTACCAAGTTAGAGTAAAATATACATTTTGTTACAACTGCATATTGTTTTATTCTTGGCAATTCTAGGGTTGAAATAGTCAAAAATACGTTAACATTTCTCCCCAGAAAAAAAATAATTTAAATCAATGACTTTTATCAAAATGGAGAAACTATTCCAAAAATAAAGTTTTGTATATGCATATTTACTGTATTTATGAAAGAAGCAGGTGTTATGGAGGGTCTCTGGCCATGATTTTTTCCGTCAAGGACCATGTCCTGTTTCCACGATCACTTCCGTTGATGGAGTCTGTTGACTTTGTGCTAAAAAATTTCATACAGATTATTGTTGAAATACTTATCTTATAAATGCATATTTCAACACTTTTCATGTTCATAGATTTTTTGAAAAAGGAATGTGAGGTTCCGTTTTGTGCAGCTCATGCCAGTTGTTATAATCGATAAACTCCATAACCAAGCCTATAAAGATTTAAAAATTGGAAAAATATATATTTAAAAAAGCAACGAATATAACCATTCATGTGTTAATAGTGATTTGACTTAAAAATTATATTCGATTTGCATCATCTTGTAAAGATAAATACAATATGTTATAAAAGTAACGTCAATCTATTTTAGTGGAGGACACCAGACAAATGACAGGGTAGAACCACTGGTTCATGTATGAATCAAAATAATTGGTGCATGACATGTGAGCACAAGCATGAAAAATACCTCTTTCAGTTTATCAGAATGGCCTCTCCACATGCTCCTTCTTCTCTGCCCCATTCAAAAAGGTGTTAAATAGATTTAAACCCACTGGTTCACTGTAATTAAACAATAATGATTTTTTTAATGGATCAATAACAATGACATATAAAATAATAATTAATGTTAAGAAAAACAAAGAAGAGCATCTATGAAATAATTTAAACTACGCTGGCAAAAAGGAAGAAATAAATAGACAAGTTTCCTTATTTGAATTTAATATTATATAAGTTTTATCTAATGAAAAAGCATTGATGCAAGTTTTCTGGCATTTTTAACGTTTGTTTACGTATACCGGCCAATCACGTAATTAAAACTGTCAGGAAAACGTATCCTACATAATACCGCATAATATATGACATTAACATATAGTTTTGTCGCTGAAAATTAACTGTAATTGAAGTTATTTCCATTAATTCTAGCGAATCAAAAGTAAACATTCACCTGGCAGCCATCTTGATTTGCTTCGCACACTACCTCCGAAATACGTTTGCGAACCGAGGCAATCGAATGTGGCGTACGGTCGGTTCAGCGTGCTAAAAATACGAACCGTTTCAAACCGTAGCGAAACGTAACGCTACGGTTTGCCATACTGAACGCACCTTAGATACATCCGAGGGATGATTGTCCCGAGGACGGAATTACCCGAGGAGTTCCGATTGAGAAAAGCCTACATGTTGCGAATGATCGCTCAAACAATAGTTGACCAGTATAAACACGTATATTCAATGTCAAAAGATCCGAATATATATAAGATAACTACCCTTTGTTAATATATAAGGTCACTGGCCTATTCGTTTTGTTTGTTGTTGTTTTTTGTGTTTAAATACATCGCAGAAACCAATTTGATCATTAAAGCGACGTCTAGCTATTTTGGTAGAGGCAGACCCCAAACCACCGGCGCACCGCAGGTCAGCTAGAAGACCTTCCCACATTAAGTCCTTCGTCTCGAACGGGACTCGAACTCACGCCAAAGGAGGCTAAGCGATCAGAGAAGTTACAAGTCAACGGTTCTACCACTGCGCCACGGGCGCCCCACCACTGGCCTATTCAGTATACATTCATCGTAACATATATTCATGTATTTGCATAATCAAGTATAGTCAGTTCGATACATAAAGGGTATTGCAATAAACGTGTCATAGGGTCGTATATTGAGTGAATAAGTTAGATATGTAGATAATTAGTAGATAATTAGTATACATTAACTCAATTAGATTTTATTCGATTTCAGTAGCGTTTTGGTAAACTTTTTATGTGGTCACTTTTTATATTGTTTACATCAAAGGGAAATCCGTGCAACTCGTTCCCCGCCTTTCCTTTTTGACTAACCAATCAAACTCTTGTTTTCTTGGTGAAAGGGATTTTTGAACCCAGGCTTGTCATTCAACTATTGACTGACCGCCTGGTCACTTACACGTCTCTCTCTATATATATTATAAATATATATATTGTTGCAGTTTCTTCAAACCCAACCCCTCCACTGACAACTGTGACAGACGTATAGAAATATTGCACATGTATTGTGCACATTTGCTGCATGTAAGGTTTCAATCCTTTGTCGTGTTTGTGAATATAACACAAAGAAAAGGAAACAACAATTAAAAGCAACACAAAACAAAAACGATTTCAACACTATAACACAACTAGCTGAACATCTTTTCTTCACAAATTTAAACATATCAATATTCAATGACTGTGGCAACGAACTATCTTCTATCTAAGCATTTGCTTAAATTTTCAGCCCATATCAATGAAAGATAACAAAAGTAATAATAACGTGCACGATTTAATGAAGCCTAGCCCTTACATCACGTAAGCTATGGTCTTCTTTATGGCTCAGTTTGCATGATATTGCATCATACTTTATTAATTATCATGAACTATGCCAGAAACGTCAGGATAACGTCAATAAATAATCAATACCTTAGGGAATGTAATAATGTCTCCCTAACAACTCTTATTAATTGGATCGTGTAATATCCAACTGCCACAATTTATGGTAAAGATATGAGCAGATATTTGTATTTTGTTGCTTTTGATTTATGTAAAAAAATATTGAGTATAATATTTAGAAAGTACATGTAAATCATTCAACCATAGAACGTTTTGTTCGTGTGAACCTGTTAGTTTTCATGAAGATTACAAAAATTATCTAACTAAAACCAACGCATTATAAATATTTACTTAACAACGACAAAGCGGCGCCTATATTTTTTTATTGTATATCGTTTTATATAGACGGAACGTGATTGACCATTGAGTTGTATATACTAAGTGTAATTCGTTTCAAAACATATAGATATATATTATATTCTCAATGAAATATGGTCAACTTACACGAAACTCTTTAAATATTCATTGCAATATACAAAGAGTCAGAAAACTGGAAATGTCTGGCCAAAGTTTTAACAAAAATCAAGCTTTGGAACTAATGTAATGCGATGAAGAAAGTAAAAGACAAAGAATTATAAAACATGTTCAATGTCAATCTACACGTTATTCCTTTTCCGACATTGTCACATATTCGTTGTACATTCTTTTAATGTTTTTTAAGGATACATTGAAAGAATCACAGTTCGACAGAAAACAACAATCACAGTTCGACAGAAAACAACAATCACAGTTAGACAGAAAACAACAATCAAAGTTCGACAGAAAACAACAATCACAGTTAGACAGAAAACAACAATCACAGTTCGACAGAAAACAACAATCACAGTTCGACAGAAAACAACAATCACAGTTCGACAGAAAACAACAATCACAGTTAGACAGAAAACAACAATCAAAGTTCGACAGAAAACAACAATCACAGTTAGACAGAAAACAACAATCACAGTTAGCCAGAAAACAACAATCACAGTTAGCAACAATCACGGTTAGCCAGAAAACAACAATCACAGTTAGCCAGAAAACAACAATCACAGTTAGCAACAATCCAAGTTAGCCAGAAAACAACAATCACGGTTAGCCAGAAAACAACAATCACAGTTAGCCAGATAACGAAGTATATTCTTCCTGGATAAACAACGATTATTATATCAATAGATTAAATTAATGATTTCATACAAGTTTCTCTTTCACTTTTGTTTGTCACAAAATAATTCATACATGCCAAATACATTGATCGAATTACGGATTTGTTGAGAAATTAAAGTTGTATATAACCCCTATCTGATTCTTAATTAAAATGAAAATATGAAGTTGAAACAACAATTGTGACATTTTATCCGCGACATTTTCCGTCTGCAATAAATAAAATATTCCGGAGGCTGACACTATCTCTCTCCTCATCAACCCGCACAATAAAACCTGGACAAGAAGTTAATATCCGCCTTACATGGCGCCGTGGATAATCCTACAACATTTATGATGCAGATACAGTGTGTTCAAAGGTTTATCCAACACAAATCAGATCAACACGTGCCACATTACAGAAAATCATGCATAATATTATACGACGTAGTGGGAAACAGAGAATAATACTAAAATACAGGGCCAAAGGTAAGCGGAAAAATTTATATTAAATATTTAAAGCGACTTGGTCAAAATGGGTCTGATATGCACTTTTGAAAATGTTTGTAAAAAGCACAAAAAGCAATACCCGTTTGGAATACAATTAGTCATCAAAAAGAATATTAATTCTGATTAAGTAAGACCTTTATAGTACCGCACAGTTCGCTCTTTATATATTTTCTTTTTCTTTTTTAATGTATGGGTTACAATATTGCCAATCAGCATATTGCTTATGACTCACTAAAACACGCGACGTAAAACCTCAGGCGCCTTTCGAGAATACATGCCCTAAAACGGCTAATATCTATAAGTGTGACAACGGTTTTGTTTCTTTTAACCTAAAATGACAGCACGTCCACAAATTATATACTGCTCAGTGGTATTATTTTACTTTGATATTCGTTGTTGCTCAACATTTCAAACAACATTTTTAAATGCCAACTGTGAGCCAGTCGCTTTGAATGAATATCCCGTGCTCACAGGTAGGATGATTGAAACTTTACGTCGGTTAGATTGATTTAATGGATTTTAAAAACGAAGTGATAATTAGAAGTACATAATTTTTTATCTTAAGAGCACTTTTAAATCCATGTGTACTCTTATTCAATCACTTAAAAGAAAGTGGGCCGGAATTGCTAAGTTTGTTTTGGGTTGCTGCTTTTGTATCTTGTTTTTTTATTGCTTTGCTTTATTGTGTCCTTTGTTGTTGTTTTTTTATGTTGTATTTTGTTTGATTTTTAGGCATTTTTTAACCATGGTGCTTTCCAGGTTAATATTTTGTAGTACGTAATTCTTTTAAGCTTTTTTGAAAAAAGAACTTCTTTTCTGCTCTTAATGTTGATAATATTTTGCAATATTCAGAGGGCCTGGTCGTATTTTTCTTATATAGAAATGACAATATTGTTTGCGTCAGCACCTTCCCTTAAGTACACAGTAGTTGTTTAAAGTGCATATTTGCCATATACATTCGCATTAGATAAACGCAATTTAAAAACGAGCTCAGTGTCGCTCATGCTGACGTAAATCGCTGGGGTGTTCCGATTATTTATCAAACATAATCATATTTAGTACAGGTCACCAGAAAATTTACAGTTTCAGATGGCAAAGTGCAAAGTTTCGCTTAGTATGCGTTTTTGTGCAGAAAGCTGGTGTCCGATCAAAAAAATGAATCTTATTTTGTATTTTCTGACTTCTGACTGAGAAATTTATCTTTGAAAGGTTTATTAGAATTTTTCTTATAATAAATAGTTTATAAATAAATCTTAAGAAATGGTCTTACATTTAAGTAAATATTTTAAGATTTAAGTACAGTTCCTAGTACAAGTCATCAAAGATAATGACGATTCTTCATGAATGCCATCGCAGACTTTGCTCTCAATAATAGCATCCCTCTTGACATATGACTACACTTTACTCAGACGATTATCATTTTACAAAAAAAAAACTGTTTTAATTTGTGTTTTGATGATGTTGTAATTGTTGTTGTTGTTGTTCAGGAAAATGCCTAATAATATATGAAGACAGTATCAAAACAGAAATACTGAGTCGCGTTGATTAAGCTCTGTGTGTCTTCCGATAGACTTGAGATAGAAGCAGGGCAATGACACAAACGGAAATAACCGTTAATAAAAACCATAGAATTCTAAAATCTTGAAGTTCAATTAATTATTTTTGTACAAGTAAACTGGTATGTTTGAAACTGGTTGCTTATGTTTAAAAGCCTTCGAACGAAGGAAAATTACATCAACATTCTATAACAAACTGGCTATTTTCTAAGTTCTGGACGTGTACATGTACTTGTTGTTGTTTGGTGTTGATTTTATTGTTGTTGTTGTTGTTGTTGTTTTGTTGTTGTTGTTGTTGTTGTTGTTTTGTTGTTGTTGTTGTTAATGTTGTTGCACATGTGTAATAAGATGGAAACAGTGTTACACTACCATATCATTGAGTATTATGTCTGTTTATATGCTTGTGTATTAATATGTTATTAGCCTGATGTAGGATGTAGTTCTTATTTTATATATCAAAAACTGAGAATAACATTTGTATAAATGTTTCTATGTATTTATTATCAGTTCAAAAAATAATTATTTATTTTTCACTCCATTTCACAATCGTGTAAGAATCAAATGACGCCTTACTGGCTGTACAAATAGTGTATATGCATCACCCACATATCACAAAGAACGAGGTTATCAGAAAATATTTCACCTGTTACAGTTTAACCTGTATTGTTACTGTGAATTGTTCATAGTCAATAACTAAGTTCTCTGAATGTTTACGTTCTTCACCCATTTTATATTTTAACATCACCATCGGTTCAATGGTTCATAAAAAATGTATTCAGCTATTAACATCGTATCTATATATCTCTGCACACTATTAACGTTTTCGAGTAAACGTAGTACAAAGGCTCCTTCTTTAGTTTAAGCAAATTCTAGCACTTTATTATGGTCAATGAAATAAGAGCCGTGCATACTCACCGACGATGCGTGCTACTTTAATGATTCTGACATGTGTTACACCTAGTAAACTTATTTTTCTTGTGACATTCCATTGAAACATTTAGGTTATTTACAGATGACAGAATACAAATCGAATACAACAGCTCGCTTCCTTAAAAATGGAATAGCATCTAAAATAACTCACAGCTTGGTTATGAAAAAAAATCCCCACAAGAATTAAAAATCATTGACGCGGCTCGTTAATCTATGTATTATTCAGTGTCGAAAGAACACTTCAGTAAGAAAAAGTTATTTTCAATTTACACTGTGAAAATGTGTTAAATCCTATATTAAGGTTAATAAAGATCAATTAAAAATATTCCAGAATCCTATTATGTCCAAAAATCTCATTTTACAAATCAATCAACATTAGAAATATAACAATGTTTCTTATACTGGCCAAGTTAATGCAGCCATAGTTAACTCGGGCTTTGACTCACAGAAATGACAAAATAAATAACTATTGTTTTAATGTAACATTATATACTTGTAGTAGTAAGCATGGTCGTTTTGACAGTTTACTTTGTCAGTGTAGTCGCATTTTTTGCTGTATTTCCTGGGCATTCGGTGTTTTAGTTCAATATTTGTTAACGTTCATTATCTTTAGTAATATTCTTCCATAATCAAGTCAAAAGCGATGAAACTAAAATAAACAGATACGTAGTTTTCATGTGATGTCATAGGCACTGATAAGACAGTTTAAGGCAGCCATCTTTGAAGGCAGAAGCTAATACTGGCCGAAATCTTGAAATATGTGATGTATTAACCTCACCACTGTGTTTTTATTTTTCAGTCTAGTTTACTTAATTTTATATAAAATTATACAGCTGTTGTGAAGTATCTTAAATATCAATAGGTAATTAAGAAAAGGTCCTATCAAAATTTTCACAGATATTTAAATTTTATCTACCTGTAGACAAAGGCAAACAAGGTAAATGTAAATGTGACAAAAAACACAGAGACGAGACATAACACACAAAAAGAAAAAAACATCAGTTACCGCCTTGGAACGGTCAGTCGGCAAAAGGGCCAACTGGGGTGCTTAAACCTGGTTTGTAGAGCCCTCCAACCTCGCACTTTCTGAAGGTGTTTCTATCAAACAAACAGTGTAAATTAAAATATCCCGTCAAAGTGAAACAACTAACAGTAAGCACCTGCATCGGGAGTTAAACCAGATATAATAAACTTATGTACATACATAATAACTAGTAATAAAACAACATATGTACAGTATGTACAGTAGATAAAAGCCTCGGCAACCAAAAACTATACTTTGATAGTTTAAGAGGTAAAAAATACAACCAAAAAGATACACTGTTCATTTTTTATTATTTATTTATATGTACTAACTCTTTGTGCATTTATAAATTAAAAAAATATTGCATTCTAAAAATATGAATTTCAGGAGCTTTCCAATTGTGTGTACTTTTAATTTTTGACCACAAATGAAGAAATTACAAGAAAATAAAATGTTCGCTTCTATACAATTCATCTGAAAATCCCTTGAAGTTACCATCAAAGATGGCTGCCATGATAAGTGATCTTCACTGATATGGAAACTATCTATTGATGATTTCTTTGCATATTACCCCTTAGCATTAATCTTAATTTCAATTCAACATGAAATAGCATGTTTTATATATGTATTTGTACGTGTTGACATTTTTAGCACGAATTGATTCTGATAAGGTAAATATTGTAGATCCAGAACAGAAAGAATCTAGTCTTTATGTTTTTATGTTGCTAATTATCGATCAAAGTTTATATGTTAAGCCAGAATGCATGCATGTTTATTGGCTATGAAATACAAGTGCAGCATAAAATGCGTATTCAACGGCGCTTCTCAACAGGGTTTCTAATACCATAATTTAACATTAAAGTGAATTTGTCAATAGAGCTTCTTTACCTTTTAAACATTTTTTTGCTGTTCTTTGTTTCAATTGTCTGAACGGAAAGGAGGGTGAGAAATAGTGTTTGTTCATTTGGACACTTAATGAAATATAAATCGAACTTTGGGTTCCTAAAAACGTGATCTGTTTTTATGTTGACTTATGGCCAAAAATAATTTCAATTATAAACGCATTAAATAAATATTTAATGAAACACTGCAAAAACAACACTTCTTATGCGTTCCAGTTATTTTTCAATGCACAGATCAAATGAACCGGAAATGCTTTATTTCTGCATATAGTCTGTTCCAAATAAGGAGGCTGTCGTGACTAGAATCTGGCTGAGACAATTTTAAAAGAAATCATTAAGTTCATCTAACATGCAAAATTTGATACATATATTCATCTACTTGTATAAAGATATTTTATATATACACACTTAGCACTATATACGTTCTCTTGAGATGTTGGAACGTTGTCCATTGTCAATAAATAAAATATAACTTGAATTAAAACCTGTTGAAAGGGTCATAAACAGGAGTTTGTAAATACAAAGAATTAACATAATAAGCCAACTAAAACCCGCCAAGGGCGCCCTTGGTAACACTCGTCACGGGTGCCCTTGGTAACACTCGCCGCGGGCAGCCATGGTAATACTCGCCACGGGCACCCATGTTAATACTCGTCACGGGTGCCCTTGGTAACACTCGCCGCGAGCACCTATGGTAATACTCGTCACGGGTGCCCTTGATAACACTCGCCGCGGGCACCCATGGTTATACTCGTCACTGGCACCCATGGTAATACTCGCCACGTGCACCCATGATAACACTCGCCACGGGCACCCTTGGTAATATTCGTCACGGGCACCCTTTGTAACGCTTGCCACGGGCACCTATAGTAAAACTCGCCACGAGCACCCTTGGTAACACTCGTCACGGGCACCCATGGTAATACTCGCAGCGGGCACCCATGGTAACACTCGCCACGGGCACCTATGGTAATACTCGCCACGAGCACCCTTGGTAACACTCGCCGCGGGCACCCTTGGTAACACTCGCCACGGGCACCCATGGTCACACTCGCCGCGGGCACCCTTGGTAACACTCGCCGCGGGCACCCATGGTAACACTCGCCACGGGCACCCTTGGTAACACTCGCCGCGGGCACCCATGGTAACACTCGCCACGGGCACACTTGGTAATACTCGCCACTGGCGCCCTTGGTAACGCTTGCCACAGGCGCCCTTGGTAACACTCGCCACAAGCACCCTTGGTAACACTCGCCAAGAGCACCCATGGTAACACTCGCCACGAGCACCCTTGGTAACACTCGCCACGAGCACCCTTGGTAACACTCGCCACGAGCACCCTTGGTAACATTCGCCACGAGCACCCTTGGTAACATTTGCCACAAGCACCCTTGGTAACACTCGCCACGAGCACCCTTGGTAGCATTCGCCACGAGCACCCATGGTAACACTCGCCACGAGCACCCTTGGTAACACTCGCCACGAGCACCCTTGGTAACATTCGCCACGAGCACCCTTGGTAACACTCGCCACAAGCACCCTTGGTAACACTCGTCACGAACACCCTTGGTAACACTCGCCACGAGCACCTATGGTAATACTCGCCACGAGCACCCTTGGTAACACTCGCCGCGGGCACCCATGGTAACACTCGCCATGGGCACCCTTGGTAATACTCGCCACTGGCGCCCTTGGTAACGCTTGCCACAGACGCCCTTGGTAACACTCGCCATGGGCACCCTTGGTAATACTCGTCACGAACACCCTTGGTAACACTCGCCACAAGCACCCTTGGTAAAACTCGCCACGAGCACCCTTGGTAACAATCGCCACGAGCACCCTTGGTAACACTCGCCATGGACGCCCTTGGTCGTACAGTTACTGTCGCCGACTTAAGACTCCTTTGCCTCTCACTGCGTGTGTTCAGGTCCCGGTCGTGAGGAGAGGTCAACTTTCACATAGGAAAGTCGCCACGGACATGCGGTGCGCCAGTAGTTCTATCCGGACATAAGTCAGTGGTCTTCCCCCACCAATAATTAGCTGGACGTCGTCAACTTGACCATAAAGGTGTCAGTGCGGCGTAACAAAAGCAAAAACAAGGCCATGCTCTTCAATTACATGTAATTTTGTGTAAGCTAGCTCAGCGTGGACTCTAACACATACATAAGCCACCCACTCTTGTTTTTCAAAAGCGTTTTAAGTTTGTATTCATAAAAATGTCTCCACGTTGTTTAAAAAAGGCACTGGACTCAAACGCGGTGAAGTGGGCCAATTAACTCAAGGGCCACGTGCATTGAATGTTTTTAACTATAAACAAAAACAAATAACAAAAAGGACGACGAAGACAATCGATCAATTAGTTAAACAGTTCCATGGGATATACTGTAAGCCTCTTTATAATTAAAGAATTTTATTGGAGTCAGGCTGGGTTGGTGATTGCGAACATAACAGGGAAAGTGGAATGGATAAAGGTCTCCAATAACGTCCAATGAATGCAATGAAAACCGATCGAACCTTACGTAAATAGTTCCCACTTTAAACACCTTTGTGACATACGGATGGTGAAATCGAGTTTCATTAGCAGTTAAACGGAACTGTTAAGATGACAGACACACTTGTTATGTTAAATACTTTTTGGATGTAAAAATGGTGTTTTCAAACAGGGATAATCTACAAGGCCATAGCAAGGGATTACTGAACGTCTATGGTAAATTTGTATTTATGTTTTCATATATAAAGACTTTTTTTAATTTCTTTTTCTAATTATAATCATTTTCTATAATATAGTATGACTTTTGATAATAATCGAAGCAATCAACAAATCAATATTTTTTTTTGTCAGACAATATTGATGATATTAGAAGTATATAAACAGCGAACAGATAAGTTATATACAACAAGCGAATAGTCAATTACATATGAGATATGCTTAGTCAGCACACACGCGTGCAGTCTTAATAATGGTCATATAGTATATGGAATGGACGTTATTACATGTAATAATATACAATGTTAGTACACGTGTTCATGTATATTAGTCATATGTACCTACATTAAAGTAGCACAGCACCGCTGACGATCTATTTTATGCTTCTAAGTTTATCAAAATATTTCAGAATGTTTTAAATATAACGGATCAGTTAAAAGTAATTTCTTTTTCTAATTATAATCATTTTCTATAATATAGTATGACTTTTGATAATAATCGAAGCAATCAACAAATCAATATTTTTTTTTGTCAGACAATATTGATGATATTAGAAGTATATAAACAGCGAACAGATAAGTTATATACAACAAGCGAATAGTCAATTACATATGAGATATGCTTAGTCAGCACACACGCGTGCAGTCTTAATAATGGTCATATAGTATATGGAATGGACGTTATTACATGTAATAATATACAATGTTAGTACACGTGTTCATGTATATTAGTCATATGTACCTACATTAAAGTAGCACAGCACCGCTGACGATCTATTTTATGCTTCTAAGTTTATCAAAATATTTCAGAATGTTTTAAATATAACGGATCAGTTAAAAGTAAGTTAAAAGGACTTTTTTTACTTTTTTTGTTATTTCCCTTGTATTTTATGATATTTAAAAATGGCAAAACAAAATCAATTAAGTTAATTATATACTTTAGAATGCATGAAATTGATATAAAGTGTATATGTAGAACCCAGCATCATTTTAGCGAAAGCCATGTGCAAATAAAAAGAATATATTTAAGCAGCTCTTCAGTATATTCAAAATGTATTTTATTTCTCTCATTTATAATTTGTTTGATAGTCTTTTGGTGGTGGTGGTGTTGGTGTGTTGTTGTCGCGAAAATGTTTAAGTTTCTTTATAAAGACTTTACTTTTATCATATTTTTTTTTTTTTAAAAAAACAACAACTAGTAACTAACATTTTTTGTTATTGATATTGTTGTAAAAATGAGTTACAGCGTTAGAACCTATACAGGGAGCCATTTTTCCAATTAATCACCCGAAATTCTTGACTTCTCAAAATGTCTTTTTTCCATGTTCATCTCTACCATTTAGCCAATGGTACATCGTATGTGTTAGAAATCCTTCCTACATTTAGCTATCGCCCTGTCCGGAACTCCAACCCACGTGATAGGGTGCCGATGAGCTATAAAGCGGCGACTCTTATCGGTCGGCTACGAACACAACGGATTGTCCATTTTGGATTAAAAATATATAATGTCAAAATGTAACGAATAAAATTAACACCTTGATTATAAGTCGAAAGTCAATTATATCATTTTATTATGAGCAGTTAACATTCTTTTTTGACAATACATGTAGGTTGAAATGAACAACACATTTGCATGACAAAAAATGATAGCATGGTCACTTCTTCATTAATCAGTAGCTCGCCGTAATAATTCAGTTGATTCATTTGATGCGAAATTAAAGTTTATTAAACCATAAAAAGTATAAATTTGTAAATCATTAGTGTTTGTTTTTATGACATCTCCAATGTTCTGAATTATTGAAAGGGTGTAGAGCATATGTTATTAACAATAAAAAAAATATTTAAAAAAAAAACTTATTTTCTGTTTTTCAGGTGTGCTTCTTCTCATATTTTTGGGACTTACATGTAAGTAAAATATATTTAGAAAACTAATTCTATATTTTCATTATAATACGATAAAGCTTTGGTGTGGAGTTTCGTCATACTATGTTGAAACGTTTTTGGAACGAAGCGTGAAGAAAACATCAATATTACAGATTATTATTATTATTATTATTATTATTATTATTATTATTATTATTATTATTATTATGGAAAATAATTATGAACATAATTAAAGTTAATAATAGCTCTATTAATCTTAAATATTTCCATTCCACTTATTTGCTGATATCAGCATAAAAAGTAGAAACCGAACTTGTCATCTACATATTACAAGAAAATATCCTTTGTTGTTACTGATATTAAAGTTAAAAGTTAAAGTTAAAACGCCATGTAAAACATTGTAAAGAATCAAGTAAACCAATTTCAATATTGCACTTTTATTAATATTTTTAATATTCACATAATTGGAATGAAATATAGCTGTACAACTGTAGAAGATCGTTCTCTTTCTCTGTGATGTCCATTCTCGGTAGTCAACAAGTCTCACTAAACAGGTTTGGAAACAGTTTGAAAGCCACGTTACTGCGTGCCACTTTGTTGGCTTCCTATACGAAAGAGGGAATGGGGTGGGGTTTGCTGGCATTTTTGCCGATACTGTGCAGCGACATTTTTATCATTATATCACAGGGGCACTTATGAGGTGCCCAGGGACTGAACCCTGCCGGTCCATTATACTGACACCGACGAGTCAGGCGTAATGCTGTCTCCTTAGCACTGAGCGTTAGGATGGAAGCCACTACTACCAACTTTAAAGTCTTTGGTTTGACCGGCCGGGGTTTGAACCCACAACCTCCCTATCCGCAAGCCGACGCTCTACCACCTGGGCTATGGCGGACGGTCTATACGATAGAAAGAATGTGTTCAATGAATACAAATAAGTAATATGTGACTTATTTAGAATAAGAGACGTACAATACTAGCTAGCGTCATATTTTACCTGTAATAGTGTTGTCTTTTCATAAAAGACATCAATCGGATTTGGAGAACTGATTGTTAGTGGAACTTTAAATATAACAAAGAAATTATCAGTTACAGTTTTCCCTTACTTAAATGCACAATGTATTTAAATGAACGTCACTAAATATGTTAATATTTTTATATGGATATGCCAAGTGTCAGAAACAAACTTTAACTCGAAATTTGATACTGCTTTTGAGTTCATAATACCAGTTACAAAATCAATTACGTGAACAAGAGCAATATTAAATTGTGTATTCTCAATTGTCCTATAATGGTGGTAACTTGGATATGATATTTAATGTGAACATTCATCGCTTTCGAAAACGTGTTTCCAATGGTGTCAAGTTTTGTCAACATTTACACTTAGTATAGGTTATAACTTGGACAGTTTTACTTTATACTCTGTCTAAGAAAAAAAATGGATGTGTAAATGCAATCATTAATGTGCACATTGAAGATTTTTAAAGATTCGCGACAAAATTCATAAAAAACAGGAACCTGTTCTGCGTTCTTGTTGAAAAATGAACACAAGAAACCTGTGTGACGTTTGGATTTAAGCCTGTATAAAAGCCACTTTTAATATATTTCATAATGTTTAATGAGCTCTTACATAAGTTCCTGTTCTGCGTTGGGATTTACGGAATAACAAACCACCCCACCCAGCCCCCACCCCACCCACTCCCACCTCACACCCCACCTCTTCTACAGTATTTATCATGATAAAACGAAAATAAAAGATCATCAATTTTCATATAAAGGATGTCATAACTTAGGACTAAGACTACGTCATTACTTGGATAGTTTTGTTTTAAACGGATTTTTTTCTTTTCTCTGCTGACATTTGAGTAATCCATCAGGAAGTGTGAGGTTAGAACTGTGTAAAATTAGTTTAAGCAGTCCAGTCGGCATATTTGCCGACTGACCGTTCCAAGGAGGTAACTGTTGGGCTTCCTCAAAAGTGTATTATGTTGCGTCACAGTTTTGTTGAAACTTTTACAACTGACTGTGTGTGAATACTGTGTCCTGTGTACTTCAAGTTTCAATGCATGTTGCAGTACTCATAGATCTTTGTAATATTTTTTGCATTAGTGATTAATTAGCTTGACGCAGTAAGATATTCAAAACACACGCGATGGCAATAATTAGATAAAGTATACTAGGACCTTAAACAACACCAGGATCAAAATACATCCACCATATTTGTTGAAAGATCTGATCAATAATTTACATTGTATCATACTCCAATACTAACGACGTGGATTTTGGTATAAAGCATAACGACCAATTCTTAGTAAATTGACAGATGCATTAAGTTTCAATTTAAACTGATCCTAACGCAGCGAGGATACGTTTTCTGTCTTAAAAAATAGATGATCGTCATTTAGCACCCTATGTTTAAAGTAAATATGGAACCCAATTAGCTTAACAAAGTTCTCCATTTCTTATAAATTAAACAATTAAACAATGCATTACTAAGTCATTATTACGTTTGATTATATCCAGTGTCGAGTTAGCACGCATTGTTATGGTCATAATATTGTTTAATTTAGTTTAGTTTAATTTAGTCTGGTTTAGTTTCAAAATACGTTATTGACACATTTATTGACAGAGGTAAACAGAAAAAAAGGAAATGTGAAGCATTATAATTGAGGACAGAACTGAGCCACAAACCCTGGTATTGACTCTCTCATACCAAAGTTGTTAAATTTGTACTGGTGTTGATTCATTGTTAATTGTAAATAAAGTATAAAGTCCGCGGCTGGTTGGCCCGGTGACGGGATAATGTGGCTGGTGTAATTCCATGCCAGGTGTTAACTGAATGCTTTAAACAATAATTCAGCAACATGTCTGCTTCAAGTGGAGACCGTCTCTGTATAAATGAAATTTATTGGTGGGAAGTTAAGGTCAACATATAAATAAACAAACCTTCTTTGTTTACTTATTATTTGACGGTGACGTAACGTTGTAGTAAGAATTGTGTGTAGAGCCAGTATCTATACGCCATGTGCATGCAGATCACTTTGTCCGATTGCTTCCGATAGTTACCAAGAAAGTAGTCCCATGAAGCTACGACAAAAGTAGGTAATGCTGAAATAAACCTTTGATCTTCTATCTGAAACTAATGACCAAAATGAAAACACTAAAAAATCTACGTAGCACAAAGAGTTGAATAATTTATCCCATTTATCCTGGCAGTGTGACTTGCATGGAGACAGCTGGAACAACTTGTTTTATTGTATGGATGTTGTATGTTTTATTGTATGGAAAGCAAGCATCATAATTTCATTCAGTTTTTTTGCAGTATACTGTTGATATGTAAGGGGAATGCCTTGAACGTATAGGTCATTTTTAAAATTTTTGATGACGCAAGAGAGTTAGAAACTAAAGAAAAAGTAAAAATTACATATTTGGTACATTCGTTTAATAGGAATGACGCAAGCGTATCAGAGGCGATTATACATTAATACTTACCTTATACATGTATTTTAATGGAAAGCAATACACTTTGGTTCAGTAAGGGTGACTATTATTCCGCTATAATATTGATTGTAAATTGCCCCCATCCAGTCACACTTGTTCTGTGTGCACTTTTATGGCCATTATAATGTTTAAAAATGACAAAACAAAAGTGGATAAACTGTTTCCAGTTAAATTTTATTTGTTTTAGCGAAAGAAAAAAAAATCTATAAAACGCACTTGATGTCTTTTTTAAAGGGGGCTCTTCATGTTTTCTAAAGTTCAGGAAATGATTTGAATGAGAAAAGTGTTCATGAAACTAGAAAAGTCTGGTTTTAAATGTGCTATAGAAAAGCTTTAATCCCTCCTGTCCATTATTACAATGAAAACGACCTGTTTGCTAAATTGACAATAATTCAAACGCCATAATTATGAAACTGAAATATTAAAGATGAATATGTAGGAAAATGTCAAAACATTTTATAAATAAAAGATTTGCTGGTTGCTAATCATATGTGGAATGTAAAATGGTCAATGCTTGTAAAAGACAAACACAAATTTCAATAGACTCATGATTATATTTTAATCAGTAATACCACTATCTGTTTAAACAGGCACGTTAACAAAGGAAAAAAACAGCGACAGAATACGTAGAACATTTAAGTGTTAATCATAATTGTATATTCATTTAACACTTAACTTACGTAAGAATTTACATAAAGCTAAATTTTAATTGTTTGTTTGTTTGTTTGTTTATTGGGTTTATCGTCCCACCAACAGTATTTCAGTTATCTGGAGACGGTGTCCACGTGAAGCAGATATAGTGCTGCCTTCACTGTGTATAGCATGCCGTGAACACCTGGCATGATACCACACCCAGTCGCATTATCCTGACACCGGGCCAACCAGTCGTGGAACTAGCCTTATATTTGATTGAGCGTTAGCAAGGGAGCTATACCACTACCATTTTAACGACTTTGGTATTTCGCGGCCCGGAATCGAACCCGGGGCCTCCCATACCTGGAGCCGACGCTCTACCGATTGCGCTACCAGGTCCGATAAATTTAATTGATAATAAAAAATAAATATATAGAATGTAAAATATAATAAATAAATAAATTATGAGCAAAAGATAACAAAAGGTAAATGTTTATTGTTTCGTTTTCTATCTTTTGCTGATCCTGGTCATGCTCGCTGACACGTATCGATATGAGAACCACACCGGGGCACTTTGCTTTATTTTAATGGCAATTATTTCTGGTTATGACCATATAAAGCCGCATTCAGGACACGGGTCTCACCTGAATTGTTTCTGTTTAATGTTCATCTTGTTAAATCAATACGAACAAATAATATAATCAATCATCGCGGAACGTATCTCTAGAATAGCTTTTGACATTCAACGTGATCTGATAGGGACTGGACCAGCTTGTACAAAACTGTTTAGAACGAATCGTCTGACCTATACATAATGTGTAGATTTCAATTATCCAGCTCCCGCTAATTAGAATATATACTTTCTTCTGCCGAGTCTTGAGAAATGTATCTAGTTACATTTATATGTTTGCAAATGATTAGGTATTTAAATGTGTTTGCTCCATAAATTGTATTTGTTTTTTCGTCTCATTGTTTTTGTCACTTTTACATTTGGCTTGCATGCGGGCACTGCTTTGCCTGATTTTGTGAATATTTCTAAACCCAGGAATTTGTCATTCATAAATATTGCAAATCTAGCAGTAAAATTGATAAAATGTCAGTTTTATATGTAAACAACTTAGAAATATTATGGGGTGATTTACTATATATGGTAGTTAAAGGGATCACGGGTCAGCAAATACCAGTTGGGACGAACACCATGGCCTTGATCGGAGTGAAACATGAATAACGGAACAACATTATTATTATTGCCAAAGTGCGACCGGTAATTATGTCCGTAATTAATTATTGTTTGATGATGAAAACGCTGTTTGATGGGTAATTTTTAAATGTTAATGGTCAATTATTGCTATCATGCATTTTTAACTGTATTCATCACGTCCTGGAACAATGTTGTTTGCATAATTTGAAAATAAGGTCATATCTGCTGACTTATAGCATTATTAAGACCAAATAATGACTGTAAACTCAGAGATTTCATCATTGATCAGATTTGTCATTACGGAAAATACTGCTTGGATGAGCAATACAAATGTGTTTGACTATTAAGTTATGAACAGAACATAACAGTTTTGTATTTGTCTCAACGTGTACATAGTACATAGTTGCAATATAATTACAATCAATGTTACTGTCACTGATCATCAAGTCTTCTCAAAACCACATACAAACAAAGACACAAACGCATACACGCAGGCTTGCACACTGATACATACACACGAACTCAATCTCACTTATCAAAAAGGAAAAGACACACCAACACTGCTCACACCACTTCACACACCTCACGTTTACTAACAATAAAACAACTTTATTTATCTAAGAAAACGTTGGGTTTTTTTCCTTAGAAACAACAAAACATATATCATTTAACGTTTTGTATTTTATTGTCGTTTAAAAATAATCGTACAAAGATATTTAAAATTTAGTCCGATAATCAGTTTTAGATGCACTAGTTATTGTAGTTTTTGTTTTGTGGGTTCTTTTCGTAATGTTCTGATATTGATCACAAATTACATACAACCTCACCCTGTAGAATTTTTTTACAATATTCTGTATTTATACATCCATTGCAAAGGGACACACTCCAAAAGTGGATCGACTGTTTCCATTAAAATCCTATTATCTAAAAAAAAAAACAATTTAAAAAATCAATTCTTAAAAATGCACTTGATGTAAAACGTGTTTATTTTTGGTCCCTTTGTCTGTTTTAGATTTTCTACAATAAAAGAATTGTAATGAAATTGAATAGTGCACATTTGACTGACGCGGTTTTAATTGTGCCATAAATGTTTTTATCCCCGCATTTCCATAATTGTAATCAAAACGACAGTTTTGTTCATTCAAGTGGCATAATTGTAAATTAAATATGCAACTGGATTAAAAAGAGCATGTAGAAAAGAAAAAAATGAAAATGTGAGTATTTGTAGTTGCAGGCGACATTAACAGTGACAAATGTTAAAACTTTAATTACGTGACACCCATGATTTACACGGCATGTCTCGGGACGTGTATTTTGTATTAATTACGGCATATATATCTGCAAAATGATCATTTTTGTCGTAATCCCCAGGTTCCATCCAAATTATCGATATTGCGTTATGATCATTAGATTTGTATAGACAGTATGACAGTTATTAAAAGAAAACAAGAATTTATGTTAATATTCTGATTTCAGTACCTTCTAAGTTGGTTAGATTTGAATAGACGGGTAAAGCTTTGTACTCAATATGCATTCTATAGTCTTTGTATCACATTTAAGGCATTTTGCATACCTATCTATTTATAATTATGCATCTTTCGAAACTAAGCTAAAAAGAAGTTTCATAGCTATTTTTTTTAAATATTTTATTGTAGTATTTGGTATTTTCAGACACGTACATTGTATACAAATGAACGCAAAAGCCTTAATATATGTTTAATATAATTCATACTTATGTTTCGCTACCAGAATACACTCGTGTGTAACAATGGGTTTTTGTATAGATATTTACATAATTATAAGTGAAAATATAACAAAAGTACATTTAAACCTCTTTATTGTTTATCTTTTCCTCGCCCTGTTCATGTTCGCTGACACGCATAGAAATGGGAACAACGCCGGACTCTTTATATTAATGACAGTTATGGCCATATTATACGGTTTTCAATGCATTGTTTCTGTTAACTGTTCATCTTATTTAATCAATATGAACACATAACTTAATCATTGTGTCGCTAGAAAAAGCTATTGATGATCATTGGAATCAGACAGAAACTTTTATCTATAACTGTATATTTTGCTGCTAAATGAATCAGTCATGTGCTACCAGCATAGATCCAGATCCGTCCTCGATGGGTTTTGTCTACACTATTGGACAGGGATGGATCAAAGGGGGCTGGGATGGGGGATGCATTACCAACCAGGTTAAAGAGTAGAGCTGTGAAAACACATACATGTAAGCTTAAAAATACTAAGCTTTTAAAGTAAATTTTGTGTGTTGATTGCTTACGTCGAAGTTAGAGTCCATTACTCTGTGTGCGTGTGTGTATATATATCGTATTTACAGCGATAAAATTTAATGAATCTTGACAGTCGCGAAGGGTCCATCGGTCTACCTTTGTATGTAGTAAGTTTGTAGCAAATAACAAGCAATAAGTAAGACTGTAGCTTTTTAAATATGAAAATGTCATTTTTATCTGTATTTGTTAACAAAAACTAAGTATTGGCTGATTTTCAGATATGGCAATTTGATGGTGCAATTTTAGCAGTTACACGATGACCTTAATGGAATCGGAAAATGAACAGCGGATATTAATAATCTTTTTTGCTTAAGTGCACCCTCAAATAATATTGCATCAAAATACATATATTTGAGCTAGAAAAGTTGATGTTTTGTTTATAACATATTGTGTGTTTAAAGTTTATGGCTTGTATGCATTTTTCTTTTGTAATTGTTTTTTTTTTTCATGTATTATAATGTAAATACTGTTTATATTATATGTTTTACGGTCGTATTAGGTGCACGCAAACATGGCAAAAGTTCGACTGTAAACTCAAATACTTTAAGCATCAGTTTCTCATTTAGAATGACATGTTAAACTCAAAACGAAAACTTTAGGAACATAAGCCTGATAAAAAGGGTGCTGGAATAGTGTGCAGGATGTTCCCCTGAATCTGCTTCATGTTATCACCGTCCACAGAAAACTGAAAACCGTACGCGGGGAGTTAACTCCAAACAAACAAATATAAAAATATGGTTATTAGTAAGTTTTAGTACTACAATAATATGTATATTGTACATGTAGTTGTATATTCAGCACAAAATACCAGGGCGGTATTTTACCAGGACGGATCCGGAGCACGCTTCTCTAGACCCCAACCCCTTGAAAATTCACTGACCATATTATGTACTTCATACACAAATATAGCACAATGACTGTTAAAATTATGCAATACTATCGTCATAACGTTACAATAACCATCTAGTAATTCCTCTAATTTCTCTTTGCAGATTGTTCAGCCTGCACCAAGTTCACGTTCACCAATGGACAGTTTACTCCGGACTACACCAGCTATAATGCTACGGATGTGGTAACGTTAAATTGTGTCACCGGCTACAATTTAACTGGTGACGTCACGTTAACGTGTAACGGCACCGACTGGATAGGCGTCATACCGTCGTGTTCAAGTACGTTACCCGTAAACCGTTTCCTCAAATTTTGGCACGAAAACTTCAGTTTTCAATACACTTCTAGGCTTTCACTTTAAAGGTATCTGACAGTTTGAACCAAAAAAATTTTCTCAAATTACCAAATAAGTCTACACAAAAGATCCTGCAAAATGTTATTAATTGATGTCCTATATCTGTGGGAACAGTCAAGCATAATTCACCACTCCTCATTGCAAACAAGTATTTCCTATCCGAGGCACGCTGCAGAGTAAGCTATTTCCAAACTTACAAAAAAACACGTGTCCACTTACTTTTGAGATCACGTGATATAGTCATCCGTGTAATCGGCTCTGACGTCCGTATCTATTTTTAGAAGAGGTCACTATAGATCTTTTTATACAGTTAGAAAGAAAACACATTCAGAGTGATTTTTTGCGATTAGTTCTGTTTAACAATTAAGTTCAAATTAAGTGTTCAAAATAGTATTTATTGAGACTTAAGTATGGGTTATACAGACATATGCCCAAATTCCCCAGAGAAGTGGATCGATATCTTTGCATGTATTTGATGTAGGCAAAACACTCAGATGACATCTTTAAAGAGTCCACGAAGCAAGTATTCAAACAAGTGCAGGAACCACTGATTACCATTTTTACGGTTTAAAGCTTAGGAGTCTCTTCCAGAAATGTTTCAACTTATTTACTTATAGTAGATTGGGAAACATGTTCATCTATATTATTTATCTGGACTGCCCACGTCTGGATCAGATACCACTTCCCGGATAGTTACTATCTGGAAAAAGTGAGGTAATATCCATTTTCTTGTCCGAGGACTAAGAACACTGGGTTGATCGGAGTTCAAACCCGATGCTCGCCTGTCCGGAGTTTAACGTCTAAGTCTCTCGGTCACGGGCGTTCACATTAATATTTTGGAATGCTTAACTTGTTCCCTCTAAAACGAGTTTTCAGTTACAAACCATATCTTAGCAGGTTTATTAATATCCAATAAGATTTAATAAAAAACGCTGTTGACAGCCTCAAGACGGCTATGTTAATACCCGAAAGATTTTTTTAAAAATCCCACTAAACCTAGCATTTAATTTCTAATAATGTTCTCGTAATGTGACCCATATTCAGTGCAATTGAAAGAATCTGGTCCTGGTCATGTCTTAAGACATTTTTTTATTTCCCATTAATGTGTATACTGTAATGCCCTTTGAACCGGCTCTACATGATTTATTCCAAATGTACTTTTTAAAATCATTTTAAAATCAGCTTTTAAAATCAACTGTACAAAACGTATGTACAAATAACCGATTTTAATCACATGAATGACAAAAACATGAATGAAATAAGTAAAAAGGCCCATATTTATGACTTTTACAAAAAGAAAATAAAAGAAAATACAAATTACAAATAAATAAAGCGTTAAGATTCAGCTTCATATGTTTATATCTTCATGGTCATTCGGCACATAGTTTGACGAAAGCCGACCATTACAGTAGTGGCACCAATCGTCGACAAAGTTATGGTCCAAGAGTTCTAATGAAACAACCTATTACTCGGTAATACGTTGTTCAAAGTTCATATGCGCTGTTTTAATATTTCTTAACAAAGCGTATGATGGCTGTGAACAAAGGCTTTATGTTATTTTGCAAGCATTACTCAAATTTATGACTTTATGTCATTTTTACAAGAATTACTAAAAGTTGTGACTTTGTGTAATTTTTACAAGACTTTATAACATATTCGTTTTTAAAAGAAGCAAAACAGATCTGTTATGATATATGCTGCTTTACAGCGACTTGGTCTCCGGTTTGCGTAGGTAATATCGCGTTAAACAATATCAAACGCACTTGATAAGAATTTTAATTACAGCCTCATGACATAAATCATCATTTTTTTTCAAGACGTCAACCGTTTTTTTTTCTGGAAATATTAATCACACATATGTTATATGTTCACATTACAATCTATTAACTGATTCATTATAAGATAATGAGTATATAGAAAGCTTAGTGCTAAGCAGAAATCAAAACTTATAGACTGAAAAATATGTTTTTTAACAAGCTAACAATTAAAAATTATGCCATAACCCCCGTATTCCACAATAGTGTTTATTTGAAAAGGTCTTAAACTAAACTACTTAAACGCGAAACAAGAAATAAAGACAAATGTCAGAGGGGATGAAAATGTTGACTTGAGGCCACGAATGACTTAATCAGTAGGTCGTTGGTGGAGACAGCCAAAGTTTTTAGTTCTGTTTGCAGGACAAAAGACATAAAGCTGTAGACTTGCTATGTTGCTTATTAAAAACACTTTTAACAAAGTCAAAGATTTCAGTAATGCTTGTTAAATGCCTGTGGTGACCACGGACCGAAGAACATTGTGCTAAACACGTAGTTTATATGGCATACACTTACTTATGGGTAAAGTCACCCACCTGTCACCACTCGGATCCCTCGAATTTTGTCGCTGCGGTGAACATGAAAACCAGTTTTTGTAGGCCGCGATTTGATCCATCCTTTCAAAGTACAAAAAGCAATGCCTACAAAGCAATGCTAAAAGCCGTGTCATTGTTTAGCGTGTTTGCAATTAATCTGCAACATGTATTTACCTTTTGTTGCATTTAATACTAAGTTCGTCTTTTCAAAAGCAAGCGTGTATTATACTTGAAACTATATTTGTTAATTATTGCCTTGGTATACCTTAGTTTATGCATATTTTATTCCTCCATAAACAAAGGATTAGGTTGTTGCAATTAATCCAACTACCTTTCAAAATTGCTCGCCTCATTATGTCTATGATATTTATGTTATGTGATGTTTTGTTTTGTTGTTTGTTTTTATTTGCTTAGATTCACATTTTCCATTTCATAACATTTTATGTAATGGCACTTATACGTGTACATACACGTTAAGATATTACTGAAACAGAAAGTTGCATTTGACATTTATGTTGATTTAACTTTAGTTGGGTTATTCAAACATATAATATTTAAATCGTCGCAGATGTTAGGAAAGTAATAAAAATATTTGCAAATTCGTTATGTTTTATTGTATAGACACTTGTAAACTTCGATCGGTCTTTGCTAACGTCAGATGACTCACAATTAATTATGTAATATTGAACTTTAAACGCCGGAAAGTTCCAGTTAATGTGTTTTTCCTTTGTCTTCCATTAGCCATAGATAACCGTCTTCTGTAACCTCGCCTCGTGCTCTCATCAACATTCAGTTGGCGAGGTCATATCGACCTACCCATGTATATCAAACAGACTTGTTTTCATATCCCGCAGTTTTTCACCAGTACTCAGGTTGCGCAGGAGGCAACCTGATCGATAAGATAACAAAAACAGACTGTTTCAAAAGAATTGCAAATTTGGTAGTTTAATTAATTGGCTCTTCTCTTATTGAAGTCGTTTGGGTACATAAATTGATAAATATCGCATAAGGTTCTCGGTGCCAGGCATAGAAATTCTAACCATTTTGGTGCCTATTGGTAAACATGGACAGAAAGAGAAAATGTCCAGATGAGAAAGTAACGTTTTGTTTGGCTCAATGCCTTTCTTATGTGTTTGGTCTTTGTTAAAGGTGGTATCCGATAGCTTGGACAAGATTTTTTAATAACCATATACATTATTATTACCTGAAAAGATCCCGAAATATGATGGTTATTGGTGTTTTACATCTATATCTAAAGTGGACCATAACAAACCTCTCGTCATTACAAGTTGTTGTTTGTCTTTTTATCAGAGCTACGCTGCACAGTTAGCTAGTTTTAAACTAAATAAAAACAAGTGACAACTCACTTTTGAGGACACGATATATCATCATCCAGGCAATCCGCTCTGATGTTTATATCTATTTTAAGCAGAAATCCCCATCGTGCTTATTTGTGGATATGGAAAAATGAACAATTTAGAGTGATATTTTCAAGATATTTACATTCTAACAACTCGTGTAGTGTTCAAAATTGTCAATATTTAAACTAAACCATTGGTTTATACAGAAATTATGCTACAATTCCCCAAAATATGAGCAAGGTCTTATAAAATGTAATTGAAAAAAGAAAACTGTCAGATATTACTTTGGATATAGAAAATAGTACAATAGATCAATGATATGTGATTAAAAATATAATTTTGGCTGCTCAAAATGTTAAAAAAATAGCAAGAACAAAAATGTTTTAATGGTGGTATTCGACAGTTTGTCTATTTCTAATTCATGTAACAGCTTCTTGCCCCTGTGTTGGGAAGTTTGGGCATAATCGATGCATAATCTTATACTTTAATTTGAATAGAAGCTGTTTATAACATGACCACATCGTGAATTTAGTCGTTTTAATTGTACATTCTTTCCTTATCTATAAGTAAGCAGGATGGGGATTTCAGCTAAAAATAGACATGACGTCAGAGTTTTTTACCCTGGCGAGTATGTAACGTAATCTTAAAAGTAAGTGGTCACGTAGTTTCCTAGTTTAAAAATAGCTAACAGTGCATCGTGGCTCAGATAGGAAATATCTGTTTGCAATGACGAGTGGGGATTTGTGTTTCACTGTTTACACATATATCGGGCATCATTTAACAGAATTTTGAATGGTTCTTTCAGGTCACATATACTTATTTGAAAAAGAATTCTTTGGTCCAACTGTTGGACACCACCTTTAAGCAAACATATTTTCGTTTTCATTTTGGAATTCTCATAATAAAAAATTTTAAAGCCGGCATTTGCATCATGTTCTTACAGTTTGTTAAGATGTAACACAACCACATCACCACCCCACCCCCGAAGACAATGATATATTTGATATCTAGGATATAGATTTTGGTTTTGCGTGATAATTCGCAGAATAATGCACTGTGTTACGTTCAGATGAGCGGTAATGTTATAGCAAAGGCTGTAGCCTGACTTATTAATTACAAAGCATCTGAACAACACGCAGTGCATTAGTCTGACATATAACACGCACATTACTATATTTCCATCCTAACACGTTTACTTGACTTCAGAGTATTAAAATGATTACAAATGCGTCGATTTACTTCCCTTAACAACGGGCACCTGTTCTGCGCTATAGTTTTGACTGATCCATTTACTTTGCATGCTGCTTTGGAAAAACGATTTATTAAAAAAACAGTATTATTTTCATAATGTGTATCAGTATTATACAATCATATTATAGCATTAACGGTTTAGGTTTTCATAAAAGTAAACAACTCAAATAAATGGAGAGCGGATAAATAATTCACTAACACGCGGGGATGGGGATGGTTAATTTCATCAGCCGTAATTAGTTGAGCAGCAAAACCATGCACATATCAATAAATAACGCATTCAATTCTTTTATGTTTATATGGTGATTTTAGTCGATCTTGTTAAAAATGAAATGTTTCTTTCAGTTGTTCAATGTAGCGCCCCTGCCAGCGTTGTTAATACAGCCATATCCCCGAGCCAAGCGATATTAAACTATAGCCAATCGGTCACATATACCTGTGACGTAGGCTGGCAGTATGCGAGCGGTAATCTCGTGCGCACGTGCCAAACAGATGGCACGTGGAATGGAACAGCGCCAAGTTGCTCACGTATGCACTGCGTAACTGTTGTTGTAGGGTCGTTGTTATTGTTGTTGTTGTTGTTGTTTTGTCATTTTTCGCAATTTATCCCTGCATTGCGTCATACATATTTTACATACTATGTCAAAGGTACTGTTATTATCGTCTTACATATTAAATGTAAAGGCACCATTGACGATTACTCTTACTACAAGACACAGTGCTATTACTATTTATAAACATCATTATAGTTTGTGGTGATTTAATTGTTAAAACCTCTGTTCCTCGCGAATCACGCACAAGTGGATTAATAAAGATTGACATTTAATCGTTTTATTATGTTCGGATCCACTTGAAATTCTTAGGTAATGTGCTCTACAAAACATCTAATACACATCTGTTCTGCAATCTTTTAAACATTTGGTGCTAAATTATCAATTAATTTGGGTTTTATGCGAACCCTTTTTTTAATAGAGGAGAATTGTTGCGATTTATTTATGATCTGAGAATAGATCTGCACCAATGTCACGTTATTCGTCATATATTCGTTTTATGTGTAATGTGGAAGGCGAAAAGCCTTGCTGTTCATTAGAATTAAAATCCGTACTGTGATATCCCAGTTTCATAAGACCCCATCATTATTAAATAGCACGATTATTATAAAGCGCCATTATTATAAAGAATTATAATATGACATTATAATTGTAGATCATCTTTATTGTATACATGTAGCACCATTATCATATAGCGTTATTATTATAGCGTCATTATTGTAAGGATGTTGCACTGTTATTATATAGCGTCATTATTATAGCGTCATTATTATAGCGTCATTATTATAGCGTCATTATTATAGCGTCATTATTATCAAGATGGTGCACTGTTATAATATAGCGTCATTATTATAGCGTCATTATTGTAAGGATGTTGCACTGTTATTATATAGCGTCATTATTATAGCGTCATTATTATCAAGATGGTGCACTGTTATAATATAGCGTTATTATTATAGCGTCATTATTGTAAGGATGTTGCACTGTTATTATATAGCGTCATTATTATAGCGTCATTATTATAGCGTCATTATTATAGCGTCATTATTATAGCGTCATTATTATCAAGATGGTGCACTGTTATAATATAGCGTCATTATTATAGCGTCATTATTATAGCGTCATTATTATAAAGATGGTGCACTGTTTTTTATATAGCGTTATTATTGTATAGCATAAGTACCGTTCAACTGAAGTCCTCTACCACTAAACACGTGTGCATTCCTTAGAAAAATCATAAATATTATTTAGATTTTTTTTATTTGCTGCTGGTCATTATATCATTCCGAAGTATTTTATTTTTATACTGAGATAATTTACCCTGTATGTTTACTGATTTTTCAACTGCTTAACTTTGCACATTTCTGTTACTTTTGTCGCATGTATTTTCTCCAAAGAAAATGAGCACATCATTTTATTTTTATTTCTTGTTTCACCTGCACAATGTAGCGCACCTGCCCCCGTTTCAAACGCGGCTATATCCCCGAATCAAACAGTATATAACTATAGCCAGTCGGTCACATATACCTGTGACGCAGGCTGGCAGCACGCTAGCGGTAACCTCTTGCGCACGTGCCAAGCGGACGGCACGTGGGATGGGACAACACTTAGTTGCTCACGTATGCACTGTATAGTTGTTGTGTTTGCTTGTCGTCATTCCACTTTAGCTCTTATGTGTGTCAAGTTTATAATAGTAAATATTATCTTATGGCATATAACCCATATGTCTGACGTTTTAGATTTTTTTCTATTTTCTGTTTGCGCTTAAAAAAAATCAAATAGCTTTTCGTGTATGAAATCTACCTATGTCTCTATAGCGCTTAATATTTCTTTTCTGCAATAATTGTTTAAACAGTACGTGCTACATGATGCATGTAGTTTGTGTTTTATATGACTAAGCATTCAATTTAGGAGAAAGTAATTAAAATGCGTCTTGTCCAGCATAACTGCCATGTGTAGCTACCCCTTCAATTCGCTCGTATTATGTATGTAGGCGAAAAGCACAAACGTCAGTTTTCTAAAATCGTGTCTGTAAGTAACCAATTTATTTTCATAACTCCCATCATTAAATATCGCACCATAGGGGTATATGTCACCTGAACTCCAAGCATCCTTATGGGTGACGCCCGTGCCGTAGCGGTAAAGTCTAATGTCTCCCATGCCTGCTTAGCCTCTCAGCGTGTGGGTTCGAGTCCATCACGGGTCGGTGGGAAAGTCTTCTAGCTGACCTTCGATGCGCCGATGGTTCTACCAGGCATTTGTCTGTGATCTTCCTCCACCAATATTGCTAGGATTCCTATGGCCATTATCGGTCGCTGCGATGTATTTCAAAAGCAACACAAACCAAGCATCCTTGCCTGTACGCTGGTGTGCATTTTCTTGAACCCAACATGCAAAAGCCCGTTTTATCAACGGTCGTAGGTAGCGTCTATATCAAGTCGGGCGTAATTCCGCCAAAGTTAAGACAGTCCGTCTTATGAAAGGACCGGTAGCTAAAACAATACTTGGTTGTTACTTTAAGAAAAATCAATAACAGTCAAGTTCAAAGTTTTATTGTTTCAAGAGAGTTTACATTAGGAAAGCAGACATATAATATTTAGTGACGAAATCGATTTATTAAACTGTTTTTATGTGTGTTCTCCTTATATAGTCCCCAGGTAATACAGTCAAACCTGTATTAAAAGACCACCATCGGGACAGGGCAAAAGTGGTCTCTTAAGACAAGTGGTCTCTTAATGCAGCATGGTTACTTTTTGTGAGAACTACACTTGAAATTTACAAATTGTGTTGTATAAGCAAGGAGTAGAGAAAGCAATAACATCAATATATTTTACTAGTGTAACAGAACAGTTAGGCATGTAAAGGTCAACTGATGTCTATAAAAATAAATAAATCAGCACATAAATACATGTATGTTTATCAAATAGTATGTTTGTGCATTTTGTATTGTGTACATTCCTCCTGGATTTTCACAGTCAGTTTGTATTTTGTGCTAAATCCTCTGTCGTCTTGTAATAAAATTAGTATGTAATTAAAGTATATACACTACAATTTGCATGTTATCAAATTGCAAACAACAGTTCTCAATTCATCACTTAGCACTGAAATAAATGAATGGTAGTTTGTTTCACAGATGATGTAATTCGCATGTCAATTAGAATGTGACTGTGGCACTTGACGTCCGGTCGCATCGTCGTTCAGTGAGTCATTTTGAGTTGAACGTTTAACTCGTTTCACTTTCGAATTTCCATGTTCATATTCGTTCATTAATTCACGTTTTTGTTTTGCAATGTTCTGAATCTGCGTTTTTCCGACACCA
Organism: Sinonovacula constricta; assembly: GCA_007844125.1. Taxonomy (NCBI): domain Eukaryota; kingdom Metazoa; phylum Mollusca; class Bivalvia; order Cardiida; family Solecurtidae; genus Sinonovacula; species Sinonovacula constricta. The sequence goes on from CM017555.1 coordinate 68,341,482, forward strand.
AGCTCAGATGCAACAGTACGACAACTTTTCCCACTGTTCAAAAGTTTGACAACTTGGACACGATCTTCTATTGTAAGGCACGTTCGTTTAGACATGTTGATGCGTAATGCAACAAAGAAAAACTGTTCCAGATATTCCATTACATTACTGTATCCAATTGCAGTTTGCGCTTGATAATTGTATATTTTAAGTTTTTAGCAAATCAATTTATCGTAAATCATACAAACATAACTTTGATTTACTTTTAAAGAAACCGAAGTCGGAACATGGTCAATAAGTGTCAATACGAGCGGTAATAGGGCACACTCGATTAGGTGTGAATCGAGCGCGGGCTTGATGTGTACATCGACCCAGTGACATTACGTAATTTCCCAGTTTGACACGGCCGATTGCAGTGATTAGCATAGAAGAGCAAACGTGTAAATTAATTGCTTATTGTGTGGTCGTAACTAATATGTGAGTGGATTAACGCGGTCGCCTATTAGAGTATAATTAAAGCATGTTTGACATGTTTATGTGCGGTCGCTGGACGCAGATCAAAGGTGGGCGCTTATTACATTACAATTACAGAACAAATATGATCGGGCGGCTTTGAAGTGGTCGCATAGAGCAGGTGGTCGCCGGTTAGGGGTGGTCGTATGGTCAGGTTTGACTGTAGTTTATCTAATCATAAGTTGTTTCCCGAAAGTTCAGAATCAGTTTCGCATATATAACTGTATCAGATCCGTCAGTTCTGATTTTATTTCGCTGCTTCGGGTTTATATATCATTGTTGCAACAAATCAGTAGATCTCTAAGATATATATCATGCAACATTTGTTGATGGTTTTAAAGAAAATATCCGACAGTTTGGACCGGATTTCTTTTTTCAAACAACTGTTTAAATTATTGTTTACTCGAGATCCCGCTAAATGTTGTTCATTGATGTATTTTATGTATGTTAACAGTAGAGAATAAAGTCACACATAATTACAAACGTTCATTCTTTCCGGAGCTACGCCGCACAGTTAGCTATTTATAAACTAAGAAAATCACATGACCACTTACTTATGAGATCACGTTTTATCATAAACCGTGTAATCCGCTCTGACGTCTGTATCTATTTTTAGCAGAAATTCATAACGTGTTTATTTTGTGACGAAAGAATAAACATTAAAAGCGATTTTTCACGATCAGTATTATCTAACAATTGAGGAAGTGTTCCAAATCGTCTTTATTTAGAGTGTATGCAGAAACAATGTCCAAATACACCCAAAGAGGGGTAAGGTTTTGTTAACGGTATTTGACAGGCGCGTATCTGGGCTATGTTTGAAGTTACGCGCAATAACAAGGGACATAACCTTTGCAGCAATACTTTTGAATATATCCTGTTCTTTTCAAATGAATAACAGGTAAAATGCGGACATGCGGGGAACTTAACGCAAAATATGAACGACTAAAATTCTGATGTGTATAAGTTTAATCATTTTAAACCTTTTCAACTTGATTGGTGTGGTAAAAAGATTCTATAACATAGAAACAACGCAAATAAAATATATTATTCCTCACCCGGGTTAGGCATCGACTTTCTGAGTGTTTTTGGTACTTTTAGATTTTCGATTTTTCGAACGGAGGTTACGCACGTGCGTAAAGTGCGTAATGGCAGAAACGCGCCTGGTATTTGATATAAGCAAACTGTCGGATATCACCTTTAAATAAGCGCTTGCTTACTTCCTGAATAACTTCGAAACTTAAAGACTCGGTCGTTAATATCGAGGTTTTTAGCGTTCGTCGTAAAATCAGACTTATTGATAAAGCGGAGCTATAATGTAGAATGCACTTTATTTACGACTGGTCAATGTATCATTCAGAAACGTTTATTTCAATGCTGAAATCATTTTCCCTGATTTTTCACTGATTGTTCAATAACACCACTCTGCAACTTATCTGTTTTTCAGGTCACATGTTTATTTTTCTTCAAAGAAAATATGCACATCATCATTTTATTGGTTTTCAGTTGTTCAATGTAGCGCCCCTGCCACCGTTTCAAACGCAGCCATATCCCCGAGCCAAGCAGTATATAACTATAGCCAGTCGGTCACATATACCTGTGACGTAGGCTGGCAGCACGCGAGCGGTAATCTCGTACGCGCGTGCCAAGCGGACAGCACATGGGATGGAACAGCGCCAAGTTGCTCACGTATGATATATGCAGGCGCAAAATATTTGATTTTCTTTAGTACAAAAATATATTGTTTCCAAAAAACGGCTGTACTTGTATTTTTGGTTTACTTATTTCATTTTTATTTGATTATTATTATTATATTTTGTGGCGTTTATTTGTAATAATATTAAAATAGGTGTCTATATAAGTTTAATAACTGTTTGGAATAGTATTCCTTATTCCTTCTTTTTAAAATTACTGCGTTGTAGTGTTATTTTGTTTGAAATGGGAGAAGAAAAAATTCTAAAATTAGAAAAAACACATATCATAAAATTATGTCGCAGTTTTGTCTTCAAAACCAATAAGTGGTTTTCTTCACATGCATAATAAGATGTGAAGCACAACATAGTTGTAAATTTTTTATCAGTTCACTGCGCAAAATTGAAGTTCAGTACAATATATCCCACAAAACAAAACTTTATTAATATTGATAAAAGTGCCTTTTTAACAGTAAAATTTGCACCGAATTGAGTAGTCAAGCATTCAAGGTTAGCATTTTGAATGCCAAATATGTAAGGTGACTCTCAAGTTCTCTGAACTTTCTGACCTACAGCGGTCAAAATGCAAAAACAAAAACAAAAAAAAACAAAAAAACAATGAAAGAATTTATGTTTTATTTCAACAAAAATGGCCGAAGGACTCCAATTGAACTCAAAAATGCAAATCGCAATGGGAAAGCATCGGCAAATTGACACATCATCTCTCGGATGTAACACAACAACCATATAGTTATAGTTATCTATTTTGGAAATTCAGCAATAGCTGTGAAGGTGACGCAACATGACGTGTAGAATGATAAATAAAAGTTTATATGATGAAATAATCTTGCAGCCTACACTGGTATCATTTTTGAAAAATAACGTTTTCTAACGTATCTTTACGGCGAACAAAATGACATACGAAAGGTTGCAAATATGCATCCAAAGGATAGTCGTATTGAGAACGAAATTTTCCAACTGAGCAGAATTCACGAGAAGCATGGAGCATCTGATTCAGAGAAGGTTGAAGCTATTAACTCTCATTCTTGAGATTGCTAGTTGTGAATGAAATCTTGTGTGTAGTTTTGTGGTTGCAATTATTTTGTTTTTACTTTAATGCCGATTTTTGTTAATTTATCAATTTTCTTATATTATTTTATCAATCAAATGGTACTTGTTGTAAGTTTGTGAATAACGGCAAGAAAAGTTAAAAATGGTGGCGATCTGAAGAAAATGTCTTTACACGTTGATTCCTGTTTATTTCACTATTATCTAAAAAAAGGTAGTTCTTCCCTTCACATCTTATATAATCTAACTTACATGGGAAGTCTTCTGAATTGTCTCATCATTGAACACCAGTTCGTGCTTTCTCTTTGAGCAGTTGTTTTATGTTTTAACTCATAAAGAAACTTGTTTCTTCAAAATGCTACTATTACAGCAAAATTAAAGCTATATTCACTCCATTTTTCAGTTGTCCAGTGCACGCCAGCCAGCGTTGCTAATACAGCCATATCCCCCAACCAAGCGGTATTTAACTACAGCCAGTCGGTCACGTATACCTGTGACGTAGGCTGGCAATATGCGAGCGGCAATCTCGTGCGCACATGCCAAGCAGACGGCACGTGGGATGGGACAGTGCCAAGTTGCTCACGTATGCACAAGCAGATTTGCTGCGAAAAGACAGCATCTTAATTAAGTTGTTTCTCCTTTCTTCTCTTGTTCATTTAATAGCCTTTATTTCATGGCTTCCTCTTCTCAGCCATTTCTTTTTCTATTTTTCTTCTTTTTTTTCCCTTATTCTTCATCATTATTATACTCACCATCTTTCTATTCTCGAACACCATCTTTATTAACGTCTTCTTCCTCCTTTTACATTTTGTAGTCTTCTTCTTCTTCTCCTTCTACTACTACTACTTCTTCCTTCGTTTCCTCTTCTTCTTCTTCTTCTTCTTCTTCTTCTTCTTTTTCTTCTTCTTCTTCTTCTTCTTCTTCTTCTTCTTCTTCTTTTTCTTCTTCTTCTTCTTCTTCTTCTTCTTTCTCTTCTTTATCTTCTTCTTCTTCTTCTTCTTCTTCTTCTTCTTCTTCTTCTTCTTCTTCTCCTTCTTCTTCTTCTAATACTTCATCATCTTCTCGTACATATAGCTCTCCAGCTTCTCATCACATGGTACGATAATTTTTTACCTGGATATGTCACCTATCTCACATGCTTTGCACTAGGCAGTTGTGTGTATGCTTCCATTACCAGTAATAGCTTTACATCGCACATATGGCAATATTTGTCTTTGCGCTTGATGGTATAAAGGCGCGTCGCAGTATTGCTTCTATCTTTGTTCTGCTATTTCTTCTTCACTGCCAGAAGATTTCCAGCTGTCCTGCAGTGCTTTGGTAATCCTACTCTTATTGGCGTCCCCTCCCATAACTTGCAAATGACCAAATTTGGATACATTACTATATATTTTAATCCCAAGAAAAGCAACATGTAATGCGTACTTCGTGCTGCTCATACGTAAAGCGTTAAAGTGATCAACGGAAATTGGCTTTGCTCCATGTTTTCCCATCCTGTTTCCTTTTAATATCCACCCATTCATCATCAGAGATCACGTGCCCTGCTGACCCAGCCGCTAACGCCGCGCTAGTTCCAAGTCAAGCGTCATACACGTACAGTACGTCAGTGACGTACACGTGCAATACGGGCTATAATTATGCCGCCGGCGATCTAGTGCGTACGTGCACGCTAGCCGGCACCTGGGACGGAACGCTGCCAACATGCACAAGTAGGTTTGTCACAAAAGTATCGTCTGATGTACATAGTATCTGGTTTGACAACCCTAATAAAACGTTGGTTAAAGAATGTTGATGAGTTGTTGCATGTAAATCTATATTTCATGTTCGCATTTTATTCTTTACCACAAACACGTAATAGTCTTAAAGAACAAAAACTCAAGACAATAAACCTATTTCCTTTAAATACTTGTTTTTCATTTTTCATACTATTTGGGCAATATTTAATCATAGCTGATTATTTTTGTAATTTGTGTTAGTTATATGTACGTTAGCAAAAGTTAAAAGTTTCTTAACCGTTTTCAGGTGTAACACGGTCCTTCTTCGCCTCTGTTTATAATAATTAATTTATTGTTCACTAAAATTATTACTGCATGATGCTCTATTACTATTTATTCTCGTGTATAGTCACTTTTTAAATTTGCGGTGCGTTTGCGGTTCCTCCGCCACCAATAATGAGCTGGACCTCTCTAATGTGACCAATAATGTGTCGGTGTGATATAACAAAAACAAAAACATTTTGTTCAATAAAAAACAAAAGCGGATTAGTAAGTTTGTGTTCTTCCATTGTTTATTACATAAACCAGATCCGTCTGCACTTTTTTTTGTTTCTATCACCAGGCGTCCATTGCAAATAAATGTGTATTGTATATACATGTAAATAGGATAAAACAACTGTTGACATTATTCGTCCATTCGTCCATTAGTTTACCTCCTTTTGTTAAGTTATTAATGAAGTTATTCGCAGTTAAAAGTTGCACACAATAGGAAGCAAATTATTACAGCGTGTCAACACATTACATCGTGGTATTTTACCATGCATGTTGGCTATATTTATATGTAAAATAATGCCAATAAAATTATGTTATGTTATGTTATATCATTTAGGCATAATGCTATCTTTGAAATGCACTCATACTTCGGGAAAGAACATAGCGTATTCTATTTAATCTCTAACTTGCTCTTGTATCATAACAATTTCATAAAAGCCAAGCAAAATAAAAAAAATATTTTGTTGTTTTTTTTTTCTTTTTGAGGTGGGGGTCGTTTTTGTTCAGTTATCTCAACAGTGCATTTATTTGTATATACTTTTAACAGAGATGTAATAGAACACCGCCTACTTTGCACAATTGGTCTTGCTTGGAGAAATCTGACCAAAAGTTATGCTATTGCTGCTAAAGTCATTGTTTCATTTGGTTAACAAAGAACTTTCGTATTGGTTAATGCATTGTCGTAACCCATGTTCGCTCATACCGCCTCTGCTTTCCTGGTGGCCATGGGTTATTAGGCTGGTAAAAGTACGTGTTCATGAATAATCCATGAATATTCATGAATATTCAAATCATAGCAACCAGTAGTCGAATGGTGTTAATTGTCAGTGTCAAGATTGCCGCACTAACCTGCGACGCCTTTTGTTGACAAATTGTTATCATTTCATTTGCCGAATTTCCCTGCTGTCTGGGACACATAGCCAAATCCTTCAAGGAGTTATTCATGAGAACTAAGTTGTTATTTTGGCCAGGTAACCCACGGCGTATGCATGTAGTTATAAAGGGATATTTACCGTGAGTTCCGACAATGTGGTTATTGACACTATCAGCAGGATTTAAGACTAACATACACTTACCTTACAGTTGTCACTTGCGGCGCCCTGACAAGCATCACGGATGGCACATATAGCCCAGTACAAGGGAGCTATAACTACGGCACGGGTGTGACCTACACGTGCAACACCGGCTACTATATCTCTAGCGGGAATGCTTCACGCACGTGCACTGCAGCCGGGACTTTTGACGGAGCACAACCGACATGTTCTAGTATGTTTGTGTACACCTTAACTGAAACTGTTACTATGTTCTCTGAAGCTATCTTTTTATATAGGTTCTTAATAACAAGTTTTAATTTTATAATGCTTTCTTTTTTGTTCATCGTACTTTAGCAACATTTCACTTTAGACCGTCTGGATTAGTATTATTATTAAGGTTTTTGTTGCGTAAAATCCGATAGGGCGTGCTGATACATTATAAAACTGGCCAGTTGTCGTCGTCATCGTTGTCGTCGTTGATCTATCATTTAATCTATCCTTTTATGTCAAAATTAAAATTTGTCATTAAAAGGATACGAAAACAATATCGATTTATTGTCCGTTTTTAATATATATGTATTTTTAAAAACTTGTATTAAAGATCTAATGAGCTCACGGAAACTAAGCTTAAGCACTGATCGTTAAACTGACCTTTCTCGATATTCTAAAGTTAAGCGAGCTCGAAAGAGGGTAGTTGGGCGTACACTTTGGTGCCTCTCTGTATAGCACGGGATCAGCGTTTATTCATCTGTAAATGTTGATGTTACTACCGATGAAACCAATTACGCCTACAGAACACTTGTATCAATGCGACATAATTAGTGGTAATGAGTTGACGAATAAGTACGAATAAATACATACTATTAATTGTAATTGTCATTGGAAAAAAAAAAGAAAATTGCCCAATAACTGAGCTCGGGGGAGTCCCTCTCGGTATTGCATGGGATTAGCGCTAGTTCACCAGTAAATGCTGACGTTAATACCGATATAGGCCAATTACGCCTATTATTAATTGGGCTTACATAACACATGTCGGCTTGCGGATCGGGAGGTCGCGGGTTCAAACCCCGGCCGGGTTAAACCAAAGACTTTAAAGATGGTAGTAGTGGCTTCCCTCCTAACGCTCGGGGCTAAGGGGACAACATTACGCCTGACACGTCGGTGTCAGTATAATGGACCGGCCGGGTTCAGTCCCTGGGTACCTCATAAGCGCCCCTGTGCTATAATGATAGAAATGTTGTGCACAGTATCGGCAAAAATGTCGGCAAGATCCCAATCCCATTCCATAACACTTGTATTAATGAGCCTTATCGCATGTCAAATACGACACAATTAGTCGATATTTCTTTTTACGCTAGCATGTGATATGTGTACTAACTTGTATTATATCTTCTACTCTACTGCCTAGTGATATTTTCTTCATATTTCGTATAACTATTCCCTTTTAAGCTACCTTGTGATATATGTTCTAAATTATAAAGCGTATTCTCTATTCATTGTTATAATTTCTTCATATTTCAATTAACTATAAGCTTTTTTATGCAACCTTTCGTGTTATGTCCTATTTATTTATACTCTGTCGCATAGGTCTCTTTTTTTCTACATATTATTATTCAAACTTTTACCTCGTCTACTAGCATGGATATCCATTTTAATCGTCGTCTCTCTTGTAGCCTTCTTTTCGGCCTTTTGTTTTCAGTCGTCACGTGTGTGCCAGTCACTGTCACAGATTCCACCCATTTGCCAGCCACTACAGTTAACTATAATGTGGCTGTCACATACACATGCGACGCTGGGTTCGAACTCACGTCTGGTGTTCTAACGAGAACGTGCCAAGCCGACGGGTCTTGGAGCGGTACAGTGCCTGTCTGCTCAAGTACGACCAAGTCACTGTTATTTCTAGATAAATAGGAATCCTAAAAGCTTGCCATACATAGCACAGGCGAAATTATAATTATATTTATGTGGACACTAACCATTGCTATACATTCAAGGCGATATCCGACACTTTGTCTATATGAAAATAGGATGTAACAATTACATATGCTGTTGTTGTTTTTCTTAGTTCAAATAATGGCTAAACGTAAGTTTTCTTGTGTCAAAAGATATTCAATGTTGTAGTTTTTTAAATCGTAAGACGATAAAACTCAAGAAATGTTTTACTTCTAATTCTATGTTCGTCTTCTCTCCAAATAATTTTAGACGCGATGCTATTGTATACAGTTTTTGAACCTTACGTACACCATTATTATAATTATTATATTTTAGAGACATATGTGCCCGATTTATCATTATGCCCACTGTTAATAAAATAAAATTTATCATGCATTATTAGTTACACTTAGCTGACCTTATTGTCGGTTAATTCTGGAGAGAGAAAAAAAACATTGATAAGAAAAAGCAAGTGAAATCGTGTTTATGGTGGTGATACGTGTTAAAACTCGTTCCGATCTTGAACATCAATCTGCAGATTTATCTGGACTTTTCATGTAAACAATACCTTTTTTTTCTTTGCCTAAATCGTCCAAATTTTCTTTCCCACAGTCTCTGACACCACCTTTAACTATGAACGAATGCTATTTTGTTGTTACACATAGATAAAATTATAAATTTGGCTTGCTCTCAATTGATGGTGATTTTTAAGAAAATAAATGATTATCATATAATTACGAAAACATGTGGGATAAATCCTTACTTGGTAATCGGACATGTTAATAGCGCTTTCACAAAACGTTATCATACATTCGATTAAACTTTAAGGTACTTTAACTTTAAGGTAATGCAAAAATGCAATTTATACAGAAAATGCAATTTGTCTAGAAATAGCAGACGTAACAAGCGATATCAAATATCAAAGCGACTTTAGTAGCTATGAAAAGCAGTAAAACCAGGCGTACATGACCATCTATGCTTTCTGGGTGTATAGTGGGTTTTTCAAGCAATGTAACAAGTAAATATTCATATTTCACCCAAATTTCACTACGTGGTACAATTAACATTGCCTTGCATTTTCCTTGTCAATATGGTAGATAATTGCATATAAGTTTGTTTACAATGCATAATTCCTATTCTGCGTTTGCTCACGAATGGTAAAACTTTGTGAACACAGTAATATCCTGCGTTCCTGATGTCGTTGCTAATGCTGCAAAGACACCGACCACAGCAACAATTCCGCACAGCACGACAGTGACGTACACATGCAATACTGGCTACCAATATTCTTCCGGTGATTTGGTTCGAACTTGTAACCTTGACAAAACTTGGACTGGTACTGCACCAGTTTGTGTCAGTAAGTATTGTGTAACGGTACAGACATTTGCTTAAACACAAAGTTCGGCGTGGTTTGCGCAGTATTATAGGCGATGTTTAATAAACAAAACAGTTGCAGGGTGTGATGCATTTCTAGCATATCAGTGACATAATTGTATAGATTTCTACTCGCATTTCTTCTTTATTATAGTTGAGAATGTGTTTCTTTTCTAGCCTTTTGTGTTTTGCAGGCATTATTTATATCTTACCTCTTGCAACTTTACTTAGTCAGGCAAGCAGTCTCTTTGCATGATCTAATATTCAATTTTGTGTCTAAAGCATTTATACAATTCTTTATATTTGATGTTGTCTCTTTAATTGATTTTACTTATCCTCTTTCTAAACCAGTAGTGTGACTCTTAGTACAAGTAATTTGAAATTGTAACTGTTGTCGTTAATTTTACTGTTTCGAGTTCAAGATGTTCTTTTTATAAGACATGCCACATTACCATATTTAGGTTTAATACTATATATGATTCTATCTCAATTTATAATTGTTAACCTTCATTTTAATAACCAATTAAGAAAATTGCCCACAACATTGTGCAATAAGCTAATACAAAATCCCGATTTAACGTATCTGTAACTACAAATTTACATAATCAGATATATTATAGGAAGACTTGCATAGTGATGTGCTTTGGTTATCTCACAAAATCGTTGCAAATAAACCATGACTTTCATTCAAAGGAATAGTGACAGCCAAATATACAGTAACATTGTTCCTTGTTTCTATGCTTGCCATTTTAGCCATACAGAGGGCTTATTTTTAGAATTTTATAAATATTTTAATTCAGTCCTGTTATCGCATCATCTTTTTTCTAACAAGTTAAGCGAGAATGTCGTATTATTTTGGGTTTTCTTTAAATTGAACAGTTAAACTTAAGGTTTAATATGATGTAAATAAGTATTAACAAAAATACTAAAAGGATATATTCATACAAATATCACATATAATTATATTATTATTATTATTATTATTATTATTATTATTATGTAATAATAAAAATAATAATAATGATAATAATGACGATCGTCGTCATTCTCGTCATCATCTTCATCATCATCATCATCATCATCATCATCATCATCATCATCATCATCATCATCATCATCATCATCATCATCATTATCAACAACAGCTGCAGCAGCATAATAATCATAATCATCATAATCAAAATCCTCATATCCTGACCTTACTATGTGATCCTGTTCACCAGTCAAGACCTGCCCCGACCCGGGTGACGGCGTGCATTCAGTACGGTCCAGTAACCTGACAGTCTACAACTACCTTGACGTTGTAAACTACCCATGCGAGACGGGGTTCAATTACAGTACCGGCAGTGCTAGCATAACGTGTCAGGCAGACCAGACGTGGTCTGGAACTCCAGCAACCTGTACAGGTAAGAACAAGATGTATTTTGTTCTTATTTATTTAAAGCTGTGGAGGTACATGCATGTCATGACATTTATTTATATGCTAAGTTTTATAAATCCTGTTTTCTCACACCGGAGTATCTCATTATAAAAGTTTAAATGACTTTGTATTGTATTTTTTACTTAACAAAAACTCTGTAACGCGAAAGGAATAATACATTGATTTATTATTTGTATAAGCTACTGATATATGCCTTTATTACAGTTGTCACGTGCAATGCACCTGCCAGTGTGGTAAATGCTACGGTATCGCCGAATCTTTCTCTGTACAACTACTCCAACGTCATAACCTACACGTGCATTACCGGATATGAGGTCACTTCCGGTAATGCCATAAGAACGTGCCAAGCGACCGGAGCCTTTGATGGAACAGCACCCGTGTGCACAAGTAATTCACATAGATCGTTTGTCAATTCTTTTCTCTTCTTGTCATAACAATACATGTTAGGGAAAGGCAATTGGTCAGTTCTGTTTTTTACTTGTAATATGATATTGTCTATGAGCATGTTTAAGTTTAAAAGCGTTAAATAAATGTCAGATTTTATCAATAACTACTCCTGAACGATAAGAATTTTCTTAAGCAAAGTAATTTAAAAGTATAACATGACGCATTGCTATTTTGTAACTTTGTATACGTGAATTGAAATTAAGGCGATTTTTCAAATTATACTTTATAAAGGTTTCTGAACCAAAATATATATCGATGTAGTTTAATCATGTTGAGCCACGCTGCTACTTCATAGCTTCATAAAATAACATTTATTATACTTACATACAGACTCCATGTTAAAGATGTTGATATTTTGTGTATACATATACCTTGAAATAGTGTTCATGTTGTAGCTTTAGCCAGTGTGCCTTTTGTTGCCGTGTTGTGAAATTGCATTTTTTTCAAACGGTTTATTTTTATTATATTACATTTATAGATATGAATCATCTTGCCAAAACGCGTGCATCATCGGCATACAAACAGTGCGTTCATGTGTATTTGTTTTCTTATATCAAACAAGAACACTTCTGATTTTCTAAATTGTGCCTAGATTACCATTGTGAGCATCAAAAACATAGCTTGAATGTTCTTGATTAAGTTTTATTTCAACTTGGAATGCTTCCAGTATTGTGAATATAAATTGACTGCTTGTTTTTCAGCGATTAAGTTTCAGCCTGCATGACACTAACAATGCTTTGGGGCGGATCTAGAATAATAACTAAGATATTTTTTTTATACCTGCATAATAGGTTTGTTCAAAGACCTCGGTTTATTTCTGACCTTTCATAAGAATGGTCCTTTGGTATGTGAACTAAAAAGAAATACCATACCACTAAGTTATTTTTATCATATATTTTTGTGTTTTCATCAATAATCCGGGGATTTTGATGTTTCAATATTATAACTGGTATTTTAAAGTTGTATAAATAAACATTCCTCGCTTTCAAGGAGGATTCGAGAGGAATTTAGTCAGTCAGAAAAATTCAAGGGAGAGATTCTTTCCGCCTAGGAAAACTCACTTGAGGGCTTCTGTCCACCTATGCCAAAGTAACCGAAAACTAATTTTGTCCGGAGCGGGGGGTCCAGCCCCCACTGGGATTTTGGTAGAGTGAGGCGTGCGCCAAGTTCGCCTCGTCTAAGTCCGCCCCATTGCTACTTGCGTATTATGTTTATTACTTTCTTGCCGCTGAGGTCAACATTTTGCCTTATTTTAGTCGTTAAGTGCCCTCAGGATGTGATTCCTTTCTCCACCATCACGCCTAACCTTGCGCAGCACTTGTATAACACGCAATGCACGGTAGCGTGCAACCTTGGATACAACATGACTGGCGACGCCACGCGCACCTGCTTGGAGACCGGGTCTTGGGACGGAACAACTCCAGTCTGCACAGGTTTAGTCAGCATGCGCTTATCTTTTTATTTATGAATATATATTTAGTTTAAATTAGCTGCGTCATATTTTTACTGAAAATCAATATAAATTGGGTGGATGCCGAGTTATTTCAAAATAAATATCTTTAATATGATCAGTCGACACTAATAAATTACCTAATAAAACAATCTCCCATTCCCGGTACAAAACATACTAGAATTGATTATCAAACAAAATATCCCATTGACAGTTCAACAGAATCAGGTAATAATTTTAGGTGTGTGTGTGTTAAAGCGACTTGCCACCGGTTTGAAAAAAATGAATTTTTAAATAAAACATGTTTGAATTACAATTTCTATTGGAATAGAATATTATCTTTAATTGCTTTGCTATACCTGAAAATTATGTTCTTCGAATATTAGGATGTCTAATGGTTAGGAGAATCAAGTGCGACAAGACGCGTTGCAACTGTTTCAACAAATGTTAAGTTAAATTACTTATGACCTTTATCTAAAAACTGCGAGAATATGCGTCATGTATACATTAGTTGTTAGTTATACATTGTTCATTGGCTCGATAGTTTCGCAATAACAAAATACTTATGATGTGCGGGCAGTTTGGTTCTATGTGCTACACGTAACTACGTTTAATTGAGACGATTAAAGTCGCTTTAATGCCATTATTTGTACTTTTATTGAATAGGTCCAGCATATCCCTGCTTTAAAAACAAAGTAACCTGCTTTTAAACACGACTTATGTAGTTCTTTTTCAAAACAATATTTTTGCCAGTGTTTTAAGCATAATGCAGTTACAGACGACAAAAATTTATTAACTTCTCCTTTTTTATATTTTTAATGACTTACAATGTACGACACTGATTCAAATGAAATGTAGATTACTGATGTCAATTAAACGACATTGTGATATGCACTATCAAAATGTAAATGAAGTTAACATTATACTTAAATGCACACAAAATAAAAAATAATACCAAAAAAATCTTAATATTTTATCATTTTTTATATTTATTAACAAACCAGTATTATGAAAAGGTCAAAATGCCTTTTATTGTAAGTCAAAGTTAATGTCAAACACGACAAGGAAGAATACTTTCATTTTTTATTTTATTTTAAACAAATTTATTGTATTTCTTGTATTCCTAAAATATAATCTAGTATATTAAGCTTTGTCAATATACTGCATTTAAACTTGCTGAAATCACTTTTGACAAGATTATGCAACCAAGGGCGGATCCAGAAAATGTCGGTGGGTAGGTGGGTGGTGAATCAAGACCCATTCAACTTTATCGCAGTAAATACTAGGTATATACACAGTAAGGGACCATAACTTCGACCTAAGCAGTCAATTAGAATTTACTTTAAAAGCTTAGTATTATTTTAAGCTTACATGTATGTGTTTTCACAACTCTACTATTTTACCTGGTTGGTGTGGGGATGCATCCCATATCCCCCACCCCGGGATCCATCTCTGTATGCAACATACTCTTCTAATACTATCTACATATCTTATTGTTTTGCTTTTTAATGAATTTAATGGAGAAAAAAATGAATTTTTAATTTAAAAAAAAATCTTATTCGGCCAGAAAAAAAAGATTAATGAGGCAGTGCCACCTTAACAAATTTACATCTGTTTGCATAAGTATTCCATTTTTCAATAAATACCTTTAAGTTATAACAGATTTACTGTCGATATTTCGTGTTCCGAAACAAACTGATTGGAATCTGACTATCATTAAGGTTAATAGGTACAATTTAAGTGCGTTATATGCGAATATAAATGATTCTTTGTTGTGTCATTATCAAAATGAATTCCACTGTTGTAACAACAGCCACTGATAAAAGATGAATACGCTGTAAAGAATAATTAGCGCGTGTTAATAATTGTGGTATGGGATGACACAATGGCCGTTACTGTGACATAACACAAATTATGGTATGGGATGACACAATGGCATTTACTGTGGCATAACACAAATTATGGTATGGGATGACACAATGGCCTTTACTGTGACATAACACAAATTATGGTATGAGATGACACAATGGCCTTGACTGTGACATAACACAAATTATGGTATGAGATGACACAATGGCCTTGACTGTGACATAACACAAATTATGGTATAGGATGACACAATGGCCTTTACTGTGACATAACACAAATTATGGTATGGGATGACACAATGGCCTTGACTGTGACATAACACAAATTATGGTATGGGATGATACAATGTCCTTTACTGTGACATAACACAAATTATGGTATGGGATGACACAATGGCCTTTACTGTGACATAACACAAATTATGGTATAGGATGACACAATGGCCTTTACTGTGACATAACACAAATTATGGTATGGGATGATACAATGTCCTTTACTGTGACATAACACAAATTATGGTATGGGATGACACAATGGCCTTTACTGTGACATAACACAAATTATGGTATGGGATGACACTATGGCCTTTACTGTGACATAACACAAATTATGGTATGGGATGACACAATGGCCTTAACTGTGACATAACACAAATTATGGTATGGGATGATACAATGTCCTTTACTGTGACATAACACAAATTATGGTATGGGATGACACTATGGCCTTTACTGTGACATAACACAAATTATGGTATGGGATGATACAATGTCCTTTACTGTGATATAACACAAATTATGGTATGGGATGACACTATGGCCTTTACTGTGACATAACACAAATTATGGTATGGGATGATACAATGTCCTTTACTGTGACATAACACAAATTATGGTATGGGATGACACAATGGCCTTTACTGTGACATAACACAAATTATGGTATGGGATGACACTATGGCCTTTACTGTGACATAACACAAATTATGGTATGGGATGACACAATGGCCTTTACTGTGACATAACACAAATTATGGTATGGGATGACACTATGGCCTTTACTGTGACATAACACAAATTATGGTATGGGATGACACTATGGCCTTTACTGTGACATAACACAAATTATGGTATGGGATGACACAATGGCCTTTACTGTGACATAACACAAATTATGGTATGGGATGACACAATGGCCTTTACTGTGACATAACACAAATTATGGTATGGGATGACACTATGGCCTTTACTGTGACATAACACAAATTATGGTATGGGATGATACAATGTCCTTTACTGTGATATAACACAAATTATGGTATGGGATGACACAATGGCCTTTACTGTGACATAACACAAATTATGGTATGGGATGATACAATGTCCTTTACTGTGACATAACACAAATTATGGTATGGGATGACACAATGGCCTTTACTGTGACATAACACAAATTATGGTATGGGATGATACAATGGCCTTTACTGTGACATAACACAAATTATGGTATGGGATGACACTATGGCCTTTACTGTGACATAACACAAATTATGGTATGGGATGACACTATGGCCTTTACTGTGATATAACACAAATTATGGTATGGGATGACACTATGGCCTTTACTGTGACATAACACAAATTATGGTATGGGATGACACTATGGCCTTTACTGTGACATAACACAAATTATGGTAAGGGATGACACTATGGCCTTTACTGTGACATAACACAAATTATGGTATGGGATGACACAATGGCCTTAACTGTGACATAACACAAATTATGGTATGGGATGATACAATGTCCTTTACTGTGACATAACACAAATTATGGTATGGGATGATACAATGTCCTTTACTGTGACATAACACAAATTATGGTATGGGATGACACTATGGCCTTTACTGTGACATAACACAAATTATGGTATGGGATGACACTATGGCCTTTACTGTGACATAACACAAATTATGGTATGGGATGACACAATGGCCTTTACTGTGACATAACACAAATTATGGTATGGGATGACACTATGGCCTTTACTGTGACATAACACAAATTATGGTATGGGATGACACTATGGCCTTTACTGTGACATAACACAAATTATGGTATGGGATGACACTATGGCCTTTACTGTGACATAACACAAATTATGGTATGGGATGACACTATGGCCTTTACTGTGACATAACACAAATTATGGTATGGGATGACACTATGGCCTTTACTGTGACATAACACAAATTATGGTATGGGATGACACAATGGCCTTTACTGTGATATAACACAAATTATGGTATGGGATGACACTATGGCCTTTACTGTGGCATAACACAAATTATGGTATGGGATGACACTATGGCCTTTACTGTGACATAACACAAATTATGGTATGGGATGACACAATGGCCTTTACTGTGACATAACACAAATTATGGTATAGGATGACACAATGGCCTTTACTGTGACATAACACAAATTATGGTATAGGATGATACAATGGCCTTTACTGTGATATAACACAAATTATGGTATAGGATGATACAATGGCCTTTACTGTGATATAACACAAATTATGTTATAGGATGACACAATGGCCCTTACTGTGACATAACACAAATTATGGTATGGGATGATACAATGGCCTTTACTGTGATATAATACAAAATGTCAGCGAAATGAAACCCGAAAATTCACTATGGATTGTAGGCTTCAAATTGGTGAATAGACAATGTTTTAAATTAACTTGTTCCTAAATTGACCATGTTTTATGCCCGCATATCTGTATCTCTTTACAATTTACAAATATCGTTACCTCTCTTAAAAGATATGAATGTCATTATAAGCGAACTGTTTTTTTCACATCATCATACAAACGACAGTCGGTTATAAAAAAAATAACCGGGTATTCGTAAACGTAATTTATTCCATAATGCAACGCAATGATATGCACAAAAATATTTCAAATAATTACTGATTTCAAATACAAGTTCATGTTTTTAACTTAACTGACTTCCTTTCTATGATATTATTATAAGCATGTTTACGTTTTGCTCGGGGACAAGCTAGCGTGATACATTATTTTTCTGCAAGTGTAGTATAAAAGCAGCATTCGGAACCATTCGGCGATGATTGCTTTACCATTCCACTTAAGTGGTATAAAAACGGAAAACTTAAAATTACATCAAGTTTGATGGGTTTTTTAACTTCAAAAGAAGTCTGATTTTGTGGTAAACGTGACGTTACTTTTCTGCATTGATCGTTTTAATAAAATTTTGTTTTGGTCAATATTACCAAACAGTTACAAACATATTGAACATTTTAGAGCCTCACTAGCGTAACATAATTTTTCAAAGAGATTTCAATTTACCGCAATGTAATATCCTTTTGTTTCATTTTGCAGTCGCTGCTTGCGTTTCGGACCCCTTTGTCCCCAACGTGACGTATGAGTTTGGAGCAGTGTACACCCATTGGTGTACCCTAGGCTACTATATAAGCGCTGGCGATCAGAACAGAACTTGCCTAGCAACTGGCGCGTGGACTGGCACGTCCCCAACCTGCTCACGTGAGCGCAGTTATCATTCATTCGTCATGCAGCCCATTTCATTGACGCCATACTATAATTTATAATTCATTAATTTTGAAATGTTTTATAAATAATTCTATTTGAGTTAACGCATTATATATTTTTCAATTTGATTTTTAATGCAAAAGTTAATATAAAAAATAATTTTAAAATCAAAGCTGTTTTCAGTAGTAGATGTTAATTCAACCTTAATTAGTACATATGCTTGCATTTTCAAAGTACAAGATATATACATGTATATATATTTTTGTGATTGTTGGAACATGTGCGTGTGTGCTGCGAACGCATGTGCTATGCCCGCCGCGTTTATCATTTTACTTAGATATTTTTATAGAGAAATGGGTGTTACGTTTGGACTGATGTGGTGTGCCTAATATAGATAGTTGTATACGAACAAGTTGATTCTTCTTTTAATTAAATGTTCACATTGATTTTTTTAATATGTAGCTCTTAAGTGCAACAAGGCATGGATTTGGATGTTTACAAATTTAAAAACAAACAAAAAACATACAAATGTTACAGAACACTTCTGACTTTAGTGTCATTTTCTTTCTGTTTAAATGTTTTCGGCTGGATTGTCTTTTTATCTAATAGTGGCAATTGCTGTTATCAACGTCAAAGTAGTATAAAAACAAGTTACAATAATTCGTTACACTCGTTAACAAGAGGAGAGTATAATCTCATTCTTAAAAATAAGTGTTTGCTTACCGGTGAGTTTGTTTTATAATAAAAAATATTTATGAAAAGAGGGCTTACAATTATGGAAAAATATTTAATTGGTACATAAAGATATTTACATTTTATCAAATATTTTTACAAAATAAAAGTCATAATTATTTCATATCAAACCATTATAATCTAAATGAATTAATAGTAAATCAATACTAAGGAAGTTGTTTCTATTTTTATGTTGATGTATACAACAAATAGGGAATTAACAGTAATTTTAGTATACATTCACAAATCATTTACAGATTAGATTCGAGGTAGATTTTGAAACGCATGCTGTGGACAGATTGCAGTTTACTTTTTTATCCTGCTCCAAATTTAATGATTTATCGTTTATGAACCAAAATTAACATATTATGGATCCGTTTCAGTTGTGCGCTGCAATTTTCCCGGCGCTATAACAGGCTCCACCTATACCCCTGTACAGACTCTTTATGACTATAATACTGCCATCACATACACGTGCGATGCTGCGTATAGCCATACAGCAGGCGATCTCGTGCGCACGTGCCAGGCAGATTTCACCTTTACCGGCGTCGCGCCCACTTGTACACGTAAGTAGAATTCGTAACTACTCGGCACTACACGGGACAATAATGCCGAGCGGTTCCAACTGACGCCAGCACATCTCGACTGCAGACGCATTAAAAGTAATTGCTGAATCTTGTAATGCACAGGTATATTACGCCACAGCCGGAACGTTGCAAATTAAAGAACAGCATGGAACAGACACATTATTTCTGACCCATACATTCAGTTAGCTGTCATTTACATGCAATTAGACAACACAATAATCACATTTGATTGTAACGGTTGTTTTTAAAATGCCCTGTGAAAATAACAAAAGCAAAATAATTGAAATTTCTCACTTTTTAAGACCCGCAGACACTCCCACAAACCTCATGTACAAGGCGCTCACACGCGCACGCATAAACCACTCACTCAAATGTAGTAAGTCATGCAGAAGTTTATTTTCACTAATATAACATAAGGTTATTACACCAAAGTCTAATTTCATAATGCGACAATTTGCCAAACAAGTTGTATTTAAAAGGTATATATTGTAAATTAAGTGTAAGGCTTTTCCAATGTTTAAACGCTGTTTGTTGATGTCCTAGATTTATATGTGGGTTGTAATGTAACACCACAAATATGATTTCAGTTGTTATAACAACAAAAACATTATATCGGCATCAAGTAAGCCAAGCCTAATTGGTACTTTGATGCACGCTGCTTTTCCACTTTGATCTCACTCGACACACATTTAGTCAAGACATCACCAAGAACCGTTTATTTAGTTAAAATCTGTGTAATCTTTGTGTTGAAATTTCTCACGGTTATTATTGTACATTAATGTATTTTGTGCAGTGTGCATTGGTGCCGGAGGCATTGTGCATTGGTACCGGAGGCATTGTGTTTTGGTGCCAGAGGCATTGTGCTTTGGTGCCAGAGGCATTGTGCATTGGTGCCGGAGGCATTATGCTTTGGTGCCGGAGGCATTGTGCTTTGGAGCCAGAGGCATTGTGCATTGGTACCGGAGGCATTATGCCTTGGTGCCGGAGGCATTGTGCTTTGGTACCGGAGGCATTATGCCTTGGTGCCGGAGGCATTATGCCTTGGTGCCGGAGGCATTGTGCTTTGGTACCGGAGGCATTATGCTTTGGTGCCAGAGGCATTGTGCTTTGGTGCAGGAGGCATTATGTTTTGATGCCGGAGGCATTGTGCTTCGGTGCCGGGGGCATTGTGCACTTGGTGCGGAGGCAATGTGCTTTGGTGCAGGAGGCATTGTGCTTCGGTGCCGGGGGCATTGTGCATTGGTGCGGAGGCAATGTGCTTTGGTGCAGGAGGCATTGTGTATTGGTGCCTGAGGCATTGTGCTTTGGTGCCGAAGACACTGTGTTTTGATGCCGGAGGCATTGTGCATTGGTGCCGGAGGCGTTGTGCTTTGGTGCCGGAGGCATTGTGCTTTGGTGCAGGAGGCATTGTGTATTGGTGCCGGGGGCATTGTGCATTGGTGCCGGAGGCGTTGTGCTTTGGTGCCGGGGGTATTGTGCTTTGATGCCGGAGGCGTTGTGCTTTGGTGCCGGAGGCATTGTGCTTTGGTGCCGGAGGCATTGTGTATTGGTGCCGGAGGCATTGTGCATTGGTGCCTGAGGCATTGTGCTTTGGTGCCAAAGGCACTGTGTTTTGATGCCGGAGGCATTGTGCATTGGTGCCGGAGGCGTTGTGCTTTGGTGCCGGAGGCATTGTGCTTTGGTGCCGGAGGCATTGTGTATTGGTGCCGGGGGCATTGTGCATTGGTACCGGAGGCATTGTGCATTGGTGCTAGAGGCGTTGTGCTTTGGTGCCGGAGGCATTGTGCTTTGGTGCCGGAGGCATTGTGTATTGGTGCCGGAGGCATTGTGCATTGGTGCCGAAGGCATTGTGTATTGGTGCCGGAGGCATTGTGCATTGGTGCCGAAGGCATTGTGTATTTGTGCCGGAGGCATTGTGCTTTGGTGCCGGAGGCATTGTGCATTAGTGCCGGAGGCATTGTGCTTTGTTGCTATAGGCATTGTGCTTTAGTGCGGAGGCATTGTGCTTTGGTGCCGGAGCCATTGTGAATTGGTGCCGGAGGTATTGTGTATTGGTGCCGGAGGCATTGTGTATTGGTGCCGGAGATATTGTGCTTTGGTGCTAGAGGCATTGTGCTTTGGTGCCGGAGGCATTGTGCTTTGGTGCCAGACGCATTGTGCATTGGTGCCGGAGGCATTGTGCTTTGGTGCCGAACGCATTGTGCATTGGTGCCAGAGGCATTGTGCATTGGAGCCAGAGGCATTGTGTTTTGGTGCCGGAGGCATTGTGCATTGGTGCCTGAGGTATTGTGCTTTGTGCCGAACGCATTGTGCTTCGGTGACGGAGGCATTGTGGATTGGTGCCGGGGGTATTGTGCTTCGGTGCCGGAGGCATTGTACTTTGGTGCCGGAGGCATTGTGAATTGGTGTCGAAGGCATTGTGCTTTGTTGCCGGAGGCATTGTGCTTTGTGCCGGTGGCATTGTGCATCGGTGCCGGAAGCATTGTACATTGGTGCCAGAGGCATTGTGCTTTGGTGCAAGAGGCATTGTACACTGGTGCCGGAGGCATGGTGCTTTGGTGCCGAAGCCATTGTGTTTTGGTGCCGGCGGTATTTTAAGTTGTGCCGGAGGCATTGTGCTTTGGTGCCAGAGGAATTGTGCATTGGTGCGGAAGCAATGTGCTTTGGTGCCGGAGGCATTGTGCATTGGTGCCGGAGGCATTGTGTATTGGTGCCAGAGGTATTATGTATTGGTGCCGAATGTATTGTGCTTTTGTGCTAGAGGTATTGTGCATTGGTGCCGGAGGCATTGTGCTTTGGTGCGGAGGCATTGTGCTTCGGTTCCGGAGGCATTGTGCATTGGTGTCGGAGGCATTGTGCTTCGGTGCCGGGGGCATTGTGCATTTGTGCCAGAGGTATTGTGCTTTGGTGCCAGAGGCAAAAAATATGCATTGAAACTACCGTGGTCAATTTTTATTCCTTTAGTAATGTACCGAAAGTATGTTATATGATAATAATATAGAGGTATATTAACTTTTTACATGCGGTTCCTGGTCATTTAGTATGTGACATTCTTTGTATTACCGTTGAATTTAGATTCATTATAAAATCACTCTTTGCCTTGACATGTTAAACACGCTCTGTGCGAGAAGATCCTGTCTGTCTAAAGGACAGCCGAATTTATCTTTATAAATCGAAGATGATGAACACAAAGCCTGTAGCAGTGTTACCTCGCTTATGGGCTACTATTTTCGACAGGCATCGGATGTTACCAAGAAGATGCTGTTTATATGACCACTGTACCAAACCAGACCGTGCACTTGTTTGGCGCGCTTATAACTTACAGTTGTATTGTTGGGTATAACTACAGCGCTGGCGATGTGCAGCGCGTTTGCGAAACGACAGGCTTCTGGAACGGGACGCTCCCCTCTTGTGTCAGTAAGTAGACGTTGCACCTCCCGAAAAGCTGCAATGAACACAAAAGTTAGCATCATAACAAGCAGCTTCAGCATTATCATTAATGTAATTGTCCTCTTCCTGTATCACTGTAATTGTCATTGTTTACTTCCTCTTCATTTTCTTCTTCTTCATTTTCTTCGTCTTCTCCACATCCTCTTCTTTTCGTCTTCTTTTTCTTCTTCTTTTTCTTTTTCTTCTACTTTTCCTTTTCTCATATTTTTCAACTTCTTCCCAGCCTCTTCTTCTTCCTCTTCTTCTTTCCATCTTTTTCCTCTTCCTCTTCGTTTTCTTCTTCTTCTTCAACAGCCTGTATTTTTTCTTCTTCCGCTACTGCTTCTTGTTCTTATATTTTTCTACTTCTTATTCTTCCTTTTCTTTTTCTTTCTTTCTTCTTCTTTTTTTATATTTCTTCTTCTTTCTCTTCTTCTTCCACTTTTTCATCGTTTCCTTTTCTTCTTTTCTTCTTCTACTTCTACCCTTTCGTCTTCCCCGTCTTCTTTTTTCTTTTTCTTTTCGTCGTCTTGATCTTGTTCTCCTTCTACACCTTGTCCTTCACTTCTTTTCAACAATAACGTCATTAGTGTATTTTCAATGCATAATAATATCTTAGTTTTAACTATTTGTGTTGTATTCAATGTATATTCATTCAGTCTGTTTAGTGCATAAAAACCTTTTACAAATTAGCTCATTAATAATTCTCTATTTCTTTAAGTATACTTTTGTTCTTTACTACCAAGGGATATTCTAGCTATTGCTTTTTTCTATGGAATAACCGGATATTTGTTAGGCTATATTTGCTCAGTTTTATATCCGCTAGTTGTTATCGGTCGTTTGGGCAACTTGTCACGTAAATATGAACAAAAGAATATGAGAAAGTGGGCATATTGACTATAAATTGCTTTGTACATTTTTGTCTCGAGTGCCTTTTGAAATAAGGTCCAATTCAAATATTACATGGCTGTGTTTACTTTCCCCCCTCAGTTACAGTCAGTAGTCAGATAATAGACGTGTGCAGCTCAACATCAGTGTCATACTTCATGTTGGTTTGATCTATGGCGCTTTGTTAATAAAGGTTACTGTGAAACTATAATCTTCTTTCGACTGTGTTCGTATGATCAATTAATATTACAAATACTGCAATAACTCGTCCCAGTATCTATCTGTTGTTCCTAACTACCCAGGCCAAGGTAAACACTATCTTCTGCAAAGAAGACCACTTACATAAAATTACCTGGGGATCGGAATGTCTAAAAGGCCCCCTTAACATTAAAATTGCATAGCGCGCGTAATGTCTTAAAGCCCCCCCCCCCCCCCCCCCCCGCCCCTTTACATTAAAATTGCATAGCGCGCGGAATGTCTAAAAGGCCCCCTTAACATTAAAATTGCCCTGGGATCGGAATGGCTAAAATGCCCCGTCTATCCGAACTTCTCGGGTAATTCCGTCATCGGGACAATCATCCCTCGGATGTATTTGGTGCAATGACACTTACAGAAATTACGATCGTTTTGTTCGCCGGAGGTCGGAAGAATATGTTTAAAATGTAGTTCGCACAAAACATAAACAATTGCGTCGTTTGACAGCTGTGTCTTTGCTTCGCTGGGTAAATTAAACTTGGATGATTTAAATTTGAAGCAGTCACAATGTGAAGTTGTACAGGCATCGTGCTATAGTGAGCTGCCATACGAGCTGCCATCTTTGTTTTGACGTCTGTCACAAAAGAAGTCCCATTTACATAAAAAGAAGTCTCATTTACATACATCCTGAGAGATGTTTCGTGAATTATCCGAGGCGTTACGATTGAGGTCCCTGTTTACATTAAAATTGCATAGAGAGCGGAATGGCTAAAATGCCCCTTTAAATAAAAATGGCATAGAGAGAGGAAATGGCAAAAAGGCCCCTTTAAATAAAAATTGCATAGAGCAGCTGAAATGGCTAAAAGGCCCCTTTAAATAAAACTTGCATAGAGAGCGGAATGTCTTAAAGGCCCCTTTAAAAAAAACTTGCATATAGAGCGGAATGGCTAAAAGGCCCCTTTAAATAAAATTTCATAGAGAGCGGAATGGCAAAAAGGCCCATTTCAATTAAAATTGCATAGAGAGCGGAATGTCTTAAAGGCCCCTTTAAATAAAAATTGCATAGAGAGCGGAATGGCATAAAGGCCCCTTTAAATTAAAATTGCATAGAGAGCGGAATGGCAAAAGGCCTCTTTAAATAAAAATTGAATATAGAGCGGAATGTCTTAAAGGCCCCTTTCAATTAAAATTGCACAGAGAGCGGAATGGCATAAAGGCCCCTTTAAATTAAATTGCATAGAGAGCGGAATGGCTAAAAGGCCCCTTTAAATTAAAATTGCATAGAGAGCGGAATGTCTTAAAGGCCCCATTAAATAAAAATTGAATATAGAGCGGAATGTCTTAAAGGCCCCTTTAAATAAAAATTGAATATAGAGCGGAATGGCTAAAAGGCCCCTTTAAATAAAAATTGCATAGAGAGTGGAATGGCAAAAAGGCCCATTTCAATTAAAATTGCATAGAGAGCGGAATGGCAAAAAGGCCCCTTTAAATTAAAATTGCATAGAGAGCGGAATGGCAAAAAGGCCTCCATTAAATAAAAATTGCATAGAGAGCGGAATGGCAAAAAAGCCTCCTTTACATTAAAATTACATAGACAGGAGATTGTTTAAAAGCCCCCCTTTACATTAGAATTGCATAGAGAGCGGAATATCTAAAAGCCTAGAGTTTCCCTTTGAAAGGAATTAAAACGGCTCCTTGACATAAATGTTGCCTTTTAAATTGAATTGTGAAAAAAGCTCCCTGTCAAAAAAAGATGACTTTTTAACGGAATTCTTAAAACGGCTCCTTGGCTTATATTTGTCCTCTGAGCAGAATGTTAAAGGTGGTATCCGATAGTTTAAACTAAATATCTTTTTCTCAAATAACCAAATAAATCATTGTTACCTGAAAGGGTCCAGCAAAGTGCGATTCTTTGATGCCATAGATCAGTGTGAGCAGTGAAGCATAAATCGACAATCGTCATTGCAAACAGGTATCCCCAATCTGAGCTACGCTGCAGAGATAGCTATTTTTAAACTAAGAACACCGCGTAACTACTGACTTTTAGGATCACGTCTTATCGTTATCCGGGTTGTCTGCTCTGACGTCGATATCTATTTATAGCAGAGAATCTATATCGTGTTTATTTAAATATTTGGAAAGAATGAACATTTAGAGTGATGTTTTTACTCAAATTATATTGTCTAACACTTTAGGCAGTATTGTAAATATTCTTTACTTAGACTAAAGTATTAGTTTATGCAGCAATTATGCATAACATCCCCGAAACAGTGGGAAAATATCATTACATGCATTTGATATAGGCAAACTGTCGAAGACCACCATTTAAAGCGGCTTCTTGACATAAAAGTTGTCAAGAGAACGGCGTTGTGAAAGCTCCTTGATAAGGAAAGGAATGGTCAAATTTTAATGAAATAAGCGTCTTTGTAGTAAAAAAAAAAGGTAAAAGTTGTACTGTCATAAATTATAAATTTACAAAAAGCTGTTTTTCATATAGCGGAAATAAAACTTGTCTATTTGGGGAAATAGTTGAAAACTCTCTTTCACAACGTTCTTATTTAGCTGAATGGTCTGGAATAATGTTTCTTTAGCTATATGTTTAAAAGCAGCAATGAAATAATACCGATTTTGTTGCGCGTTTGCTACCAACAGTTGTAACATGCGTTGTGCCGCCTGCCCCCGCCTATAGCAGCATTAGTCCGGCCACGGCTACAGTGAACTACAACACAGACATCACCTATACCTGCCAGTTGGGCTACAATATGACTGGCGGAGATGCTACAAGGACATGCAACGAATCCAGCAACTTTAACGGCGTCGAGGCTGATTGCACGCGTACGTAGAGTCGTAAACGCCCAGTGAAAATAGCTGCAAAACATATATTTGCTGCAGCGTTCGCATGCTTAATTAATATAAATGACTGCATTTTCAAATGTTACAGTTTTGATCACATACACTGTTTGGCTGTTATTTTTAAACTATGGTTCATGCCTTTGGCCCAAAATTGCTGTTAATTAGTGTATCAACCAGCCAATAGCTGTGCATCAATGTAAATTATGCTTAATTACTTTTTAAATATATACTGAACATTGATCTTTAAAAAATAAAATGTACACTATTGGTAAGTTACTTACTTTCCTTTTTAAATATCATTTTGTAATGCATTTGTGCTGCTTTTGCGAAAGCCGTTGTTAACGTCTTCTTCCAACAGTGGTGACGTGCAGCCCGCCAGATATAATAGCTAACGGTACCTACGTTCCTGTGCAACCGTTCCATAATTACAGCTCTAGCGTCACCTTATACTTGTGACGTAGGCTACTATCCATTCACCGGTTCCTTCACGCGCACCTGCAATGAGCTCGCTCAGTGGACTGGCGCTGTGCCTGTGTGTAAAAGTAAGACATATTTAAAGTTTAAACTATGCCATGTCACTTAAACACGTGCCAACGTTTACACGACCAGTGATCTGTCCAGTTTTACACCACCTTACCCATAACAAGTCAGTGTTTCACTCACCACTGTTTACAGAGTCCGATAATTCCCAATGCCTATAAAAGCTTACAAACATTCCCCAACTCTTCAGATCATTTTGCACCATGCCTTGCCCCCTTCCAACACCCTTTACAAGTCAAAATTATAGTTACAGTTCCAATTGTGTATGTACCTCGAACACACAATCCGGTACACAGTGTTCATACACAGTTATGATTAAGGTGTTTCATGCAAGTAAGTACCTAGTACAATACACACGATAGCCAATGCATGCCAAAGTTTAAACGCCAGCTGTCATTTTAAAGCTCCACACCAGTTTGTGCAACTTCATGCAGAAGAGTGTAAACGTTTATATACACAGTTGCAATTGCAATGCTTTTTACTAATGTGCACTAAGTAGCAATTTAATGTATGTAACATTTTACAAAGTTACACCCTAAGAGGTTTTTGCTAAGCAAAGAGGAATACTTGCGACCAGAAGTAGTCATGACTTATAGTATTTTGTAGCTAATCCCTTTTTCAAAGCAGTATGTGATTATTTACCTAAGTTGCGCAAATGTTATTAATTTATTCTTTAATATATTATATTTAACAATGAAATACCAATTTTCATTTTTAGCATAAATAAATATACGTTCGCTTTGTTTTGTGCACATATCATGCCTTTGTTGTAAGCTATTCTTACTACAATTTTGAACACTTTTCTTGTCATTTTATCTGTTTTGTTAATATATGTTTCTGTTTACTACAATCTGGTCTGCTAAACAAGAAACCAACGCGCTAGCTTGCACAGAAAATAGTTATAGTGTTGGTTGCCAGTTTTATCTGTATATGATGACTTTATAAATTAGTCTGTTACTATTGTGGGCAGCCACCCAAAACATTTCTGACACCTTTTAAAGGCGCATTTACGCATATTTTCGTTGCACGATTACGCGTGCCACATGCTTGTGCTAGCACATTTACGTGTGACTGTTCTGGAACAGTTAAGCATATTAATGTTGATATATGTAGCACATTGTTGCACAGTTACGCGTGTCTGTTGCACATGGCTGTCAAGCACATTTACGCGTGGTTGTGCTGTTACTGTTGCGGCACCAGGATGATATATTGGACTTAAGCTTAATTTAAGTAGGAATGTTAAATAATAACCAGCAATATTTAAGTGTAAGTAAGTAATTGATTTATTAATCAATAAAATTAAGCAGAATAGTTTAAGTATACCAATTCGAATTAATATCAGGATATACCTTTACTAAGAATACAAAAATATCAATACTGATCAAAGTCTAGGTTAACGTTTAACATTTCGCGGCAATCTTTTACAAACTCACGGTAACAAATATCTGATATAAATTCACTTTACGTTATCAAGTGCAAGAGTTTAAGCAACCTCAATTTGTTTAAATTCTCAGGTCTTAACGCTTAACATAATGTTCACTCTCATTACAGCAAGCTATATATTAAATCTTAATTTAGCTATGTATTTCCCACTTCTTAAATATGAACGAGCTGAGTTTAAATTAGAATAAATTTTTAACAAAAATAAAATACTGATTAAATTAAACTAACAGTCTTCAATGTACTGGAGTTCCTCAACGGAGGAAAACCACATTACACCAGAAAAAAACAGCATGAACCTGAAAATCTTGTGTACAATAGAATGCACACGAAAAAAGTGTGCAAAATGAGGAATACAAATTAATGTTAAATACATTTTTACAAGATAATTATAATTTTAGGGTTCCCAAAGGTACATACCTCCTTTAGCAGGGAGATTTAAACAGACTGCAGAGTAAACTTACTGTATAAAAAATGGCTAGACAAATAACATGTGACTTCTCGAATGAAAATAAGTAACTACACAACGTATTGCATGGATCCTGAGGATCATATAGGAAAACTTACCTTGGGGAAAATGATAATTTAAACAAAGGAACTCGCAGAAACTAAAGTCATTGGAAGTAAGATAATATTCAATATGTCAATAAGAATTTAAATTTAGCTAAATCACATGTATAGGATAGACGGTTCTGTCTAGTTAAGAAGAGTAACAGTCTTTATCCTTGTGATTATGCTAATAATCAGCTTTTAAACTTGACTTAATCCTGTACCTTACAGTTTCACTTGGTTATGCTGCTACAGATACTTTTTGGTTGTGCTGGCACAGACACGCGTCGTTGTGTTTGTACAGTTACGCATTGGGCTGTTACGCGTGGCTGTGCCGATACAGTAATATAAGATTGTTCTAGTGCTCAGATACGCGTGGTTGTACCGGTACAGATGTGCGTGGTTGTGCTGGTACAGATGCGCGTAGTTGTGCTGGTGCAGTTATGCGTGGTTGTACTCGTACAGATAAGCGTGGTTGTGCTCGTACAGATAACCGTGGTTGTGCTGGCACAGTTACGCGTGGTTGTGCTGGTACACTTACGCGTGGTTGTGCTGGTACAGATGCGCGTAGTTGTGCTGGTGCAGTTATGCGTGGTTGTACTCGTACAGATAAGCGTGGTTGTGCTCGTACAGATAAGCGTGGTGGTGCTGGTACATTTACGCGTGGTTGTGCTGGTACACTTAATGTGGTTGTGCTGGTACACTAACGCGTGGTTGTGCTGGTACACTTACGCGTGGATGTGCTGGTACACTTACGCGTGGTTGTGCTGGTACAGATGCGCGTAGTTGTGCCGGTGCAGTTATGCGTGGTTGTACTCGTACAGTTAAGCGTGGTTGTGCTCGTACAGATAAGCGTGGTGGTGCTGGTACATTTACGCGTGGTTGTGCTGGTACACTTACGCGTGGTTGTGCTGGTACACTAACGCGTGGTTGTGCTGGTACACTTACGCGTGGTTGTGCTGGTACACTTACGCGTGGATGTGCTGGTACACTTACGCGAGGTTGTGCTGGTACACTTACGTGTGGCTGTGCTGGCACAGTTACGCGTGGCTGTTCTGGAACAGTAACGCGTGGCTATGCTGGTACAGTTACGCGTAGTTGTGCTGGTACACTTACGCGTGGTTGTGCTGGTACACTTACGCGTGACTGTGCTGGCACAGTTACGCGTGGTTGTGCTGGTACAGTAACGCGTGGTTGTGCTGGTACACTTACGCGTTGTTGTGCTGGTACACTTACGCGTGGCTGTGCTGGCACAGTTACGCGTGGCTGTGCTGGTACAGTAGCGCGTGGCTGTGCTGGTACACTTGCGCGTGGTTGTGCTGGTACACTTACGCGTGGTTGTGCTGGTACAGTTACGCAGGTTTTGCTGGTTTAGTTACGCGTGGTTTTGCTAGCAAAAATGAATAGTTAAAGAACAGATAGTACTGAAACGTTTGTTTGTTAACATTTGACTGTGGTTGTTCTGTAAAGGGTGACGTTTGTAAATGAAGTGATGCTGCACAACTTCTAGCCCTTGTTATCGTGCAGTTACCGTGTTTGCTGACTTATATTACCCTCCCTCACTGTACAAACCGTTTGTTTTATCCGCTCGTCAGTCTACGAGTGTACCCGTCCTTCGGAGAGTTTTACGGCCCCTACACCGGACCAGACGCTGTATCCATACCAGATGTCGGTGACCCAGGTATGCATCACCGGATACAATCACACTGGCGGCGACCTCACCCGCACCTGTAATGCTACCGGATCATGGAATGGGACCTCGCCCGTCTGTACAAGTAGGTTTTAAAGGAATTAATTATAGTATTATAGTATTTTTTCATTCATTAAACAATCGTGGTCATTTTATGTCGCCCAGTTCCGTTTGATGGAAGAAGGTCCAAGAGAAGTATAATGCCAAAGCGCATCCTTACCACTTAAACCCTTACTAATTAAAGGTGGTATCCGAAATTTTGGACCAAAAAATATTTTCTCAAATAACTAAATAAGTCATTGTCACATGAAAAGGTCCTTCAAAATGCTGTTCATTGATGTCCTAGATCTGTGCGATCAATCAAGCCTTAATCACCACTCGTCACTGCAAGCATGTATGTTCTATCTGAGCCACGCTTCAGAGATTTCTATTTTTAAAATTAGAAAACCACCTTTGAGATCACGTTACATAGTCATCCGGCTTATCCGCTCTGACTTCGATATCTTTTTTTCAGCAGAGACCACTATCAAACTTTTTTATATAGTTGGACGGAATAGACATTCAGAGAAATTTTGTTCGCAATGAGTTCTGTCTAACAATTCAGTTAGAGTTTAGAATCGCATTTATTAAGACTAAAGTGTGGGTTTATATAAAAATTATGCCCAAATTCCCCAAAGCAGTGGTTTGATATCGTGACCTGTATCTGATATACAGTCTGAAAGGCAAACTGTCGGATATCGAATTTAAAGTTCTACATCACCCCTAAACCCACTCCACCCCACGACCAAATAATCATATTCTCTTAAATAAGCAGGTTGATGTTGATTATACACATCGTGTATGCATTAAATATACAGCTTTACTCCCCCGGGAATTGTGCTGCTGTTCTAGCATTGTCACCTGTTCATGCTTAGTGTCCGAAGCCAAGCGGCCAATGTCGCCGACGTGAATTTCCTCAGCCTCTCACCGCGGGGATTCGAGTCCCACTTGCGAAGGGAGCTTGCATATGCGAAGGCCTTGCAGCTGGCTTGCGTCGATGGTTCTATTAAGACATATGTCCTATATATCTTTCCTCAACCTATAAATGGCTGAACAATATGGCCAAACATTGCGATGTAACAAAATAAAAGCGCTTCATGCACTGTGGCATTCACATTGCTTCGGAAAAATATTCACATTTTGAGACAATTCGAACCGTTTAGGCAAACTGTCGCATTTATTTTGTACATACTGTATGCAAACTCTCAAAAATTCCCATTCATCGAGATACAAGTTACTTAATTTTCCAGATTTGCTATAATCGAATGACAAAGTGCTCTATTTTGCGCTTCGCAGTAATCGAGTGTCCCTGTACCAGCCTCGATAAATATGGGCAGCCACTCGCCGGTCCAGGCCGTATACGTCTACCAGAACGTACTGACATACACCTGTGACGTCGGCTGGGAAATCACGAGCGGAGATGCAACGCGGACCTGTACGGAGAATACCACGTGGACAGGCACCCCTCCCGTCTGCACAAGTAACCTGAGAAATTTCAATCATGTTATTTTACTTAAAACAGAGTCCTAATGAACTTACACGTCCTTATTTAGCTTATTCAGTTATATATTAATTAGCACATTTTTGTCAACTACTTTGCAGAAAACTGTGCTTTTAGGTTTTAATATCAATTAACAAAAAAAATATTTTTACAGGTCTTATACGTTTCTTATAAGGGAAACTTTTTTATTTGATAGGTATCTACGATTTAGTGATTAATTCTCTTTTTCATGAAATTGCGATCAAGTTTCCAGTTGACTTTTCCTACTCTTCTAATATACCTATATTTGTTAAATGTAAATAGACTCCCTAAACATGATTCGTAACATATCAATGGCAATGAAATGCATTACAAAATATATGTCCTTGTGCTTGCAGTCAAGATCTGCCCGGCGCCGGCGAATGTGTCGTATTCCACCATGTCGCCAGAGCAGGCCGAGTACAACTACAGCTCTGTGATCACTTACCAGTGTATCACTGGCTATGAATTGACACAGGGCAGCCTGACCCGAGTTTGTCAGGACAACAAAACATTCTCCGGACCGGATACCGTCTGCTCAAGTAATTGAACACGTATATGCATTCCAATTAAATAAATATTGTTTCAAATTTAAGAGACAGAGTCTCTTTGTTCATATTATCTTGAACAAATTGACCATACAAAAGACGTGTACATGCAAAATAAAAGAAAAAGAAACCTATAAGTTGAGTTTCGAACAAAAGAAACATGGCGATGAAATTAAGTACATGTGTATATTAACTATAAGCCTCGACAGCCTTGAAATGTCGCTGCAACGGCGCATGTGATAGCGTAGTTTTTGCGGAATCGCTTCTATTTGGCCCGGCATGATTAATTCATATCTTGATTTTCATTTCGGTGCACATTGCATGTATATAAAGCACGGCACTATACCGTGTATCAAATCATTGTGTTGTGCGTGTTGCGTAAATGCACATTTATGTAATTTGCAGTTAAGCAGTGTGCGTATGTGGCAATCGGTAATGCGACGGCGTCCCCCAGTTTGGGCCTGTATGACTACCTGACCTTCGTGACGTACACGTGCAACGTCGGCTGGAACCTCACGGCCGGCGACGAGACGTTGCAATGCAGTGAGACCAAGGCTTGGAATGGCACACTGCCAACATGTACAAGTAAGTTACGGACAATGGACATTTACAAGATGAGATTTTTTTCTATCTATTTCCAATAAGATTATGTTTTCTATCTACCCCAACCATTAAGCATTCACCCATTTGTCACCCCAATAACCCAGTCGCTGCCTCCGTAGACCTCCGGTGTCACGTATGCTTGAATGATAGCAAAACAGTTTTAAACACTTAATTAATCGCATACCCAGAGTAAAAGTAATTATCAGTACGAAGTATTCATGTAGTAGACCAAAATTCTACTTAGAGACGAAATTTTGGTTCAATCTTCTATCAAACCTGATAAAAATCAAGGAAGAAACCAGAGTGTGGTTGCTATTGCGATTACATTTATAATTTTGTGGCCTTTGTTACTAGTGTTAAAAATAGTTTTTTTGGCTCTTTAGACCCATTGTTAAGTCACAAATTGCTAAATATATTTGATAAAGGGCGTCATTCTGAAACATTTGGAAGGCATCTGAACTGAGCTATGATTACTTCTGGCACAAGCTATGTGATGTCTGAACCTTACACAGAATGGCCGCACTCGTGGTGGTTTAATTATTGGGTTTGAAAGTCGTACGTTTGTTCGAGGTTGTTCATGTTCGTTAAAGTTGCATTTATCATCAAGGAACAACTAGCATATGTACGTTTCATAACAGCTGTGGATGCTGCCTGATGTTTGTTGGGCGTTGCTCTAATGCTGTACGCATGCGTTACTTTTGATTTTGTGTTGGGAATTATAAATCAGCTGATTTTATGGATTTTTGTTGACATATCAATTACTTCAAGTCGTGCGTACCTGTAAATGGACAATTTAATGTGTGAGTGAGTGGGCTTATTTTGCTCGAAATTTTGAGAAAAAAAAATCTGAGTACATTATAAACTGATGACTTAAATCTTTGCCTTTTTTCAATGCAAATATAAATAACAGTCTAAGTCTTCAAATGAGATAGAATTTGTATTTGGCCATTATTTAAAGAGGCTGTTATATCTTAGTGTAATAATGAAACACATTAGTTAGTACGGTACATTTTATCAGTGGTTATCCCTTCCCTTTGACAAGCACATAAGCATGTGCGCGTGTTTAATTTCGCCAAAATCTCGTGGAACCCGAGATGTTTTCGTGATTTAGAGAGTTGTGATTCGTTTAGTTCTACGTCTCTGACATTATAAAATATATTTTGTAGTTGACAACATGAACAACTGTGAAAATCGGCATACTAAGTTTCCCTTAGAACTTTAACAAACAGCAGTAAATACTTATTATGCGTCATTGTTCCAATCTACAAAGTTGCTCTATAAGAAGCACCGCTCAGCGGAACACTTATTTTCTCCCATAGGATGTTCATCAAACTTGGATTTCTTCATTTTTTTAATTTCCGTTTTTCTATATTCGAGTGTTAAAACACTATGTATATTTCTGATTTCTAGAAATCGGAAGTTTAAATAATCTATGTCTATACGTTATTTCCAGTAATTGTGTTATAAGATCTTTTGTATATTACCGTGTCCCATAAATTGAATGATAAAGTTTCTCGAAATGTAACTACCCAGTAATCGAATGATACTACTATCTGTGTAAAGTTGTTTAAGCTAGTAATCAAGAAATAAAATGCTCTTATTTGCGGTTCGCAGTAATCGAGTGTCCCGTACCAGCCTCGATAAATATGGGCAGCCACTCGCCGGTTCAGGCCGTTTACGTCTACCAGAACGTACTGACATACACCTGTGACGTCGGCTGGGAAATCACGAGCGGAGATGCAGTGCGGACCTGTACGGAGAATACCACGTGGACTGGTACCCCTCCCGTCTGCACAAGTAAGTTCATACCATAAAATCACAATAAGCATATCTTTAAATTGCTAAAGAGGAGAGAGATGTGTATTTATAGCAAGGTGAATGGAAATGATTTTGCTGTAACAACGCCGAATGAAGAGAAGTTGATAAAATAACTTCACTTAAGATAAAATTTGTGTTTTCAGAAATGTTATAAATTGGCAATCTCTGTATGAACAGTTTTGAACACAATACAAGGGTTGAAATGAAAATGTTTAAAAAATGTACACACTGTCCTACTTTTCAAGATACTTTTACAGCGAAAAGCAAACATTTGACACTGACAAAAGCTAAAAAAAACTACATTTATATAACTATTGATGATTGATGTATCTGATATATGTTTGAAGTTTGCCCCCTCTATTTATTGCTCCTTCTCCTAGTACTTTCATTTCGTCATGACTAGGCCATTCAGAGTCAATTGTCTAGCGCGAACTCTTCTCTTTCCGCGTTCGGGGATCCGACCCGGGACCCTTCGATCTGGGCTCTTATGTCTGACCGATAGTTATCTACTATCTAGTGATTTTTCTTTCTTTTTTCGTGCAATTACGATTAAGTCTTCATGGGTTTTTTTCTGTCTTTCTTACAGACATATATTGCTTAAATGTAATTAAGCTCTTTCAAAATGATTTGTTAGAATCAATGGCAATGCAATGTTTTACAAATTATGTGTTATTGTGTTTGCAGTCAAGATCTGCCCGGCGCCGGCGAATGTGTCGTATTCTACCATGTCGCCAGAGCAGGCCGAGTACAACTACAGCTCTGTGATCACCTACCAGTGTATCACTGGCTATGAATTGACACAGGGCAGCCTGACACGAGTTTGTCAGGACAACAAAACATTCTCCGGACCGGATACCGTCTGCTCAAGTTAGTATAAACAAGTCTTCACATAGATATGTTTTGTGAAGACCTGAAATAAGAAACAAGCACACAAATAAACAGCCAAAATAAAAAAAAGAAATATATGAAGGAAGATATAAAGATATGAAAATAGAGAAAGAAAGAAACAAACAAACAAACAAGGGTGTTTGCGAATAAGAAGGCTGTTTTGGAATCGCTGCTATTTATCCAGAGAGAGTTAAGTATTTTACATCTTGATTTGCATATTGCATTTGTATTAATCAAAACACAAACCAGTGTCGATAAAATCAGAATGTTGCAGTATTAAATGGCGATTTATGTAATTCCAGTTAAGCAGTGTGCCTTCGTGTCCGTCGGTAATTCGACGGCGTCCCCAAGTTTGGCGCTGTACGACTACCTGACCAACGTAACGTACACGTGTAACGTCGGCTGGAACCACACGGCCGGCGACCTGACGTTAGAGTGCAGTCACACCAAGGCCTGGAATGGCACCGTCCCCACTTGCACAAGTAAGTGTGTAACGAAATGTTTCAAATGACAGTAAGTGGTATTGCAAAACATAAACTAAACCAGTGTTTAAAGCGACTATAATAATCTTATGTAGTTGTTGCTATTATTTTAATATACCCAATAATGAATGTTTGTAAAATTCGCACTCTACATTTTGCACTGAAAGGATTAATGGCACGGATTACTTTTATTAGTGCTGACAATAGAACTGCCTGCGTGTCCATTAAACACTTAAAATGCTATTTATAAACGTGTATTTTTAATTTAAAAAAAAACGCTTCACAACAAATTTTGCAGACATGTGCATCCGCATTTTAAAATAGATCCGTTTAAAATGCGGAAGCGCATGCCTCCAAAATCGGCAAGTTGTCAACCGTCATAGAACAGTTGTAACTTAAGTCTGGTGATGTCATCATCTTTGTTTAGACTGTCTATGTTAATGGTGCACGAACAAGAGGCATTGTAAGGTAAATGACATGAAAGCTAGGACAATAAAAGTTGTCAATACTCAAATCGGGCGAAATACTTACTTACTCAATTTACTTTAAAACTAAATGGTTTTAAAGTCTTTTTTCGATAATGTTATCCTCATCAAGTTTAGTCTAGTGCTAACAAATGTGGATTTAATATATATTTGCGTATACTTTTTGTGTTATTTTACAGTTGTTGATTGTGATGCTCCGACGACCATTCCCTTCGGAACGTATGCCCCTGTCAAGAGCCCGTATGTGTACCTGGATGCGACGACATACACGTGCAATATAGGCTATGAGATGACTACAGGTACTCCGACCTTGACCTGCCGAGAGACAGGGTTTTGGGATCTCTCGGAACCCAACTGCACCAGTAAGAGGATTTTTTATAAGATCGGGGTTGTTGAACGCACCTTATTTGCATATATATACACACACATATATATATATAATTTTTCCACTTACTGGATACAAGTCATAGTGTCTTCGAAACAAACACTAATTGGTACAAAACAAGTACAAACAAGTTGTATAAAAACTAGAAGTATATGTAAATGTAAACTTAATTCCGGTGGCAATATAACTACTTAAAACAAGCATGTATTAAGATTGAGAAAAGCAATGGACTACAATATAAGAGGTCTACATTCATAAAAATAGAATTTTTTCCTATGTTAAGTCTGAAAACAATTTAAGATTGTTCATTATGTGATTCTATGTCTTACCATTGCCTTCATATACATGTACATCTATGAAGCATTCATGAAAATCTTAAGATCTGGTGTGTTTTTAAATGAATACAATATATATTCTTTAAAGAACTTCATGACATGAGAAATTCTTACTTGAAAATTGCTTTTTTAGCAACGACCTATATTAAGTGTTTACATGTTTTACTTCCAGTCAAAGAATGCCCAGATCCCGCACCCGTTGCGTACTCCACGCGCGTTCCCGACAAGACCAAGTACGTGTATGACGACACAATCACTTGGACATGTGACATTGGATTTGAGATTACAAGTGGAAATGCCTCCAGAACTTGTCTGGACTCCAAAGTGTTTAATGGTACCCTACCAGTCTGCACAAGTAAGTTTCGTTAGTATAGGGAATGGGGGCGTAGCAACGAAGCTATGGTCTTTATAATGACTTCCAAAGCGACGTATAGCAATTAATAGTGAAAGGCTCTCCAGACACAAATCTGAGTAGAACCATGGCCACACCACAGATGAAGAAATTGTGACATTATTTGTTTGTCATAAAATTGTCATCACACCATTTCTTGCGACAATTAGCCGAATGTCACAATTTCTTCAGACAAAGCGCATGAATTGATCTGGGCAAAACAGATAAAATATACACATACAGTTGTCATCGCATCATTTCGAGTTTCGTAACTCTTATGAATGCTTAGCCTCCCACCGCGTGGGTTCGAGTCTCGTTCAGGGAAATGGACTCAATGTGGGAAGGTCTTCCAGCTGACCTGCGGTGAGCCGGTGGTTCTACCCAGACATGTGTCTGTGACCTTCCTCCGCCAAAACATCTGGACGTTCTTTAATGATCATAATTGGTCGATGCGATGTAAAAAAATGACATATTTTCAATAATATTATAAGTTACAACTGTGTTTTTATTCTACAGTCAAGAAATGTGCCCGGATACCGATTGTAAATGGTTACATTATAAATGACCTGCCGATCTACAACTACAGCACGCAGATTAACTACGCGTGTAACCTTGGTTACAACAACACAGCTGGAACCCTGACCAGAACGTGCAACGCCTCCGCCGAATGGAATGGCACCTTGCCAGAATGTACAAGTAAGCCCATTCACAAAAGAAAAGTTCAAGTCGGAAGTATTTTACATTTAGGGAATGAGGCGTGAGATTTAAAGGAGCATGTTTAATAATTTATATTTATTTTAGATTTAATGTATTTATAAAACATGTTGTGAATATATGACTATGGCGAAAATGTATACAGAGGTTTACAATGGCGTTTTTAAATTTCAGCCACGCAATTTCTTTTCATTTAAGATATAATATTAGTCTTGGAAAAATCATCCTGGACAAAGTATTTGTCTACATAGAAAATCATACATAATACAGGTAAAAAGTTGGTCAATTTGATTCTG
The DNA here is from genome assembly GCA_007844125.1 of Sinonovacula constricta. Lineage (NCBI taxonomy): Eukaryota > Metazoa > Mollusca > Bivalvia > Cardiida > Solecurtidae > Sinonovacula > Sinonovacula constricta. The sequence continues at coordinate 68,381,526 of CM017555.1, forward strand.
AAAAATATTAAAATAAGAAAGAAACGTGCCAAAATGCTTAAACCCGTTTGAATCAGCTGAGGATTTTTTTTACAGAACGATGTGTGTCCGAGATAATCGTAGACTTTTTCTGAACCATTATAATTGATAATTTTGTTTATAAAATGATTACATTATAAGCAAATATAATTACAACACTTAATTTGAAAATAACATAAAATGATTAGCGGTAATAAAATACCATACTTTCCAAATACAATATTTTTAATTTATTGTCCTACGACGTCTTTTCCACCCACACAAAAAGACGTCAACACCATCAATACTGTGTCATACTACAATATATGGTACTTTTCCACAAAGATAACGCGTTGCTCTTGTTATGTAAATACGTTCACAATAATTACAATTGTTTAAATTTTGAAGGAATTAACAAGTTTAATAGGCAATGAACGGTCCCACTAGAATATAACTAAAACTGGATACATTTTGTCGAGTAGAGGTAAAATCTACAAATGACTTTTACAAGAAGAATGAGAAGAATGAGAAAAAAAAATGATGATGAAGAAAAGAGAAGATGAATTAATGAATAAAATGAATGAATGAATGAATGAATGAAAAACATATAGCTCACTACATTGTTCAAGTTTTTAATAATATATTTATTTTTCTTCAGTTGTGAAGTGCGCCTTGCCACCCGCCCCGAGTTTCAGCTCTCACACACCTGTGCAATCGGAGTATGTTTACCTGGACAGTATTACGTACACCTGTAACATTGGTTACGAGATGTTGTCTGGAAGCGCCACTCGCCAATGCCAAGCCACCAGCTTCTGGAGTAACACAGCCCCAAACTGTACAAGTACGTTGGTATACTTCGTTCAAAAGCAAAATAAAGGATTAGCTGGTAAAACAGTTCAAAGAAAGTCCATATTAAAGATGCTGAAATATATCCTTCAGTAGATAAAATCTGCCATTTAAAACAATTCCTCAATTATGTACTTTCATCATGTATATGTTGAGTTTAAAGCTTTTCTATATGTGCATAAACATGCACAATATATTCGCCTCTTTTTTTCAAACTGTATACTCACCATTGTTTTTGTTTGAATCAGCTTGTTTATAACGATCAATTATTCAAATTTATAACACATAACACATTTTAATGCTTCATCCATCAAGACGACTTTCTTATCAATTTTTCAGTTATTCACTGTCCGGTTCCCTCAAATGGTGATTTTAACACGTACGCCCCGGCGCTTTCTGACTATATATGGAACGACACGGTCGTGTACACGTGCGACCTGGGGTATAATATCTCCAATGGGGACTACGTCAGAAAATGCCAACACAATAAAACATGGTCCGGCCAGGTCCTTAACTGCGAAAGTGAGTGAAAATTCAACTGAGTATCAAAGCTTACTAAATTCTTTAATCAGGCCTATTCACTATAGGGTTTCATTTGTAATCATAAAATTAAAAATATTTGTTACTTAATTTTAGTAATTCTACGTACAGCTAAATGGTGGAAGAAGATCCCAGACAAATGCCTGGAAAAAAAAACACTGGCGCACCGCGCGTCAGCTGAAAGACCTTCCCACATTAAGTCATTCGCCCCGAACGGGACTCGATCCCACGCGGTGGGAGGCTAAGCAGACAGAGAAGTTACAAATTGGCGACACTACCACTACGCCACGGACGCCCCCAATATAGACTAGTATTTGTGATACTCTAACACTATCTGGTGGCACAGTTGTATGTCAATGTGAAGGTCACTAAGACTAAGAATGGGTAACCAACTCAAAACGTAACATGTTTTGTAAGGGTATACTAACAGTTATTTTTATTTGAACAGTTGTCAAATGCCCGGTCATATCAGTGAACTATAGCACGATGAGTCCGAAGTCAGCGGTTACTACCGTAGACTACCTCACAAAGGTGACGTACAAGTGTATTAAAGGCTACAAACTAATATCTGGAGACTTGGTGCGATACTGCAACTACACGGGAACCTACTCCGGCGTAAAACCAGACTGTTCAAGTAAGTTTATGTTAGTTTTTGGTGTAAGAATCTCCGAATGTGTGCATGTAGTTATATGTTTGTTATAGCTCAAAACTCTTGCCAAATAATGTATATTTATTGTTGCTGTTCACTGATTTAAAGAAATTGAGGCCGACGAGTTATGGTGGTAAAGATGATTTAATATAAATATGAAAGTGTCTGTCTAAGCTTTTGACTTAATAAATAAGCCAGGTTATATCTATCAAGTTCCCTCGAGAGGAAACAAAACTGTATTTCCATTATTGTCCCTCTTATATAATCAAATCAGTATTTCCATTGTGCTTACTTGAGTAAAAACAAAACATTACGTCCATTGTGGTCCTAAAATGAAAACAACACTGTATATTTTGTGTGGTTCCTCGAGCGAAAAGAAACCTGTGTTTTCAGTGAGGTTCCTCGAGTGAAAATAATTCTGTGGTCTCTCGAATGAAAACAAACTTGCATTCCCATTGCGTTCTCTCGATTGAAAACAAATCTGTATTTAATTGTGGTGTCTCGAGTAAAACCAAACATGTATTATTTCCCACTGTGTTCTTTCAAGTAAAAACATATCTGTATTTGGAGTACTGTCTCTCTCGAGAGAGAGAAAACAAATGTGTATTTTAATTATGATCCCTCAAGTGAAAACGCTCTTGTACGTCAATTGTGGTCCCTCGAGTGAAAACAAACCTTTATTTCAATTATAGACTATCGAGAGAAAACACGCATTTCCAGTTTGTTCCTTTAAGTAGCAACACATTTCAAATGTAATCCCACGAATGACAAGAAGACCGGCATATCTATTGCGTTCCCTCGAGTGAAAACAAATCTGTTTTTAAATGTTACCTCTCGAGTGAAAATACATTTTTTTCTATTTCCGATGTGATCCCCCGAGTGAAAACAAATCTGTATTTCCATTGTGGTCCATCTAGTGAAAACAATCTGTATTTAAATCAATGCCCGTCGAATGTAAACAAACCTGTATTTCCATTGTAGCCACTTAATTGAAGATAAACCTGTATTTCAACTGTTCCTTTGAATAGAAACAAACATGTATTTCCATTGTTGTCCCTCGAGTGACAACAATCCCGAAATTAAATTGCGGTGCCTCGAGTGAAAGAAAGGCACAGTATTTCCATTGTGGTCGTCCCAGCGAAACATGCACTTCAGCTGTGTTTCATTGAGTGAAAACAAACGTTAATAACAATTGTAGTCCCTCGATGGAAAACTAATGTATTTTATACTTGTGTCTCTCATATAAAAATATACATATTTCTATTATAGTCCCAAAACCAACATAAACCCTCATTTATATTGTGATGTCAGATTTAATGTAAGCTCTATATTATTTCGTCTATAGTGCCAAACCTTTTTTAAATTCCGAATTTGGTCTCTCCAACTGGTTCAAACTCTTATTACTGTTCATCAAAAAAAAAACCTCTACTCTGAATGGTGTAAACCATTATTTTTATTGGCATTTTTCTGATAAAAAAATAATGCTTCATTCCATTGATGTCTGTGTTTCCAGTTGTGACATGCCCACCGCCTCCGTACATCAACTTTACGACCTACACCCCAGTTCAGAGTATCTACATCTACGACACTAGCATCACGTATGAATGTGCCGCCAGCCACCATTATATCGATGGCATCATCTTCAACACCTGCAACGAGAGTGGTTCCTTCCCAGATTCCGGCATGGACTGCTCAGGTAACGTACTCTTACTTTTTAAAAGTCAATGAAAACAGAGACATATTTGTCACACTTCTTAATGGGCGTAAATTTGCAAAAGTGAACGACGTACTCAAAGCAAAACAAAATCAACTCAAAAGCGGAAATAACCCCAACCAAGCATCACCAATTACTAATGCAGGAATTGAACAACTCTGGGAAGCACTTCAGCTAGAAAATTATTTCCCTGCAAGCACCATAAACTCACTGTGGTTTTTCAACACTAATACGTTTGGTTTGAGATGGTGTGATCAGCACAGAAGTGTGTGATGGCTTGATATCCAGTTAAATGCTGATAATACAGGCCACCAGTATCTCGAATTCGAAGAGCGGCAATCAAAAACTCGGTAAAGTGAAAACCCACGAGATAAGAGGTCCGTAAAGCTAAAAATGTGATCCTTGCAAATTTTCTGCAAAAAATACAAGGAGTATGTCGAGAAACGGCCTAATGACTTCAGCTCACCAAATGACCCATTCTACATAGCTACACACACTCAACAATCAAATAAGAAGTCTTTGGAAATGTTGTTTAGAAAACAAGCTATTAGGGTAAACAAACCTACCTCCGTCATGAAGCGAATGGCTCAAGCTTCTGGGATTTCCTCCGAACAACGCCTGAATAAACATGGTGCTCGGAAACACTTGGTCCAGAAATTGTCCGAAAACAACATCCCCGCAAATCAAATACTGCAGATAACTGGACACCGTAATATTCCATCTATCAAAAACTACTCGCACATAAGCGTTAATTTGAACATAAATTAATATCCAGCATGATCAAAACGTCTAACAATCTTCACCAGCAGGCTCCTAAAGCAAATCATGACGCAAATATCCAAAGCACAATATTGACATCAATGGGTTCCGCCACACAGAACTTCAACCTAACGGTCCACGGTGGTTTCATCAACTTGTTTGCTGGAAACATATTTCGTGGAACATTCATTGACAACAATCAGCCTCCTTTCCATCAATCAAGCGTTAAATCCGCTGCAGAATGTTCACGGCCACTACACAAAAAGCACGATAGAAATAGACTATATCCATAATCGACACAGACAGCGATGAAAACTATCATTTAAATGGCGACCTTTACCCTAACCTCTTTGGAACTTATTTGTGGGCCACATGTTCTCACGTGTTGGCCTTTTTTAGTTTTAAGAACGAAGTGATTTTGCACAAGTCATTGATAGTGATACTTTTAGTGTTTGTTAATGTAAAAAAAATATTACACTAGTACAATATTTGTTTTACTATAAGTTTATTGATAAAAAACTATTTTGAACGGCGCAAAAATGCACTAACATTGTCGTGCAGCCTTGTACCACTTTTTGAACCGGTATTGTTTGTTTATAATAAAAGAGGACGAAAATATGCGTTTACAATCATGCGATATAAATAATTTGACACTCGTTTTTTAATACAAACAGTTGTTAAACTCGCCCAGAAAAAAAATGATAGTAAGCTCGTCAGAGGCTCGCTTATTATATTTTTTCCTGAACTCGTTTAATAAATGGTTGTATTATATGATAACTTGTATCGGATTCTCTATGTATGTCAATCTTTCTTTTTATCCTGTTTTAATCGTTTGCGTCGTCTGTGATGCTTCGCATCAACTGTTTTCCTGTTCTAGTTTTTGTTAATCTTTGTCTTGTCTGTTGTTCCAGTTGAGCACTATTTCAACTTGAATGTAAACGAGCCAGAAGTCACTTGGATGAATAGAACGGTGAATGATACAGCAATTGTGTTTGATTTCGACGGCCTATGTCAGTACCCCAATTCGCTGACGCCATCAGGTCTCCTGCACACTGTAGCTGCTTTGTCAGCCACCTCCTTGACAATTGGCGTTCAAGCGCCTCCTAGTGCGACATGGGGAACATATACACTGACTTTTACACCAGATGCTTCGGAATACGTATATCGAACATTCGGTATAGTGGAACACACCATCTTCTTTGGCGAGGCAATTTTAGGTCTTCAGGTATGGCTGTTTGAAATAAAAATGTGAATAATAATTATTTTTAATTTGTTTTGTTATGTTAATTTCAAATTTAAACGTTAATTTTACGGGTAATCTATACTAAAACGTTTTAAACGATTTTAATAAAAACTAAAATTCTATTTTAAGAAAACCGTTACATTTGTGATTATTAATACGGGTGTATAAACGGTTTCTCGCAACCGGTTGGAGATTATAAGACTTGAGTTTAAGTCGGAGAAAATACTCTTTCTTTTGATTGGCTGAATTAAAAAAAAATCAAATCTGACCAATCTTATACTTGAGATTTGTCGCAAAGTTTTGTAATCTTTAACCCTGTGGTCAATTTCTTGTACTGTTCTAGTATGACTTCCTAATGTCAAAGATTACCAGAAAATAATTCTTTTACTATTAGCTATACCTTCTGGCCAATCAGATTCAAGAGAAAATACTTAATCAAAGCTTTCAGAAGCTCTGTTCTGGACGGTGTAAGTTTGACATTGTACGCGATTACAGGCGTGCAAACAATGATCAAAATAATTTCGTAGTAAATCAAATAAATTACACATTTGAAATTAGTAAGCAGGCAAGTTTTCAGCTAAAAGTAAGCAGTTATTTTAAAATATAGATTATACATTGGAACAAAGGTCACATCTGAGTCACTAACATCCCATAAAAGAAACCATTTTATTCAACATTGAATACCTACTATATGATTTTGTATTTACCTTAAGTTAGGTCTTAAATAAATGTTCAGACATGCTCGGGATCCGACCAAAATAAACTGTGTTTGAAACTACATACGATCTCCTAAACCCCTGTGATCTGAATCTAAAAATCCTGAGATCGCCATTCCTCTCCGGACGCGTGAGGTAGATTTAGACTGAGATGCTGAAACGGGAGACGATAGTGTAGCAGTCAATAACACGACGTTGCAGTTGTCCTGTGAGACCCTTGTCAGAGTGTTTTCTGTTTTGTTTTTGAGTGTACAGTGCGCTAGCAGTGAACACAAAATCATATCTACAAAATCCAAGTAGTACTCGTTCTTAGGCCCGACCGAACATTGGTCAACTCAGAATCCCTACGCAAAAATAACGATCAACATTTGAAAGATGCATTGTTCGACCAACACATATTTATATGACGTCAGTAAACGTGATCGAACTCATTTTCTTCTCCGCATCATAGGTTTAAGGTACAATATACATGCCTTTGATTAAATTCGTACGCGTTTTTATGCCCAACCGAACATGTGTTAGCTAAGAGTCCCTATGCAAGACATATAGTTCTACATTTAACGATAAACTTTTGAAAGATGTATTACACATTTTAACCAACACACGAATACGTGACGTCAGTAAACCTGACCAACCTCATTTTCTGCAGGTTCTCCGCATCATAAGTTAAAGGTGCAAAATGCCTCATTTTTTAATCAATGAATGAAACTATTGATAAAAAGAAACTAGCGGATGTATACTGCTGGCTTAATGAAAGAATCTATTTTAAGTAACAAGGCTTCATCGTTCCATGGCAGATAGGTCCTGCCCTTAATATAAATACATTTTTTCTGAGGAACTATAAGAAGGCTTATTAAACGTTATACGGTTTCTTGACCTAAATAAATAAATGCCACGAACTTGTTGACAAGAGAAAGTAAAACATGTAACATCAAACTACGATTCGCGGTGGCAGTGGAGTGGGTCAGTGTAAGAGCCGCCTATGATCAGCACCTGCTTGGTACACCATCACAGCCAGTTAACCAGCTTGCCTCCTAAATGAATAGACACTGTTAGCGTCACTTGATTAATACGTTTCGAGTTTCTCTGTAAACATTTAGCGTATGTAAGACCATGCTTTGGGAACTTCTTGTAATCAGGTAAACAAAGAGAAACATGTGGTTTTCTTCAAGTCTGAGCACGAAAACGGGTAACGAAAAATGTAACGCATGCCGGCGCACGTCAATGGTCACCCATCCATATACTAACGACATTAACCGTTGATTTACTGCGCTAAAGAGTTAACTCAGAGCGAGGCTGGTATGAAGTACTTACATGTTTATGTTTGCCACTGTGATCGTTACAAAAATTTCAACTTCTAACGTTGAAACTTTATACTTGGTATCTTAATAATTGTCCTGATTATTAACTTAAAATAGCTTATTTTCAGTGATTTTTAAGTATAAGATTCGTGCTAAATATGATTACAAATTCGTTACCTGGTATATTAAACGTCTATAAATATAAAAAAATAAATCATGGTGATTATTTTTCTATTTAGCAAAATCAACCAAATTACTGTATAGAACATTTTGTGCCACTCTGAAATAAATAATAATTGCTATCAAGAGTTCGGTGCTTTTTTGCAATAAAGTACAGTAAGTAGAAAAATAAATAGAAAGTCAGTCTTAAACGTGTTGGGTTTTTAAACAATTAATTACATAATTGGGATAGTTTGAGTCAAACCAATCAGGTTACATGTTTGGTTTGTTTGTCTTGATTCAAAATTATATTAAATAGCAAAACACTTCGCTTACAAAGAATTTAACATAAAATTTTGAGTTTCCTTATTTCTAAAAAAGGAGACACCTTTAAACAAATTAAGAAGACAAAATATCCATACATTCAAATCTGGATGGAGAATGTTCTTAAAATGTGTCGTACACGTCTACATTAAAGTTTACAACTCATCCGTTGTGTTTATGTTCAAGTTTTGTTGTTTTTTCTGTTACACTTGCTTTTCCTTAAAACCACAATAAAGTAACGTCAATATATTAGTAATATATGCATATTCTTAAGTATGGTTTTAAACCAATGTTTCAGTTATTCCTGGACAACATAGAACAGTATTTCCTTGAAGTTGGCGTCACTCACCGATTCTATGTGACAACCACACAAGGGACTGACGTTACCATCGATTGGAACATGGGCGACACGTTGTATAACGAGACCAATAGCTACACAGGAGTTTTTATTATAGATGACATATTGTATCCCTATCCAGGGTATATCTTTTTACTTGCTTATCTTTTTTTCTATTGTTATCATTTTATTGCCTGTCGCTCACCATCTCCTCGGTTCGAGCCTCTAGCGAATAACAAACCAAATGAATTTACAGTCGATTTAGAAACAAGTTCTTCCAACTTAAATTAATCCCTCTCAATTGCCCCCTTCCTTGGTGGAATTATTGGTCAAGTACTGAGTACCTGGAGCAATATGGAGAAAGCAGTTTGGCACATGAACTAACATCTGGTTTGAATCAGGGACCATTCGTTCTACTGTCCAACGTCTTAAAACTAAACCACAGCCACGCACATTTTAAGATATTATATGACATTCTACTTCTAATAGCAATTTTTCATGGAAGTTTAATATATAATATCTGCTGATGATGATGATGAGGAGGAGGATGCTGGTGATCATTGATGATACAGCTGCTGTTAATAATAATAATAGTAATAATAATAATAATAATAATAATAATAATAATAAATATAATAATATTGTTGTAATGAATCTAATGTTGTATGAAATTATGTACATTTCAGACCTGGAATATTCACTGTGATTGCCACAGCATCCAACCTGATGACATCCCAAACTGCCACATTCACTGTCAGTGTGATATATGCTGTCAACAACATGGCCTTCGTTGTTAACAACTTCACCCACAGCACTGCCTCATCAGCCCAATACTCCCTACAGATTCTAAGCTCCGCAGATCTTCCACTTGACGCCATCAGCTATGTGATCACGTATACTCACACTGTTCTCCTAACGTCTATCACAGATATTGGCGCAGACAACATTCCGATAACCGCAACCCTGCCAATAACCTACAACTATACACACATTCACACAGTACAAGGACAGTACAATGTGACTGCAGTTACCACCAACTTGTTTGGTACTTTAGCCTTTTCATTCATAGTAGAAGTTTGGGACGATCTGAACCCCCTGACGATGGTATTCGTGAATGGAGTAGGAAAATATATTACGAACACAACTATGGAGATAGCGTTTGCTAATGTTCCTACAAACGGATTCAAGTACACGATAGATTATGGTGACGGCACAAATATAAGTGATGCATCTGACACGTTATACTGGAGCCCATACGGCTTAACTAGCTTCACCCATGTGTATACCCAACCTAACATGTATCTTGTAACTTGGACTGCTGAAAATGGTTTATACACTCGCGTAGAAACATTCTGGGTCAAGATCCAGAACCGAGTCCCAGAGGGCAATTACACATTGATGCCAGTCGCCTTGAAATATCCATGGATTAATCTGCAGACACTGGATATAGAGCTGAACATCACGCTAGAACCGTGGGTGCCCTTGCCAACTAATGCCACTTGCACGTTCAACCCCTTGGACGGCAACTCGGCGACTAATGGCCTTGATTATATTGGTCCAATGTTTGCTTATAGTCACAGCTACCTCATCGAAGGGATCTTCAATTCAACTTACAACTGCTCTAATGATGTCAGTGACCATGAATACGTCTTCAATTTTGAAGTCGATAAATTTGATGCAAGTTATGTTTCGGTGTTCTATGCAACTGAGGTTCCTTTAAACAGATCTGACTCTGTGAATGTGTTTTTCCATGTGGATAACAATGGGTTTGCCTTGATTCCTCTTCAGGTGACTCTAGACTGGGATTTTGTCAATAATGTCAGCAGTGTGATTTATGACAGAGTCACCTATAGCAATTTGTACACTGAGCGAGGGGACTACACTGTCACAGTTGTTGTAAATGCCCTGGTCACCAATACAACGAGTACCCTGTATCTACCAATTAGAGTAGGCCTAATGCGGTTTGAAAACAATGTCACCGTGCAGTATATTGACACCACCCTTGTACGCTATACAATGTACGGAGTGCTAGGGAATACCACGACATACACAATTAACTTTGACGACACTTCCCCTAATGAAGCATGCCTCTCTCCTGACGTTAATGGCTGCTACATAGACCATTATTGCCCAACCTGGGGCTACAAGACTGTCACAGCGCTGGCTAACAATGGAACTTTTACAGAATGGGACGAGGTTAATGTGACCTGTGAAAATCCAATCGTCGGCCTTTACATTGACATACCTTTGAATATTCCTATCCCAGATGGTAAAACTAACCTTATGTTAAGAATCTCTCCAACAGATTTATACTTGCCATGGTTGGTATGCGAGATAAACATGGGTGACCCAATCCTGAGAGACACATATGAGAGTGAGCAATGGAACATTACCTTGGCAACACCTTTTGTATTCCCCTTCCAGTACATTGCTTTAGGACGGCCACTGATAACCGTGTTTTGCTATAACCTCATCAGTAATATAACCTTGTATAAAACTGTCACTATCACTAACGAAGATTTCCTGTTTGTTGGTCTGTTTGATCGTGCATACTCCCAGGCATCGTCCCCACTCCTAATCTCGTCCATGAGGGAAACTGAAATCATCAACCGACTTTTCATTCAGGCCCCAGCTGATCTTAAGACACGAATAAATAGATGGAACACCACAGCTACCTTGAACGAGACGCTTCTAAACCGACATGGACTCTTGTTTACTATAGGCATGACAGAAGAGACGAGGTATCTGGTGATATTGGAGGTGGCGTTTGTAGAAGAGCCCTTGAATGTTATTTTTGAGCCAACGTACGTGCTGGTCGTTGAGCCGCCCCCTCAAATTGCTATTGTAGGCAGTCGGCGCAGAAAAGCTGAACGTGGACTTACAACAGTAGATGCTGCCACGCTGTCATATGATCCAGCATACCTGGATCCCATAACCTTTACTTGGTCATGTTTTGGGTAGGAAACAATTTTGTCTACAAGGATCTGTATGCATATAAATCAAAAACATCATTTTAAACATGTGTTATATCAGAATGTAATATTTGGCTTATATAAATTTGTAAGGGGTTTATAAAATAGTGTTTAGTACTCATTGTATTTTATATGATATGCTATATTTAATTTATTAATTTCTCTTAGTCGATTGGTATAAGAGAATGCTTTATCCAAGACTTATTTTGCAATAAAATGATATTGACAATAAACTAAAATATCCTGCTGATATCCGAAGGATGATACAACATCAAAAAATATCAAATTTAAGTTAGAAATTCTTCCAACACCATTTTGCAAAGATCACTTATGTGGTTGTATGCAATAAAAATGTGTGATTTGTAATCGCTTTAAGAATTTTCAATTAGTCTTGACAAATTCGCTAAGATGAAATGAGTGTTTAACGTCGATTATATTAAATATGTTCTTCGATCTAAGGGAATAAAATGTACTAAGTGAGAAACAATTCTGAGATTATTTTTTGGAATAAATCCAGATCTAGTCCGGTACTTGCAACTTCATTCTTATTTGTAGACTTTGACAATGCCAGTGTTTTAGCTATACTATCTAAACATGTATTTGTGTACTAAACGAGGCAATGCTGCCGACTTTGATGATCGTGATGCTAAACATTGTTTGTTTTTTAAAACAAATCTGTCATGCCAATTTATTGTTTCTATACAAATATGCGCAGATACATAATACTATGTGAAGCTTCTAACTTGGTAGAAACTTACATGATCAAATGGTGTTTTCTGCATCAATAACACCATTTTAAATAAATTTTGGATTGTTTCTGACTTTAGTAACTACCCTTTACAAATAAAAGTTACGCCTCGGGTACATTTTATAAGAACAATACGGTATATTTTGTTACCTTGAATTTAAATGCCGTTATTCTGATATTTTAAATTCGGGCAGATTTTTTGCAGGCATAATAAAGTTCCACCAGAAGGTTAGACAACTGCGTAAAATAAGAATGCATTTAATTTCTTACTCCGTCCGTGTTTACGTCCGTGTTTATGTTTTATTTCACAAACTTCCAGCTACAACGCTGCAAGCTTCGATGATGCTGAGACTCAGCATGCATCTGGGGGAGGTACTGCTTGTACCCTATCGTCCGACGATGGTGCCGGTGTCGCTGTATATGACACTGGTAGCGGCACATCCAAATCGCACTACGTCGTCACAGTTACTGGATTCAATGGGAGAACACTGTCGTCTCAGTTCACACAAATTATTGAGATCACTCCAAGTGTCCCATCAGACCTGTACATAGTGTGAGTATATTATACATCATTGCAGTAATACATTGCTGACAGGCAGATTTTCATTCGTTACTCGAACTTTGTGGAACCTAGACAGGTCTGTATTGTATAATGTCAAGCATTTTCCGATTGATAGGTTTTGCAACTGTTACTCCAGTCACCCTGCCATCATTTTAGCACTCGGTGAGGGTTAGGAATATCGGAATGTGGGGATTACATGTCTTTGATTTTCAGGCGGATTCTCGCTTCTGCATTAACTCACACATACCATACCACTGTAATTCTAGGCAAACTTGAAAAGAAAACACATTTAAGCATGTTTAATTGATTGTACAGTTTACTATTACAGATGCCTTTCGGGGTGCATGCATTATATACATTGAAAATATTTTAATGATAGCCCATAACTGATCTAGTCATATACAACGACTTTTTATATATGCGTCATTTTTGCTTACCATGCTTATGTCATGTTTAACTTTTTTACGATCCTAATATATTTGAAATATCTTTGTACATACAGGTGACTCACAAACTGTCTGTCAAATGTTGCGATCGCCTCAAATGTTGCGATCGCCTCAGGTATAATGTTGATGCCCAGCCTTCAACAACAATATAATTATCCATATCTCTGTACTTACAGGTGGCTCACAAACTGTCTGTCAAATGTTGCGATCGCCTCAGGTATAACGTTGATGCCCAGCCTATAATAACAATATTATTATCCATATCTCTGTACTTACAGGTGCCTCACAAACTGTCTGTCAAATGTTGCAATCGCCTCAGATATGATGTTGATGCCCAGCCTTCAATAACAATATAATTATCTATTTCCTGTACTTACAGGTGGCTCACTAACTGTCCGTCAAATGTTGCAATCGCCTCAGGTATGATGTTGATGCCCAGCCTTCAATAATAATATAAATGTTCACATCTCTGTACTTACAGGTGCCTCACAAGCTATCTATCAAAGATTTTGATCTATATCTTTAGCTCTGTTCTTTCAGGTGCTGCACAATCTGTCAAAGTTTGCGATCACAGAAAAACTGTTGGTGCCTTTACTTCAATATAAATATACCTGTCTGTATCTTCAGATGCCAAACAAACTGTCTGTCAAAGGTTGCCATCACCTCGGAAATGATGTTGGTGCCCAGCCTTGAAAACAAGTGTCCCGCTACCTTTACTTGGACTCTACACGAGAAGGTGGCCTCAACATACTCCGCTCAAATCACTCTTAATGCTGCCAACTCCATCATTGGTAAGATGCATATCCTGTCTAATAGTCAAGGTGATGGACTCACATATTGCCATACACCCTTACCATGAGTAACATCCGTGGTCTAATAGTCAAGGTGATGGACTCACATATTGCCATACACCCTTACCATGAGTAACATCCGTGGTCTAATAGTCAAGGTGATGGACTCACATCTTGCCATACACCCTTACCATGAGTAACATTCGTGGTCTAATAGTCAAGGTGATGGACTCACATCTTGTCATACACCATTACCATAAGTAACATTCGTGGTTTAATAGTCAAGGTAACGGACTCACATCTTGCCATACACTCTTACCATGAGTAACATTCGTGGTTTAATAGTCAAGGTAACGGACTCACATCTTGCCATACACTCTTACCATGAGTAACATTCGTGGTTTAATAGTCAAGGTAACGGACTCACATCTTGCCATACATCTTTACCATTAGAAACATTCGTGGTTTAATAGTCAATGTGATGGACTCACATCTTGCCATACATCTTTACCATTAGTAACATTCGTGGTTTAATAGTCAAGGTAACGGACTCACATCTTGCCATACACCCTTACCATGAGTAACATTCGTGGTTTAATAGTCAAGGTGATGGACTCACATCTTGCCATACACCCTTACCATGAGTAACATTCGTGGTTTAATAGTCAAGGTGATGGACTCACATCTTGCCATACACTCTTACCATGAGTAACATTCGTGGTTTAATAGTCAAGGTAACGGACTCACATCTTGCCATACATCTTTACCATTAGAAACATTCGTGGTTTAATAGTCAATGTGATGGACTCACATCTTGCCATACATCTTTACCATTAGTAACATTCGTGGTTTAATAGTCAAGGTAACGGACTCACATCTTGCCATACACCCTTACCATGAGTAACATTCGTGGTTTAATAGTCAAGGTGATGGACTCACATCTTGCCATACACCCTTACCATGAGTAACATTCGTGGTTTAATAGTCAAGGTGATGGACTCACATCTTGCCATACACCCTTACCATGAGTAACATCCGTGGTCTAATAGTCAAGGTAACGGACTCACATCCTGTCATACATCCTTGCCATTAGTAACATTCGTGGTTTAATAGTCAAGGTGATGGACTTACATCTTGCCATACACCCTTATCATTAGTAACATTCGTGGTTTATTAGTCAAGGTGATGGACTCACATCTTGCCATACACCCTTACCATGAGTAACATTCGTGGTTTAATAGTCAAGGTGATGGACTCACATCTTGCCATACACTCTTACCATGAGTAACATTCGTGGTTTAATAGTCAAGGTAACGGACTCACATCTTGCCATACACTCTTACCATGAGTAACATTCGTGGTTTAATAGTCAAGGTAACGGACTCACATCTTGCCATACACCCTTACCATGAGTAACATTCGTGGTTTAATAGTCAAGGTGATGGACTCACATCTTGCCATACACTCTTACCATGAGTAACATTCGTGGTCTAATAGTCAAGGTGATGGACTCACATCTTGCCATACACTCTTATCATTAGTAACATTCGTGGTTTATTAGTCAAGGTGATGGACTCACATCTTGCCATACACCCTTACCATGAGTAACATTCGTGGTTTAATAGTCAAGGTGATGGACTCACATCTTGCCATACACTCTTACCATGAGTAACATTCGTGGTTTAATAGTCAAGGAAACGGACTCTCATCCTGTCATACACCCTTACCATTAGTAACATTCGTGGTCTAATAGTCAAGGTGATGGACTCACATCTTGCCATACACTCTTATCATTAGTAACATTCGTGGTTTATTAGTCAAGGTGATGGACTCACATCTTGCCATACACCCTTACCATGAGTAACATTCGTGGTTTAATAGTCAAGGTGATGGACTCACATCTTGCCATACACCCTTACCATGAGTAACATTCGTGGTTTAATAGTCAAGGTGATGGACTCACATCTTGCCATACACCCTTACCATTAGTAACATTCGTGGTTTAATAGTCAAGGTAACGGACTCACATCTTGCCATACACCCTTACCATGAGTAACATTCGTGGTTTAATAGTCAAGGTGATGGACTCACATCTTGCCATACACTCTTATCATTAGTAACATTTGTTGTCTAATAGTCAAGGTGATGGACTCACATCCTGTTCATAATATTGTATTGTGTTGTATTGTATTGTATTGTATGGTATTGTATTGCATTGTATTGCATTATATTATATTATACTATATTTATTATATTATATTATATTATATTATATTATATTATATTATATTATATTATATTATATTATATTATCATTTAAGCATGGATGGCTAAGGTAACGAATTCACTAACCGTTTAACTGTTGCAAACGTATGACCGGTTAACCAGAACAGTAACACTACTTTGTATAAGCCACTTATTTCGGATTATTGAGTATTGACTATTTGACCGGTTTGAACGAGAATGCGTCTTAGCTGATGTAGAGGTTCTGCATTGCTTGTTTTAACAGTTTTTTTTGCATTTATTTCTTTGCCAGGTAACCGATCCCTGACAATTCGTAGCTACTCTCTGAAACCTGGCACATGGTACTTGGTCACTCTCCAAGAAAATGGCGGCGTCCCGGTTTACTACGAGTTTCTCACAAACCTTCCACCTAAAGGTGGTAACTGTTCTATAAGCGCATATGATGAATACTTCCTGCCAAAGGGCATCTACCTACCTCTAGAAGCGGATGTCTCCGATGGTATGTTAGCCAATCGTTTGTATGTTACCACGGGACATTCCTGGTTTTCTTTATGCTGGGAAGTTTACAAAGTTTACTAGTTGTCAAATTGAACCGTGTTTCCTCTCTTTGTGGTTGGCTCAATGTAATTGATTGACGCCGCTCTGGAGAACGGAGCGGTGCCTGTCATGAACTCCATTTTTATGAGGAAACAGGAAATCGTAGCTGTTCTGTGAGACCCTTTTTCAGAGAAAAGAACTGAGTATTCTGTTTTTTAACATTGCAGTTTGCAAAAATTATGTGTAGCTTGCAATTAAAAGAATTTAGCTGACATTTGTATGAAGTCGCAGATGTTTGGCGAAGTATTGTTTAATAAACGAAACGGAGTATATCGCTTTTTGCAATGCAGCTTGTAAATACGTATGTAGCAGAGAACAAGGACAACAAACAAAAACAAATAATCTACCTCCAATCGGAGTTATGGTTCGTTACTGTCAAATGCTTATGTAAATAATCGACAGTGTGACAAGAGAGTACTTTCTATTGAAGATTTTTTCTCTTCTGACAAAAAATGAATATGTTAGTGCAGAACTTATTTTTTAAACAATGCCAGATAACTCTTAAGTGTTTATATAAAGAAAAAATATAATATTTAATGTAATAAATAAAAACGTCGCTAACACTTTATTCTGCGGTGAGTTTGGACCGCGTTATTGGCCATTGTAAGGTATTTTTATTTAATATCTATTATCCGTAAACTTGTGTTCTTGCAAGCTTTTGGTACGATACCAAGCTGTTCAGTTTTTAAACCTTTTAAATTGATTGTGATTGTCTGATAGGGACGCTTTAAGATATTACAATGCATCGTAAAACAAGTATTAAGACGTTTATGTGTGTGATCCAATTATAATTTGCACTTACAATACAAATACGTTTAAATTTGAGCTAATTAGTCAATTATTTGCTACAATAATATTTGGGCATATTTTCAAGTTCGTATCATAATGAAAACCCTTTTTTATTTTCATGAAAAATACTTAACTAACTCAAAATGATTTACACTACAATAAAAGAAATATCTTGGCTTTGTTTTAAATGAAAACATTTACAAAGTACAAGAAGAATGAGGTGAATGCCTTGAAAAAAAATCAAAATGGGTTATGCTTGTCATGGATAAATTGTTATACTGATTGTGCATTTCTTGGGAAAGCATGATTGGGTGTGCATATGTTCTCTTATGAAAACGTATTATTACAGTTGTATCTTTATGCAAATTAGTAGCATATTGAATTTCGGACATAAACACTGTAGCATATTCTTGCTTTCATTTATTGTTTCTTACTCCATGACCACTTCCCTGTAGAGTCGAGTCCCGGTTGGAGTGAAAACTTTCATATGGAGACAGCTTCCAACTGGCCTGTGTTGTGCTGTTGGTTCTACCTAGAACTGTGACTGAAGTCTTCCTCCATCTATATAAAAGTATAGATGGGTGTCATTATAATGAGCAAAATTGTATCGTTGAAATATATTTTAAATTAAGAAGAAACTTTAAAGCTCCATATATGTGCTTTGCTACAGCTGACCTGTACAACTCGACAGCCAACTTTGAGCTATGGAACATCAGCTGTACGTACTGGCAAGACGAGGGTTTCAGTGCCAACAATTTCTCCAATGCAGAACCGTTATTTTACTACTATTTCACCGCGTTCTGCCCAGATGAAGACCAGCGACAAATACTCTATTTTGATCGTAGGTGTTGTTAGGCTTATGTTTTGTTTTACACTCGTGTTTATTCCTAGTTTTTTAGTAAGAAATTGTTTGCTCTTTGCAAAAGCTTTGCATATTCATTTACCTTTGAACACATGCATATCTTATGGATATTACACATGCATATCTTATGCATATTCATTAACTTTTGAACACATGCATATCTTATGGATATTCAGTAACTTTGAACACATGCATACCTTTTGGACATTCATTAACTTTTGAACACATGCATACCTTTTGGACATTCATTAACTTTTGAACACATGCATACCTTTTGGACATTCATTAACTTTTGAACACATGCATATCTTATGGATATTCATTAACTTTTGAACACATGCATACCTTTTGGATATTCGTTAACTTTTGAACACATGCATACCTTTTGGACATTCATTAACCTTTGAACACATGCATACCTTTTGGACATTCATTAACTTTGAACACATGCATATCTTATGAACATTCATTAACTTTGAACACATGTTTCGCATTGTTTTAGTTTGAACACAAACACAACTTTTGACAATTCATTAACTTTAAACACATGCATAACCTCTCCATATTTGACTTTTGCACATAGATTATTATGTATTTAATATAAACACTTGCACAACTTTGTCACATTATCAAATGCGGATACATAGATTACTTTTGCACATTTCTTATTTAATATTAATATTTTTAAGATAACAAAGTATTGAAGCAAACTGCTGCAATGCACTGTTTTGACGGTTTATTTATAGATAACAAGTACAAAATAATGTTTTTTTTTATTTATTTATTAATTACTATCCACGCATGCAGAAAATATTCCTTTCATCTCTGATTTGATGTCAACAAATTATATGTTTGACATAACTTTATAATAATCAGATCTTTTTAACCAAAGAAATCGGTTTCGACATCTGTCAATAACGTCTTTTATATTCTTATGTAAAATGAGAGTTATTAATTCAGTGCTCATGGCATTAAAATCCATGATCGATTTAAAGTTTTTTTGTTATTCTATATGTCTGGTAACAGTTCAACTGTTGTAACTCCTCAACACTTCACTGCATGGGTTCGAGTCGCTGTCGAATTAAGAACTCCTGGGGAAGTTTTCCAGTTAACATGCGGTTTGCAGTGATACCCATACATAAGTCTTTAGTCTTTTCTCCACCAATGGTTAGCTGGATATTACCAATTTGACCATGAAAATGTCGGTGTGATGTAACAAAAACAAAACAAAAACCAATTCAACTGAATGCCTTTGAATAATTACAGCGGGACAGACCTCTGACCTAGTCACCTTCCAAGTCGGAGACCCTGACCGGGACTATAGGGCTACAATTGTGCTCCGCATCCGCGACATCTTTGGAGACTATGCAGAAGTCAGATATAGTTTGAGGGTAGGATTCTTTATAGTAAAAGGTTCCCCTTTTTTCATGGTAAAGTCTAAACAGTTTTAACATAAAAAAGAGAAGAAGGAGTCAACCATGTTTGAAATTAATTTATTAATTACAAATTAAATTCGTCATAGACTGCTTTGCAAATGGAATTATTGCGACTTAACTGTTTACAAATTGGAAAATTTCATGTTGTCATGTTCCATCACTTTTCATTTATATGACAACCCTATGGGTTTCTGTCATTTGGATTGACCAATGGCTCGTCATGTGTCAGTCAGTCTGTCGGTACCAAATTATTCATATGAACAGATAATAATGTACACTACACAAAACAAAATTACTTCACAATAATATTTTTACTTTTTTTACTTATCCAAGAAAAACAATTCTACAAAAAAAAATCTAAAAGACAATCAATGATGTATTCATAAAGTTTTGTTTATGTTGTTTGTTTTTATTTTGAATCTAATATGTATTTTTTATTGTTATTATCAATTTGTATTCATGCTTTGTCAATACTGTTGTATGACAGGTTACAGGTTTCTTTACATTTAGTTGAGGGTGTATCTTGTAAAAATAAGTATATGTTACATGTTTTCTTTTAAATACGTTATTTTTGTGGTCTTTATCAAATGCAATTTAATATATAGCAACGTTGTTCATTCTAAAAGAAAAGATTTGGACTAAGTGAAAAATGAAGAAAATCTAATATTTCCATACTGCCTAACCTTCAAATAAGTTATGAGTGCATATCAAATTAGAACAACATATCAAAGTAAGCATGTGAAAGATGTGAAATATACAAATAAAAAATGAAACATACATATTAAAGTATTGAAACAAACACATCAAATTAGTGAAACATGCATATCAAAATAGTGCAGCTTGCACATCAGATTATTGAAGCACATCAAATTGGTGAAACATGCACACAAAAATAATAAATACAAAGAGAAATTTGATCACAAAAAAGTGAAACATACACATCGAATTAGTGAAACATGCACGTCGAATAGTAAATCACACAGACAAAATTTTAAACATACTCCTCAAATTATGCCAAAACATATATGCCAAAAAGAAGTAAACCAGACACATCAAAGCAACTGTGTAATTGTCACACCTATAGACAAAAGTAAGCATGAACTAGAATGCACTTAAAGAAATGCTTTCATTTAATGTTTATGATATAGGTACAGTGTATGATACGACATTTAACACTGATATGGCTATTAATATATAAACCTTATTATGTTAATTTAATTTTAATCAATATTCTGTTTTGTAGAGCACTCCTCTTTTCGTGACTGATGATTTTGTGACTCTGACGCCAGACGAACAATTTGCCAACATTTCTACATTTGTTGATTACTTTGACGATGAACTGAAGAAGGACAATGTCTCGTTTGATCATAGAGCCTTAAGTCGTAAAGTGATGGGCATCACGTCAGTCTACAATGCCATTGTGAGTAGATGTCCATTAAAATAAGTATAGCCTCGGCTCCAGGTTTGGGAGGTTCTAATGTTAAACATGTGATGCCATGTTGCCCAACAAACACACTATACCAATGTATATATGGCATTTTGAGAATATAACTGTAAGATTTTGATGCAATGGTTGTTTGATGCCCATTGATGATGTTCATTAAACTCGAAGAGGCAGTGTTTTGACCGAGGAGGGAGAAGTCTGAGTCTCAGAGGATTCCGATACCTTTTAATTGGAAGGAATGATGACTTTGTCAGAAGTTTGGTCACCAGTCGGGACCTCATACTCGGTGAACTTGTTCTTGTGCTCTGAGATGCTTTTTTGGTTGCTGACTGTTGCGCCACTAGCAGGAGTTGCCTTGTCTTTTGCCAGCTTTCTGGCTTCTGGAAAGGAGATTTTATTTGTGTACTTTATTTTTAGTACTTCCTTTTCGAGTTTCTAGGCAGGGCAATCCCTGGATTTGGTCTCATGTGGCCCCGCACAATTTACACATTTAAATGGGTGGAGACGTACGTCTTCCCCGTGCTGGGCGGACTGTTCACCGCAACGTGTGCAACGGTCGTCATCCTTGCACTGGGACTCGTGGTGGCCAAACTTCGGACAATGAAAACACCTCAGTGGGTTGGGAATGTACACCTGCACTTTCACGTTGAGGTAACCGACCTTCATAGAAGTAGGGAGTGATGGGTTGGCGAAAGTTAAAACAAAAGTATTTGTCGGAACTCGCCGGCCGTCCCTCAGGAATGAAATCCTGCGGACGCCACACACCTTGTGTGTGGCGTGAGTTCCCTGAAAATATCCTCCTCAGAGACACCGGCAAGGTCAGAGCATCGAATAACTCCTTTCGATGAGTTCAGAAAAGAATGGGGTACGTTTTTACATTTTTAAGAACAGAAGTCTGTGAGATCAAGAAGTTTATCGGAGTAGGTTTTACGATAAGTTTCAATTAGTAAGCAGTCATTTTAGTGTGTCTTTTACTGATACTACACTGCCAATAAGACCTTTGATGGATTTTTCTATCACAAATGGGGATACTTTGGTTATCGGTTTTTTTTTCTCGGTCGATTCAATGAAGTGAGGGAAGCACGTGCTTGTAGGTGTATCGGTATCGGAATCTTCCGACGATAAAGTAGGGATCGGGTCTTTGCATTTACGTTTGCATTCCATGAGAGATATATTACAATCATTCAGCATCCTGGCTCACCACCCACCGCGGAGCCTAACAAGGGGGGCGTCTTATGGGAGTGGATCTCCGACCTCCTAAGCCAGTGATACCAGGATGCGATACCCCGACATAAAATACACTATAAAGCATACAAAATGTCAGATTGATCCGTTAAGGGGGTGTCGACCGGCAGCTGGATTATAGTTAATAGGGGAAATACGAGAAAAGGAGTTTACGGATCACGGTATATTTGAAGGCATAAAAAGGAGAAAAGGAGTGGAATGTCGGAGGAAAGAAAGTGGGACGAAACGGAGTAAAAGCTAACCCAGCACCGGCCGAAGGGTTAGCCGATTGGGGATACATTATCAGTATCCCGCCCGTCTACCCCACAACTTAGGGCCAAAGTAGTGTGTTGGTCAGGGTCGACTTATGTGTCAATATCCTGACAAGACAACAAAGACATCAACCACCAGGATCCCCTCGTCGTAGAGATACCGGGTCGCCACCCACGGCCAACAGGTGGGCTACCTTTGGAGGGTTCTTACCTCGCTACAGGTAGCGGCAGTCGGAGAATTCTAAGGCCCCAATCGGCAGGGTCGGCAGTTTTTTAAAGTTACGCCGCTCTCCAATAGCTGCAGCTGAGCTACCTATTTGTTACCTCCTAGACCCTGGCTGCAAGCGTTTATGTCACCAATATATATAACTCCTTAGCCTCCCTGTGGTATGGTTGGGTCACAAGCATGTAACTCCTTGGCCCTGTTGCAACCATTTTAACATATTTTATTGTCAAATCCATGTATACAGTACTGGTGTTTTAACAAGATGTAAAATGACAAAAGGGTTGAGCAACAAGTTCTTAAAATAAGTATTTGCAGTCTCCCTGATAAACTACAACATGTATTTGTGTAACAGTATACCAGTATAAACGACTATTTTTATGACAAATTGATAAACATTATGAATAAGATAACTAATTGATAATATCTGGAACTGCACACTAGAGAAAGGGAGACATAAAGAGACGGAGAGAGAGAGTTAGCGATAGAGAGACAGTGACAGGGAGAGAGTGAGAGACAGAGAAAGACAGGGACAAAGAGAGAGACTGAGAGACAGGAACAGAGAGAGACAGAGAGAGTGAGAGACAGGGACAAGGAGGGACAGGGACAAAGAGAGGGTTAGAGATAGAAAGACAGGAACAGAGAGAGTGAGAGACAGAGAAAGACAGGGACAAAGAGAGTGAGAGACAGGGACAGAGAGAGACAGGCAGACTTAGAGACAGGGACAAGGAGAGACAGGGACAGAGAGCGTGCAAGACAGGGACAGAGGGAGAGACAGAGAGACAGGGACACAGAGAGAGTTAGAGACAGAGAGACAGGGAAACAGAGAGAATAAGAGACAGGGAAAGAAAGGGACAGAGAGAGAGTGAGGGACAGAGAGAGACAGGGGAGTGACAGACAGGGACAAGGAGATACAGGGACAGAGAGCGTGAAAGACAGGGACACAGAGAGAGACATAGAGACTGGGACAGAGAAAGACAGGGACAGAGAGAGTGAGAGACAGCGAGAGAGGGACAGATAGAGACAGGGACACAGAGAGACCAGGGACAGAGTGAGAGGCAGAGGCAGAGAGAGTCAGAGACAGAGAGAGAGAGACAGGGACAGAGAGAGACAGGGACAGAGAGAGAGACAGGAGACAGAGCAAGACATGGACACAGAGAGAAATAGGGACAGGGCGAGAGAGAGGGACAGGGACGGGGACACACAGAGAGACAGGGGAGAGAGAGACAGGGATAGACAGGGACAGAGATAGACAGGGACAGAGCGAGACGGGACAGAGAGTCATCGACAGAGAGACAGATAGAGACAGAGACAGAGAGAGACATTGACACAGAGAGACAGGGACAGAGCGAGGTATGGTTTGGACATACATTATCTTATATTATGGTTATTTTTATGATAAAAACGCTTTGAGTTCTTAATGTATACATGTGTGAACTGCATAACTGTTAATATATTATTTATTAGGCCTATATATATATATTATTTAATATATCATCGCTAAGATCATTAATTATAGTTGGGAGGTATGTTCACTACACATAATAAAAAAAGATAATGATTTGGAAGGTATTGTAAGCCATAAACCTTAGACTGTTAATAATTCCAAGTCTTCCTGAAGGAGTGAATAAATGTTGTTAGGGACATAAATATGGACACGCCCACACACCCCCTAAAATGGACCGGCCACAATAGCTCAGGTGGTAGAGCGTCGGCTTGCGGATCGGGAGGTCGTGGGTTCGAACCCCGGCCGGGTCAAACCAAAGACTTTAAAGTTGGTAGTAGTGGCTTCCCTCCTAACGCTCGGGGCTAAGGGGACAGCATTACGCCTGACTCGTCGGTGTCAGTATAATGGACCGGCCGGGTTCAGTCCCTGGGCACCTCATAAGTGCCCCTGTGCTATAATGATAGAAATGTCGCTGCGCAGTATCGGCAAAAATGCCGGCTAATCCCAATCCCAATCTATTTGGAACTCCAAGTGTAGCATGACATTTATTAATTTAAAGAAAAGTACGTCCCGATGTGCGTGACAGTTTTCTTTTTTTTATTCAAAAATTTAATTTCATTTACAATCAACAATTTTATGTAGTTCTTCTAATAGAAATAATACTTCTCTCTTTTTCTAAAAACCATGTGGACATTATTTTTCAATTGCTCACTTCTTTCCTTGAACGACGTCATAAATTATCTAAGAAAATGTCAGTGCTTTGACATTATTTATCAAGATAGATCGGTTCTGTTTTCATTGCTTGCATTTGAGAAACCCCTCAGGAATTGTGAGGTTAGAGCTTTGTAAAACTCTTTTGCCGACTGACCGTTCCAAGGTGGTAACCGTCGGGTTTGCTATTTTGTTCATATACTCATCACAGAGTTGTTCTTACTTTTACATTTGGCTTGCATATGAATGCCTATCACACGGGGTTTATCTATCTCATGTCCGAGGTGATGGTTGGATCAGATTGCTATGGTATTTTTTCAACTTTTTTAATATTTAGAACTTTTCAGACATAAATTCGTATCTTGTTGAATAAGATGAGAAAATTAAAAGTGCTACTGAAGGCATTACCTACAGGGGAGATAACTTATATGATTATTTTGAAACAAACAAGTAAAAATTGAACTAGATAATTCCAAGAGGACGTGGAGAAAAAAAAGATGCAGATTCTGATAAGAATATCACATCCCCCAGTGGTAGCTGGCCACGGGAGCTGGTCACTGGGAACTGGCCACTGGAGCTGGTCTCTGGGAGCTGACCACTGGAGCTGGTCTCTGGGAGCTGGCCACTGGAGCTGGTCTCTGGGAGCTGACCACTGGAGCTGGTCTCTGGGAGCTGGCCATTGGAGCTAGCCACTGGAGCTGGCCACTGGAGCTAGCCATTGGAGCTGGTCTCTGGGAGTTAGCCATTCAAGCTCATCTATGGGAGATGGTCACTGGGAGCTAGGCATTGGAGCTGGTCACTGGAAGCTAGCCTTGGAGCTGGTCTCTGGGAGCTGGTCACTGGGAGCTGGTCTCTAGGAGCTAGCCACTGGAGCTGGTCTCTGGGAGCTGACCACTGGAGCTGGTCTCTGGGAGCTGGTCACTGGGAGCTGGTCTCTGGGAGCTAGCCACTGGAGCTGGTCTCTGGGAGCTGGCCACTAGAGCTGGCCTCCTGGAGCTGGCCACTGGAGCTGGTCTCTGGGAGCTGGCCACTGGAGCTGGTCTCTGGGAGCTGGTCTCTGGAGCTGGTCACTGGAGCTGGTCTCTGGGAGCTGGCCACTGGAGCTGGTCACTGGAGCTGATCATAGGGAGCTGGCTGAAATAGGTCTTTACAGTATTTGCCTAAGCCATATCACATTTCACCTTGCAGTCTAAGAGGTAAAATATGAACTAAATCATTAGAGTATAACAATTTAGTAACACAGTTATTTTAATTGTTTAGGACCTTACAGATGCAATCCATGACATCACTTTAACTCCGGAAGATTTGTTATCCCTTGGATACAAACGAGACAACAATGGAACCCTCATTACCTGGACCGACTACTGGAAACTAATTGTAGAAGTTTCAGATGCTACATTCTCCAACAAACTCATTCAGGTAACATATTATGATATTGATTCATGTGTTTTTGCATAATAGTCACAAATAACAAAAAAATAGAATTTATTTAGACAACATGGCTACAGTTTTGTATATGTACCTGATAATACATAGAGCATCATGAACCACATATCAATGTAATTTAATTATTGCATTACCTTCAAGCAAATCAGCATTTTGTTTATGACACATATATAGCGATAACAAGTAATAATTTATTCCATGAAACATTGTTGCTTTAGAGCCAGTATTCACCAAGAGTTACTATTCTTGTTTAATACTGATTGTCACCTAATAGTGGTCAGACACATTATCATGCAAACTTGTTTACGTTCCATGCATTTTTGTTAAAACTGTTTAAATAGAACCTGCTTATATTTTTAAGTAACCATTAATCTTGTTTACTAATTGACTTACAATTAAATGCACATATAACCAATTATGCTGATTATAAATCTCAGCTGGCTAATCTGGATTTATCTGTTATTTATCATAGGCACTTTTTTAATATAACATCTTGAATATTTATTTCTGACTAGAAAGGGGAGTTTTATGCAGAGATGATTCGAAACAGTGTGATAACCTGGCCCGCAACCAAGCGCATGACAATCGTCGCCATAGAAACCATTAGTAGGGCCCTGAATGCCTCTCTGGCCATGAAGGATTACACTAACGTCACAGCTGCTGTAAGTACAACCTGTGAGGGGTGCATGCTTCTTGTGGGACTTTTAGGAATTGTCTCCTTATAATACTTCATGAATACATGTTCATGTATGTCTATTTTTTTTGGTTTACTTCATTTTTGTGTCCTTTTCATTAACAGTGAATAAAGTATTATTGTTTCACACAGAAGCTTCCAACCTAACAATTTTTTAGTATTCTTTATTATGTTGCTGGTTTATTAAAGCTTCTTAGCTGGTGTTGTTTAACCATTTTTACAAAAGCAAACATGACAATACTACCCTGTGTAAACATTTAAAAATGAAGAAGGGCTTTCTTGTTTGTTATATTACACATTGCTTGCAATATATCTTTTGAAGGTATTGCCAGTTGATTTATATGCCAAAAATCTTTCTGTTTTAAAAAAATATGTTACAGTGTTATTACTTCTATTTAACTTTATGCCTAGTGCAATTTTGTAACTTAGTGAAAATAGGTCAATTGTTTTTCTTTCTTCGCATTTCTTTTTCAAGAGGAAATTTTCTATGCTAGTAATACCGTTAAGTTGAATAAAGTAACTGTTTGGACAGTTCTGTCAACAAAATTAAAAGGTTTTTTGATAAAGTCGTATTAAACTAACAACATTAATAAATGACAACTCCAGATGTTCAATTGGTTATGTGATAACCTTTTATACTCGAGGACCTTGGTTGAAGATCTACAAGCATCCAATTATTTTTTTAGGACAGAGAATAAATTTATTAATGTTTGATTCTATTAAATTTATTTTTGCTGAAAATTATAAATTAAGATTATTTTTTTTAATTTCGTGAAATTTGGGAACTGTTAAAAGATGGCAACAAACTAATGAGCATGCCCTTGAAGGTTTGATACAAGTTAATTAGAGTTAACTAAAACTTGAATTTGAAATACATGTTTCCTAAGAAATCAGGATATGTCTTTAGAAAAAAATTCTAAGTGACATTTCACTACATGTTCAAAAATTGCTAAAATATTTTCTTTCTGTAGCTGGGTGATAGGGAGAGAATGTGTAAACGGTCTGGTTAACTCAGTCAGTAGAGCATTCTCCCTGTTAGTGACGCGTCCCGGGTTTGAGTCCTGGACTGGCTGCACTTTTTTCTCCCAAAGTTTCATTTCTCTTCACATTTTTTCTTTGAACTTTTAATGCTAACCTTTGAATTTCTTCTCTTAGAAATACTCAGCTGACTGTGTAGAAGTGATGGCAGCAGATTTAGCTAAACAAGTGTTGGATCGAACCTTTCCTAATACAGACCATCTCTGGTCTGCCACTGTTGGTATGTTACATTTTTTCACTTAGATGTATTCCCTCTTTTCACTAATGAAGGGATGTTACTCTAGGTTATTGATTTTTTATGCTATTATGTCCCTTTTGGATAAGTATTCCGAGATCTGCTTACTGCAGTAAAATATGAATTTGCCCATTTTTCCACTTTTTGAGACTGCTTTAGACTGCAGTATGCATGTAAGTTTTTGTTGTTTTTGAAATGTTTTGAAATTGTTTCCTCTTTTAAGTTTTATAGGGACATTACTCTTACTTTTTGATTGGCATGGTGTTATCCTCCTTTTAGTATTTTATTAATAAAATTACATGGGCATAATGATGAAAATAAGCACACTAGCCATGAAGATGAGAATAGGTTCTACATAACATTTAGCATGCAATATTTGGTAATAACCATAATTCAGATCCAGTTGTTGTTGTTTATATTTTTGCTTATTACTACATGCAAATGAAACTGGACATACTGTCCGATACTCAGCCACAAATACTGCAAATCCTAATCAGACAACTCCCAGCAGGGAACTGACTGATCCTGCACTATTTTCTCTAACCTTATAAATGCTTGCTGACAAGGCTAAGAGATGAAGTCTTTGGAAATGATTTCCTGCTTGGTAGATGACCATAACACTTTTTTTAATTAAAAAAAGGGAATTTCCATCTATGACCACATCTGGTCCACTACTGTTAGTATATTTCATTCAAAAATTCAACAACTTGTTGGGAAAAGATTTGACTACTTCCCATGTCCCCACTTTCAGAAACATTCATAAGTCGAGATCAATTTTATTTCCCAGAATTGTTGAAATTAGAAAAGTTGTGCTATTGAGATTTTACACTACCTTCATTTTTATACAAATGGTGACCATCAACTTTGAAATGTTGTAGTGTTAAGATATAAAGACAATTATAAAATACAAGTTAATTAAAATTAGTGTTATTTTAAACTTGAGCACAATTTTAATGTTTCTTCAAGAATTATACATATACCGGTAATCTATCTCAAACTAGAGCAGTACCATAAACAGTTAATGGTCTAAGAAAGACAGTATTGTTATATTATAATAATAATAACTAGTTATTTCCATTTATGTCATGTATATTTGACTTTTATAACAATTGTATTTTAAGTTCGGCCATATATTCTTTCATAGTGTATCATGTTAAATGTATGTTGACCTGACTTTACATATAATTATGTTCCTTTACAATACACTGCACAAAATCAATTTCCCAGGAATTGATAAAATTGTGATTATTGTGTTGAATTGATAAAATCTTCTTGAACCATGATCAAGATATATGATCAGTGTGGCTGAACAAAAAATTTAAAAAATGTTTTGCAGACCCTGTCACATTCACCATTTTCTGGATGCATTAGATCTTTTATATCCATAGTTTCGTTAAAATTGCTGAAACGAATAAAAGAAAATAGATAATAGGGCTGCATATTGATGTAAAAGCATAAGGGCCACTTGTTTCAAATTTAAAAAAAAAATAAAGCTTCGGTTATTCGAAGTCGTAGGGGCTGCCAATTTACTTCGAACAATGCATGAGTGAGAATAATCCAAATTGACTTCACTTAAAAAATCTGATTAGGAGTCCGCCATTTTAAAATTGCATAATTCTCTGCCGTAGAAAGCAAGAAGCAATGAATATACAATAATATTTTTTACAGTGAAGGATAAGAAAACTTCAACCAGCCAATTAACGAAGCCAAACACCAATATTACAGAAGTCACATTAATTCACAGTTTGCCAGGTGACATTACACAATGGCCAACCAGTGACCTGATCGGGCTTTAGATAGGATGTCTAAAGAAAGCATTAAAATGAATATTGGGGACTAAAATTGCCAAATCTTTGGAAATGCAAATTAATAATCGGAGGTTTTCTACATTAAAATATATGGGGAAAAAATCAGGACCAAACAATGACTTTGCATAATGCCTCAGCTTCGGACTACTCGAGTTTGAATAACCAAGGTTTGACTGTATTAACAAAACTTGATATATTTGGTTAAAGGTGGTATCCAACAGACAGTTTGGACAAAAGATCAAAGATTTTTTTTTCAAGTTACCAAATCAGTCATTGTTACCCGAAAAGATCCTGCAAAATGCTGTTCATTGATGCCCCAGATCTGGATAAATAGTGAAGAATAAAACCCCATTCCTCATTGCAAACAGCTATTTCCTATCTGAGCCACACTGCAGAGTAAGCTAGTTTTAAACTAAGATAATCATGTGACAATTGACTTTGAGATAATGTTGTATCATTATCCGAAGTCTGGTCTGATGTTAATATTTATTTTAAGCAGAGAAAACTATCATGTTTATTTAATGAATTGGAAAGAATTAACATTTAGTGACTTTTGTAGCAAAATGCACTTTAATGAAACTAAATAATTTGCTTTTGCAGACATTTGACATAAATTTACTAAAACAGTGAAAAAATATTGTTACATACATTTGCTAAAGGCAAACTGCTGGATACCACTGTTAAAGGGTTGGATAAACACACATTTAATTCTTTTATAGCAATGGCATATTGTTTGTCACTATGGGAATTCATGGTCTAGTAAATGAGAGGTTGGACTCCAGATCAGAGGGTCCTAGTTTTGAACACAAAACCAACCACATGCTGGTAGTCCTTAAAGAATACTTCACTGCACATTGCTGTAGGTACTCAGTACATGAGTACTGGTTCTACCCAGAAAGTGGGCAGTAAAGAGGGATTTATTAAATTTAAAAGAACTTGTTTCTTAATTGACTTTAAATAAATAGGCTTAAACTTTTTATTCTTTCATAATTTTATGTCAATTATGTGTGAACTGGTTGTTTTTCAGGCCTGCGAGACTTGATTCGTAGCATCCTGAACGCTCTGCAGACTGTTCTAACACCTAACTTGCCAGAGGACCCTACTGTGGATGAGATGAGAAACTACCTGGAGTATATCCGGATCTTCAAGACCACTGAGGAACTGCTTACGGAGCCTCTTACACTACAGGAACAGACTTTCCTGGCTCAGAAGCAGCTCCAGAAATACTACCTGCAGAAATACATCAAATCCGAAGCTGTATGTGTCAAATAACTTTTAGCCCACTAATCACATATTTATACAGCTTAGACAAAAAGTGTATATCCTGATCAGCCAGCAACCTGCTGGGACCTGTCTGATCAGAATATTCACTAATTGCAGCTTAGTCTTTATACATTAAAGGGTATATTTACCTTTACAGGTAATATATATATAACATATAATCAAACTAAGGTAAAAAATTATCACAGAGTACAAGAAAATAGAGCATGATAGGGGTTTAAAACACTGTACTGTAAAAAACTTTTAATTAATATGCTCTTCTTCTTCCGAATACTAGATGCCTTGAGTAACTGAAAAGTATTTCCATTTTAAATTGAAGAACTGTGTTTGTACAAACAAAGGATATAATATAATGCAATTTGAATAGTTGAAGTAATGTCCCCAGACCCCTAGAAATCGAAAGAGGAACTTGCCTGGTAGTGTGTATAAATAAGTGATAGAAAATAAGAGAACAAAAATAAGTGTATTTTGAGTGACAAATTTTTATGAAAAAGAAAATAAGATGTATTTCTTTCCCAATGTTAACAGTTTGAAAATATATTTGTTTAATCATGTGTACAATCTTATTTATTTACATTTTTGGCCATGACCATTTAAGTGATAGGTGTAATATATACTTACTTAGTTATTTAAAAATATTGATGATGTTATTTAAACAAATGGCAATTTTATAATGAAATAAATATTAGGTAACAAATAATACTATGAATACATTGTGTAAATACCACATGGCTGTCAGGGTAATAGTGGATATTATCAACCCATTAACTTGAACATTACCTGTGGTGATGCTAGTGTCATCTCTTGTTACTTTAGCTTATACATAGTAGGTGTTAGCAACATATTTAAGAATTTATAATTTTTATAAATAATGCACCAGGCCATGGATTTTAAAAAGAAATTTCACATCAACTACACCTTTTCAATGCCAGTCGAAGTATGCCCTGCCAAAGGTGACCAATGCCCTTCACTCTCTGTGTGACATCATGGAGCAGATGTCATACTTTGGCAACCAGGAGAAATTCCTTGAGAATGATTTTGTGTATGTGTCCACCATCATCGCACCTGCATCGCATCTAGATGGTGCAGTAGTGTACCGGCCCAGGACTGCAATAGAGTTGACATCATTGACGCCCGACATTGCAGCTGAATGTGACGCCAGTGAGGTGGTTCTTAGAGTGAGTTCTTGATTTTGATCTGTCAGTAATTAAGTAATAGTGGTCTGTTTAATAAACTCTTGGGTGTGAGATTATCTATCAGTACTTCAGGTATAGTCTTTCATATTAGGGATGTATATTTAACAGCGCTGAATTCAATGAAAAAGATGTACCATTTGGTAAACATGACATGAAACAATGCAGAGACAAGATCTTAACTTTTAAGAACATAATTTTAGTTAGACATTTTGTAGAACCATAGTACTGCATCAGTATTACCATATTTTTCTGGTTATACTCAGCAACTTTTTTTCATAAGATCAGAGCAAGTTGGAAATCTGCCACTTGTTGTGAATCACATATTAACAAAACCATGTTTGGGTTGGTCAGTCAGTCTCTGAAAATAGATCAGTATTCTTACTAAATAAAACAATTCTTTAAGTTTTATACTCATGAAAATTTATTTCATATTTTTAACGGTGTTGTTCTGTTAAAATCATACCTATGAAACTTTTAACTGTTAGTTACTAGCAATCAACAAGAACATACAATTTATAATTACTTGAATATATAGTAAACATGTAATAATAATATTGTATGTGTAAAATTTATGTACGTGTAATTGTTAATAAATGATACACATTTCAGTAGTATCTTTTTTTTACTGAAATAACTGTATGGATTTTGCTATGGTTCCCAAATTAAAGAATCATTTTAGCAACTTTTAAGTTAATAGTCAATTAATAATTATCTACACAAAATATGGTCAGTGGAGCTTTCCAACTTAAATTTATCATTTACAATTTTTTTTTTTTTGCTTTTGCTCTGTTTTAGTCAATTGTGTTCAAGCAAAATCCGTATTTCTGGGGCAAGTTTGGTGACCGGATAACATCGTATGTCCCAGTTTTCCAGATGACAGGTGCCTCTCTTGGGGGTACTCACATTACATACAGACTGGAGAATGCAGAGGAACCTTTATGCTTGTAAGAATGTGACATCAAATCAAAAAAATAAATAAAAACAGATCAGATGGTAGAACTATCTGACTAGTTTTTTTTAATTTATTTCAACTAAAGAAACATATTTCACTTTCAGGAAGGTTTTAAAAGTTGCAAACTACTTTAGCCTCTCTGACATTTCCACCCTGTAAAACACTTAAACATTAGTAAGCTTTTATTACCTTTCATAATTCAATGGTTAAGTTGATAAACAAGGGATCGGAGGGTCCCAGTTTCAAACCCAATACCTGACATGAGATGTCCATCTTTGAACTGTTGGACTACAATTGAAATAAAAAATTAAGTGCTCTTTCTGGTATCGTTCTTGAAGAAATATAACAAAAAAATACATGTGTCTGCTGCTTTCAGGGACAAGACTCCAACATACTTTGCGGATGATCCTAACAAGATGATCTACATTCTGTTTGATCGCCAGCATGGCGAGGATGATATTCTTCTCTTCATTCGGCCTAATGCTACTGAACTGGTGAGATGTTTCAGTTTTATCTTTCAGTAAATTATAAGATGTTTAAAGACTGGCTATCATTAGCTCTTGAACAGGGCATCTGCTTAAACAAATAATTTTTGACAAAGACGATATGAAGCACTTGGACAGAAAATATTACATCTTTTTATTTAGTCTATAAAAGCATGCATTGTCATTGGATAGTTTGTTAAAAAAATTCCTGTCAACATCATGCCACATTCACTGTTTTTTTAATACTGAAAAAGTAATTTACATTTTAAAGTATACCAGTAAATATACATCAACACATGATTAGCATTTGCAAAATAGCTGTTTGATTAAGATCTGTCAGGTTTATAACTAATGAAAAATTTCATAATGCATTAGATTCTTCCATTCTAAGGACAACAAAATGTTTTGAAAGACAGAAAATTCACATATGCATGTAACTGAGTGATCTAAGGTTATGGTTTATTCATTATCTATAGTGTTTAAATTACTTTTGCTTTTTTCAATTAAGTATAACTCAAAATCTAAGTATATGTATATATTCCAGGCCATAAAAAGAACTAAAAAAAGCTTTTTTATATTTGATTTTGTTAAATTTGACATTTTTTCGCTGGACTCGTGGTGGAAGTAGTGGTAAAATCACTATGGGAGACCATCTATTAAGAAACCTTTATACAAATCTTTGTACAATAACATCAAGACCAGCATAGTGACCGGCAAGATTGTATTTTAAATGTGGAGACAAACCAATGATATATGCAGGTAATTTGTATAAATAATCACTCACTACAGATTGGGCTAATAGCAAGTCTGGCAAATTCTGCTCTTTGTTTGGAATACAAATACATGTATACATTTAGCCAAAAAATTCTTGATGTAGTTTAAATGGAATTTGTATGCATATAAACAATATACAAATAAGTAACAGATCAACAAGAAAACTATATACATGTACTATTGCTAGAAAAATAAATTTACAAAAAAAACAACATATAATTGGTCTTAAACAATAACTGTTGCATATTTAAACTGACAATAACCTACATAAAATGTTATTTGTACAGCAGTAAAAATACATTAAATGATTGTTTGGGGGTGGGGGAATCGAGTAGCTAATATATCTCTTTTATATAAAACTGATCAATATTATATTTTGATACTCACCTGATAATTTGAATATGCATTAGAATATGTTATAATATTACTTATCACTACAAAAGAGAACAGAGAATTATTTTTTTACTAGAAAAAAATTTAAAAGAAGAAATCTTAACTCAAGTCTTTCTTCAACTGTACCCCTAGGTGTACCAGCTGTACTTCAACAAGGATACAAAACCCAATGTTGAGGACAATGAGTTTATCTACACCATTGAATTGAAAAAGGACAAATGGACAGCTGAGGATGGCTTCAAGTTACTCATTCCTGCCACATCATTCCCTGTCACAGGCAAAATATGGATTGGTCTGCGACCACTTCTCACAGGTAAGCAATATTTTTTGGGGTCAACATTATAACTAATGATGTATATTTATATTCTTTAATAAATAAATCTTCTTTTTATTTTAAAATCAGCAGAATATTTTCACAGAACTTCTCATAGATATCAATCATTTTCACACAAAAAAGTCAGTCCCAGCAGGAAAGCAAGAGCAGCTCGGAAGGCAGCATGATTTTATTTCAAATGGTAGTTATGTCAAAGGCATCATGATGTAGTTTTATATGCCTTCACCTTTCACCAGTAGGCATATGGCAAGCCCTGCAGAAGGCATATATTTATACACTGGCTACCCGAGGTCAGGGTCCAGGGAATGGAGGGCTGTATTGATGTATATCTGAACCAAAGAGATACTACATTTATTGATATTGCATATAATTATATATATTCTATAATCTGAGAATGTTAAAGGGGGTCTGCCTTAATCTGCTACTAGTAAGAGAAAAGGAGATCCATTAAATTTGATTGGATTTTTTTTTATTTTGCGCATTCCCTTAAAAGTGAAACATTTATAAATTAATTTTGCATTTAAATGTGGAAGATACATTCGAGTTTCCTTAAATTTTAATCTGTTAGTAGTTTTTAATACTATTTGTGAGGCAAGACAAAGATGCAACAGAGGTCGTAGTTTTAAACTTTATAAAAGTTGGCAAATGATTTCTTCAAATTCCCATCATACTCCATATGTTTTTGGTGCCCTGTGTATATTATAGATAACAGTCTGGACCCCATCTTGTTGACCCGATTCTTCTGTGCCAATGTGACCAGTGTGAACTGTTTGTCCTGGGTACCAGATCCACTGGACCCAACCAACTTCTACTGGGATAAAACCAAATGTCAGGTGGGTAAGCCCCATGGATTGTAATAAAAAACAACATGGGCAAGGTGAAGAATAATCCTCATAATACTGGACAAGAGCTTCACAGGACAGCATTCTCAACTATTTAAGTGGTTGATTGCCTTGAATGCTAGATAGTACATGTACTTGCATGCAAAACTTAAACTTAAGCATGTATATCCACTAATATGTTCTAGATCATTTTTTTTTCTTCAAAAATTCAACCTGTGATTATCTTTCTTGATTACATCAGTATGATCAGTAGGGAAATATGTGAAGTTTATACCTGAGCATCATAGTACAGCCGATGCCAATACATGTGAGCTCTCCCTCTTTTGGAGGGAGACTCCCTCTTTTAAGATTCAACTACTTGAAAATGAGGGGTGTTTTACACATTTTCAGAAATCTCCCAAATTGGAAACAGATAACTTTCTTCTTTTTATATGTGACAATAACAAATCTCCCTCTTTGCAAGCATAAGTCTCCCACATTTGCCTACGAAAAAGTTCACATGTATGGATGCGAACAACAACAATGCTGCCTTTACCCGAAAGACTAACAAATATGGCATTTCATGCTTTGTGGCATCTGCTACTTTCACATTTGGTTGCATTGGCTGTATTTAAAAATCAATTAAAACTTTACAATTTATTTTTAATTTATTCTTCCAACAAGTAACTTATGACCTGTAAGCTGAACCAGCTCTGTTTTGTCCAATTCCTAGACTGCCAGGTTCTTTAAATAAGGCATATTTATTGTAATTACACATTCAGCTGAAAACAGCTGTAAATAGTGTAGATTATGATCTACCAATCCTTAGATTTAAGATTATAAATACCTAACATAACTCCTGTATGGGTCAGCATGCATTTGTGTGTGTGATCATGTGTGTTTGTAGAATAAAACAGTTTATAGTCGGGTACAATTGCTGATTACAGCATTATATAGTGTGATTGGTTTTTTTTACATTTGTTCCATATTCTAGGTATCTGAGCTAAGCTCCTTGAAAGAGACTGTATGCGTGTGTCAAAAGAATATTGGAGGCGAGCCTATGACTGTTGGGTCGACCTTCTATGTGCCACATAATAAGATCGACTTCTTGAACGAGGTGGATGCAGTACCAATCTATGGCAGAGATCCTGTCATCATCATGGTAGCCGTGACACTGTCACTGTATTTAGCTCTTGTCATCTGGGCATGGCGGGCAGACATCCTGGACCAGTACAAGGTAACACACCTATACATCATAACAAAGATCTGTTAGCAATTAAAAATAACAAAAACTGTAATTATTAATCAACTACTTCATATTGTAGTTATTCTGCAACACCTGATAAGTTTGTAAATTTACAAAGACAATGTGAGCATCCATGTAAGTTTATTTACGTATTATTGTTATTAGTAGTTATTTGCTGGTAAGATTTTCTGATGTTTCTAGGAATCTACTATTCTTCCAACATAACGAATGGATTAAAGTATGGAATTTTGGTGATAGTAGTAATACATTAATTAATACATGTAATAATAACAATTTTGATCCTATGTGTATGCTATATGTGTGCATCTTGGTGATGGCTGCTGAGATATCTTAGTGGTATGTTACCGAAGTTGTTTTCCCAAGTATTTAACATGTACATGTATTTTCACTGTTTTTAGTGGTCTGTGTCCCTGCAGTGTGACAATGACATCGCTGACAGCAATTTCTACTTGCTAAAGGTGTACACAGGGCTTAGGAGTAATTCTGGAACCAGCTCTAGGATAGGCTATGTGATGGTTGGAGAGGAGAATGACAGTGGTATCCGTGTTCTCAATGATGAACAACACATTGTATGTACACTTTGTTTTGTTTTTAATTGCAGCGACAAAATGATGGTCATTATAATGTCCAGCATTTTTTGTGAAGGAAGACTGACAGCAAATGTCTGGGTAGAACCAATGTTGCACCCCATGTCAGCTGAAAGACTTTCTCGCATGAAGTCCTTTGCCCCAACTGCGACTCAAACCCATATTGACAGGTCAGGGAAGGAAAGGAGTTACAAACCACAACTCTACCTCTTGGCACAATAGCACCTGTAACACTTAGTTTAGCCCTGACCATGCATATTATTAAACATATTTTAATCAATACAAAATTTAGTTGCCTATCTTTATGCGAAGGTAACACCCTATACTGCTACCTTGTCAGTAGCAAATAGTGCAGATCCTGGTTAGACAGCAGCCTGTGACCTGGATCTAAACAAATTGCCAGAAACTGACCAATTTAGCTTATCATTTTAAGGGATTGTTTAACTCTATTTGTTGATAGTTGATTGGGAAATTAGCTTTTTCAACTTATACCATGTTTTCCTTTTCTACTTCCCACAATCTTGGGGTCAAACTAGTATTAATGTTGAAGTAACTACCTTTAGCATTATGCTGAAAACAGTTTTGTCATTGAACTAGTTTGTACACATTACATTATTTTCCTGGAGATAGTATTGCTTTAATCTATCTGAGCCCATTTTCAGGCATGATTGTTGTAAACTTTGATCTGCAGGGTTTTGAACGAGGCAGTGTGCGAACTTTTGTGATGAGTTCCCGGCGTTACCTTGGTGACCTGGTGTGCATGAGGATCTGGCATGATGACACAGGGGGTGCAAACTCTTCCTGGTTCCTCCACAAGATCACAGTGACAGACATGCGGACAGGACGTGGGTATGTGCTGAAATCTGTCTTAATTGAGCTCTTTCACCATTCAACAGGAGGCGCCCATATCCGAATCCGAGCAGTTTAGAGTTGCCAACTTGTAACTCCTCAGCCCCTTACTGTGTGGATTTTAGTCCTAGTTGGAATAGAAATTTCATGTGAAGAGGTTTTATCAGCTTACATGCGGTGTGTCTCTGGTTCTATCCAGACATAGGTCTGGGATCTTCCTCAACCAATAATGAGTAGCTAATAAGACCACAATTGTGTCTAGGTGACGTAACAAAAAAACATTTGTTATGCACCTAACAAATACCCATTTAGCTCTTTTGTTATCTGCTCACAACTTAAGGCATAGGTAACAAGACATT
Source organism: Sinonovacula constricta (assembly GCA_007844125.1). Classification (NCBI taxonomy): domain Eukaryota; kingdom Metazoa; phylum Mollusca; class Bivalvia; order Cardiida; family Solecurtidae; genus Sinonovacula; species Sinonovacula constricta. Next base: position 68,421,398 of record CM017555.1, read on the forward strand.
TTACTAAGGAATCAGTCCCTTATAGTATATATCCTAATCAGACATCTCCCAGCTACAGCTGACTAGTCTGAATCTAAACTATCTGCCTAAGCTTGATCATTTCATGCTTAAAATTTCAAGAGCTGAAACTTTCAGCAACATTAATGAATGATGAAAATATGAACTCTACCTGCTAAGTACGAGTGGGAGAGGTACATGCAAATTGTGTAGATCTGGAAGTCTCCATACTGTATGAACTTATAGGTAACAAATATATTAACTCCATACTTGCCTGGTACAAATTAAAAATGTCTATGCAAATTTTATAGGAATCAGATCAGCAAGCTCACACATGAAGCTGTCTGATCATGATCTACTCCAATCATTGCAGGGTCACTAGCTGTAGGGCTAATTACCTTTATACCTTTCATGTACCTTTAATTTAGTAGTTTTGTGGGTTATTTTAAAATGTACATAAACAGAATTATCAGTTAAAGATTTATTTTTTTTCAAAATATATTTTTTTTATTGATGATTGGAACCTGTTACCATTTTGTGCAATGTTTCTTTGGACTTATAAATGTTGATGCAAGGCATGTGAGGAAACCTAATGATTCAAAAAATCATCATCAACTTGAGGACATTTTTGTAGGACAGTATCTCTAATCATTTTTCATACAAGATTAGGCATTGACTATATTGTACATTTTATTTTTTACAGTAAGAAGTAAATTAGAATAATTGTTTGTGCTTATTTATTTTCAAGAATAATCACTGCCAGCATGATAGTCAGTATTACTGATAACGTATTTTATTTATTTCAGGTATGAGTTTGTTGCGGACGGCTGGTTTGACTTTGATCGTGGTGACAATCGTGTCGACAGAGTGCTGAATGCGTGTTCCGCAGAAGAGGTGAAGCCAAGCTTCAAGGATATGGCCTCCTACACCTTTTGTGAGAGCCATCTATGGGCATCTGTCTACATGGTGTCTCAGCGCAGCAATTTCACCCGCATCCAACGTCTCTCTTGTCTCCTAGCTCTTATCTATTTGATGATGATATTCATTACCTTATTTCTAAGAGTACCAGGCCCCCATCTCCAGATGGACCAAGTCATCATTGGATCATTACGCTTCTCCATGGAAAACTTTGACACAGCAATGGTTGCGGCTACATTTGTTACACTCATCATAACTCTCATAACATTTCTTTTCAAGAATGCCGAGAGCCCAGACAACCCAAATGATGTCAATTCAAATTTCCGCAGAGCCTATCGAGCATTGAATGAAAAGATTAAGTTTGACAAGACGGTTGTTGGTACAAATTTTGTCCCACCTGCTGAAGAAGCAGTCGCTCATAATTATCATTTCCTCCCACATTTCTGTGTGTATATAGCTTGGATTTTCTTGACGGGCTGTGTTGTGGGTTCATCATACCTAATTATAGAGTCCAGTGAAACATGGGAGCTTGTGAAGTCCGAGGAATGGGTAACAGCAATGGTCGTGGCATGCCTGGCATCGATCCTCATCATGGAACCAGTTAAGGTAAAGATTTTATTCCATTGCATACTATGCGCCCCTTTGGAGCAATGGAGTGGAAGCTGTATTGAAGTCACTCTTCCTCTATCCATCTGTCCGTCTCCATATGTGGTTAATCACTCCTTATTAGAAAATTAGTAGGCGTATAAATTACTTTTATTAGTAGCTCTAGTTTTCTGTTCACTGTGATAGCATGCCATTTACAACGGACCTGATACCACTCCAAGGTGCATTTGTGGGGCATTATAACCAAATAGGGCAGTGGTAGAACTTATGCATTGAAACACAAAGTTATATGGATCAATTCTTGAGGCTTTTATGCAAGTTCTTTTGTCTTTTTTTACTTTGTTTTATGGATATTGTTGGTAAATGGCTAATATGATATAATAACAGAAGACAATTTAACAAAATTAAAATGTTACATATGAAGACTATAATTACAATAATTCTGGCAACCTTTTAAAAAACACATGCTTCCTGTTGTGTCATATTATAGTTCTTCATGATCTAATCATGATGGATCTGTTTAATTTCTGTTTATGTGTTACGACAGATAATGATGTGAATAAAAATCACATAAAAAAAAAGTACAGTGCTTATAAAAGTAATAAAAAAAACACCGGCTACAAGTTTTGTACTTCATTTCAAGAGGAAAATAATATACAAATCTCTGCTATCTGTTACCTACAGACTATGTCATGTACTGTTGTATACATACCGGTATGCCATTTGTAATAAATGGGATAAACATGATAAGGAAAGCATTTTTGACTTTGGATTATACACTTGAGCCATGTAGTTTGCAGGTTGTGCTGATTCTTTGATGGTGCCATCCCTGCTTTTATGTTTGTTTGTTGGGATTTTCATCCTACCAACACTTAGAGCAGGAGTAGTGCTGCCTTCACCATGTACAGCATGGACACCTGGCATGGTATCATAAAAAGTCCTATTATCCTGACACTCAACTGACAAATCATGAAAATATCTTCATACATGCTTGAGCATTAACAAGGCAGCATTACAACTACCAATTTTAATGAGCTTGGTACATCTAGCTCAGATTTAAAACCCTAGTCCTTCTGTACATGAAACCCATTCTATACCACTGTACTACCAGATGTGGTCAGACCCTGACGTTATATATAAAAAGATATAAAACAGTAACTTATTTCTCTTTTAGAAATTATTTATTAAAATATTTCTCAAAAAACCCTAGTAAGCATTATCCTTAAGGATAAAGATAGACTTATCTCCCCATTTATGTGGTTTATTTGACAACAGGTAATACTGATCCTGATCATCTATCAGATGTTCTGTAAGAAGGCCTATGAGAACCCAGATCCCCATATAGAAGAGGACAGTCTCAAGGACATTACCAAACACAACTCGGCCTCTCTTACTGTCGGACCACGTAAGTTCTATAACCCTTGATCTAATTCACTTTAACTCAATTTTAGACAATCCTTTTACAGGTTCATGTATACATAGTTTCCACATCTGTGAAAATCTCTTATCTTGGCAGCCATCTTTGATGGTAAGAGATTTTCATTTGAATTGTATAGAAGGGTAAATTTTATTTTATTGTAATTTCTTCATTTGTGGTCCGAAATTAAAAAGCTATACACCATTGAAAATCTCTTGAAATTCATATTTTTAGAATACAATATTTTTACAATTGATAAATGACACAGAATTAATACACAGAAATAAATAAAACTATTGGCTCATACTAAAAACAAAAAGAACAGTGTATCATTTTCGGTTATATTTCTTTAACCTTTTTAACTATCAAAATATTGTTTTGACATTTAAACTACTCTATAAAAGCTGTTAAATTTGATATAAAATTCAGTAAAATAGACTGAAAAATGAAAACACAGTGGTGAGTTTAATACAGCACATGTTTCCCCATTTCAGCCTGCATTAGCTTCTGCCCACAAAGATGGCTGCCTTAAACTGTCTTATCAGTGTCGATGACATCACATGGAAACTATCTATAGATTAGTTCTAGGTTATAAAACTTTAAGTCAGAACTCAATCTCAAGCACTTGATTGGCCAGATTTTACATTTCATTTAAAATCTAGCCAATCAGATTCTTGAGAATCATCTCAAGCTCCAGCTCAAAGATTTATAATCTCTGACCCAGGTTGATTTGCTGTAAAACTACATGTTAGTTTCTTACGGTAGAGCAACTGTAATTGACACTATGGGGAATTAAAAAATTAACATTTCTGTTGTGGTGTTTACCTTATAAGTGACATGTATCAGGTTCTGATCTTATAGACATTTTAATGTCTCCTTTTATAAATATGGAAACTTTAAATTTTATATTATATCCTTTATCACAAGAAGAGTTCTGTTATAAATTATCTTTTGCAGACAAATAATAGCATAAAACAAACAAACTAAACCTGCTACTTGAAACATTTAATAAATTGTTATCATAGCCAATCCAATGGGTTGGATTGGATTGGCTTTTTTACCACTTTTTTGCTCCGTGTGCTTGATTTAAACAATTTTACAATATATTTCATCTTTGTCTATTTGCACTTTTTATTCAGTAAATATTTACTTGAAGAAACAAAAAGAAAAAGTAATCAATCTGGTATACAGAAATAATTCTAGAGCTCTTCATTGGCTCAGTTTTATTTATTATAATAAATGAATGAAAATTTATGAAATAGGTTTTGTGTAATAATCTTTACTATGGTCTACTGGTGTATAGATCCTTTCAATAAAAATCGAGCTGCATAAAGATAAAGTATTGCACAATACAGTTTTGAAAGGATACTAAATTGAAATAAAATGACACATAGCCTTTAAAATACTTGTCTTAGATTCATTTTGTATTGCAGAGTTTGAGGACCACCAGGAAAAGCCTGTCCGTCCTGACGAGGACCTTTTACAGGCTAACAGGATAGAGCGACTCAAGAACCATGAGCTTCTTAAGATTTTTTTGTCCCTTCTCATCTTCAGTGGAGTGCTTTATGTTGTCTACACCATTAGTTTCCAGAGCAGAGACCCACGATCATTCCTTCTGAAGAATGCTGTAGAAAAGACCTTCGGCTTTGGTGAAGATGTAAGTGAAAAAAATATCAAATAGAATGAACTCTTAGCCAGATTTGAAAACCTAAGTCGACTATGAACTAGAACAAAGGGGCATACAAACTCTCACATATCTGGGATCCAATTTTCATCAGCACACCTATTAATGGATGTAGTTGATGACTCCCGTAGGACAAAAGAAACTCTGATGATGATTGAGACTGTTAGATGCAAGTGTTTCCAGTACTTAATGTCATAAAGGAAATATTACCCATGTTAGATTTACCAAATAAAATGGTAAGCTACAAAAAAACTCTGCCTAGTAAGCAAAGGTCAACACTGTCAATCTAGATCAGCCAGTTTCTTGCTAGGAATCATCTGATCAGGATCTACATCCTTTGCTGCTGAGTCCCTTGTCAAGGCACTTTTGCATGTTGATTTAAGAAAAAAAAAGATCAGGTTATTCACAAAAATTAGCAAGCTTAAGATTAAGTCTTAGATAGCTTTATAATAACACATTCTGAAAAATTACAGGGATAATTAAGGTGACCATGCCCAGCACCAAATTTAATATTATGAAATTATTTACTTCTTGTATAATACCACAAATTTTCTTAAATTTTTGCCATTGTTCACAAACTTTTGGCATGCCAAATTAAAAACTAGTTTTTCTACACATACATTACAGACTTGCAGTTGTTCAGAGGTAGCTCACGAACTCCTTTTTTCTGCTAATGTTAATTGATAAAGTGTAATTTCCAAAATAAGCATCAGCAGAAAATTCAGCATGAACTATTTTTGCTTATATTGATGAAAAAACTTGCAGTTATTTAAAATTTGGCTCAATACCTAATTTATCATAAACTACTTTCTTTGCTCATATAGGTTAAGGACTTGAAGTCATTCACAAACTGGCTGAACACCAAATTTATCATGAACTACTTCTCCCGAACACATTATGGAGCTAAGGCGGAACCCTCCACACCAAAGATGTTATGTGAAGACTTGGCTAACATACGAGTGGGACCAGCACGCCTACGTCAGAGTAGAGTCAGTGGGGGTAGGAAAATTATCCAATGTTTTTTGTAAACTATAAAAATAGACCATGCTTTGCTGGTTCCTAGTGATTTAACAAAAAAATGTTGTTTTTTTTCAAATACTTGTTAGTCAGATCATTAGGAAAATTTGGAAAGTCCATCATTAATAACACTATTTAAGACTTGAACTAGCAATAGACGCTAAGTATAAATATGCAGGCTAAATGTGAAAGAAAACAATAATACTGAGATGAGACATTACATAAGTAGTGAACAGCCCACAATTACTGACTCTGAATGTTCAGTCAACAAAAGGATCAGTGGAGTGCTGTAATCAGTTTGCAGAGACCTATAATTTCAGCAAAATGTGTACATTGAAAAAACAACCTTAGGTCTATTCTTCAAATACTGCTTTAAAGTAATATTATAAGTTGATTTTTAATAAATAACACTTTTAACAAAAAACTCTTACAGAACCTATATCCTAACTGTTGACCAGGCTTTTGTTGTAATTTCAGAAAAATGTCAGGGACCACTTGGACTTGGCCTGACATGCTACAATGCATATACTGAAGCAAAGTCAGTTGATCAGGACTTCTGTGTAAGCTGGGTACCTGAGCCGTGTTTTGTGGCCGAGAAGTCCAACTCCTTCACATCTCCCGCTTGGCAGTATGTCTCTCCTGAGGAAGTATGGGGATTCCCCACCATGGCCTCATACGGCACTTACGGTGGTGGTGGATACTTCATGAAACTGGACGTCAACCGTGAAGTGTGCACAAACATTTTCTATGAACTGCTCAAAAAGCACTGGTTTGATAGACAGACAAGAGCGGTTATGGTCGAGTTCACCCTGTATAATGCAAATACGAACCTATTTGTCTACTCAAAGTTTGTTGCCGAATTTCCAGAAGTTGGCGGTTTCATCAAGTATGTGGATATTCAAGTTTTCAGGCTGTACCTTCATTATGGTGATAATGGTTTGTTTGTACTTATTCTGGAGTTTACATTCTTTCTGCTTGTTCTGACTGGAACTGTGATGATGGGATTCGACATGATCAGTGATGCAAAGGCCTACTTTAGGTCTGTCTGGAACTGGCTGGACATCGTAGCCCTGACTATGGCCTATGTGTCCATCTCTGTATACATCTACAAAACATTTATCATCAAAAAAACTATAGGCATATTTGTGCAAGACAAAAATGCTTATGTTGGGTTTGAGAACCTGGCATTTTTTGACTTTGTGACCAACTCAGCTCTGAGTGTGTTGGTGTTCCTGCTATCAATCCGAGTGTCCAGAATCATGGGTTATAGTGGCAAAATCAATGAAATGGCTGAAGTGATAACAAGGGCAGGGGAAGACTTATTAGGATTCCTGGTCATCTGGGCAATTTCCTACTTTGCCTATGTGTCCTATGGCACTTTGCTGTTTGGGAAGCAGATAGATAAGTATAGAGATCTGTTCCAGTCATACGGGACACTCACGGAAGCCATCATTGGCAAGAATCAGCTGTCAAATATCATGGCTGCCAAACCAGGGTTTGCTGAGTTCTATTACTTCTCATTTGTGCTGTTTGTGCTTCTGACACTGGCTACAATGGCAGCCGCTATCCTGAACTTCAGTATCAGCGAAGTGAGGAAAGAACACATGAAGTTGGCGTCAGACGAGAATATTGTGGAGCTTATCTGGGGAAAACTGACCAACTGCTTTGGTCCCCTGGGTGGAAAGAAAAGTATGATTTGTATTGCATGTATATATAATCTAAAGGGCAAATATACTGCATACATAAATATAAAACCATTTCATAACAAGTGTATGCTCTCTTTATTTTGTCAACAGTGGAAAGTTTTGTTTATTTCACCTGCTGCAGTGTAATTTTGTCATAAATGCAGAGAACTTAGTAGAAACATTTACAGAAAATACTAATGCTACAATCGTAAAAAACTGACAAGATGTACTCACAGGTAAGATTGAAAAAAAATTAAAAAAACAACAACACAATAATAACAGAAAATGGCACATTTTCAACTTCTCTTTTTTTTTCAATCCAGATCCACCTAGGCAGAGGAAGGATTCAGATGCTGAATTAAATGACATTCTTGCAGACCTGCACATGTTCATCAAGGATCTATCTCCAAAAAAGAAGAGTGATGTAAGTACTTTTTAAGCAGAGGAGATATAGTTCAATGGGATCTTGAAGTAGTCTCCAAGTAATATGGATTATTATGCTGTATTTCATTGTTACTGTAATCCAAAAACTAACATTACTTAACTGTTAAAACATTTTCAGTATGGTTAAAAATGGTATTGTTTTCTATTTTAATTGACTATTCATGATATTTTTTCTAGCAATTTCATCATTTTATATCAATTCATGTTACATTTGTACATCTTCATATTTTTAGACCTGAACTACAAGTATATATGTCCACATATATATATATAGAGAGAGAGAGAGAGAGCAGCATGTTAACATTTACTTTGCCACATTCGCAGATAGCCCATATAATATTCGTTGTTTTTTACTGACACCATTATACTTAGTTAAAATTTTGTATTGAGTTGAAGAAACTCAGCAGCAGAAGTGCAGATCCTGATGAGAAAGTTTAAATTAAGAGCTGGATGATCTTGATCAACACTTTTTACCGTGGTATGATCAGTGCACGCGTAGTGTGCATTCAGACTGAAACTATGTATGTATTCCATTTTAAAACGTTCTTTAAAAGAATAATAAAAAATAACCATCGTGTATGTATAAGCATTAAAATTGCTTTTCTTATCAGTATATTTCTATTACAGCCAAGAGACAAGTATAAGGCAGATGCAGATGACAAAGATCCACTCTCTCCTGAGTCCAAAGATAGTCCGTATAATCGTGATGGAGCAACAAGTGTGTCAGCCATTACTGCTACCTTTAAATAAAACCATCCTACAAATATTGGTAGCTTGGGACCATTTTGGTGTTAGCATTACTAACCAGGAAAATTGGTAAAACAAGGAAATTGAACAAAAAACTTTAACTGGAACTGTTAAACAAACTTTGGTTGTAGGTGACATAGAAGGTGTTGGCCTGACTAATGAATACAAGAAACACAAAGAACAATCTGTTAATTGAAAGCATTCATGGCTAATATTTCTTTCCTTAAACTATAATGAGTATTTAGGAATAACGACTAATTGAAGCATAAACCTGGTTAATGTTTTACTAATTAATACTTTGTTGTTGGAAGTCTTGTTTAATTTGCTAACAATTAATATGATTTCTTAAAAAAAATCTGCTTAATTTGTAAATATTCAATACTATTTCTCAGAAAGTCGTGCTTAATTTGTTAATAATCAATATGTTCTTTCAGTAAGTATTGCTTAATTTGTTGACAATCAATACTATTTCTTTAAAAGTCATGCCTTATTATTAATAATCAACACTTTTTCTCAGATAATCCTGCTTAATTTGTTAAAAATCAATACAATTACTCAGGAAGTCCAACTAAATTTGTTTATTATCAATAGGTACTATTTCTTGCACTGCTTTGCTGACAGCTTCAAACAAATGTAAGTAGGCAGACATTTGGAGAAGCGCACAGAGAATCGGCAACATAAACTAAAGCACTGATCCCAATCAAACAGCTCACAGCAGAAGCTGGCTGATCTAGAGTGACACTGTTTACTTTTTCATTTTCTACTTATAACATTACATAACATATCTTATATTCAACCAGGTAACATATTTACAACATGGGGATATGTACAAAACATGGTAATCAAAATTCAAGAGGGTTTCTGGTCTGTCTACAACTAAATGGCATATTGCCAGGGGCGTGCCTGGGCTTACGCACTTATGCACGTGCGTACAGTTGCTTCCAAAAATTAAAAAAAAATAAGCGCCTAAAAGTGAATTTAAATCGTTGCCTGACCCGGGTAAGGCACTACCAGTTTATTGTCTTTATTATTTAAATCCATGTAATTTAAACATTTTTCTAATTCTACACAATCTTCAACAATCCAACTTGACGTATTTCTGTCTCTTCCTGCTTCTAAGACAATTCTTTGTTCTAGACGGTGAGAGTACCCCCCCCCCCCCCCCCCCCCCCCCCCCTCACCCCCCGAATGCATCTATGGCGTTCTATGGTAAAAATCCGGATGGGGGGCACGCCCCCGGACTCCCTAGAAATAGTGCGTATACTCAAAAGTCGCCCAGGCACGCCCCTGATTGCTATTTTTTGGCATATAAGGTAATATATATTATAGAGCATTGTTTAAACCTTTGTAAATAATAGAAGCTATATTCTTCCACTTGACTAATTCTTCTATAACCATCTCCCCTAATCACAGACAACAGACTAGGAAAATAAACCCTGATTATCTAGATAATAAGACAGATGGTGTTCAACTGTACACAATAGACTAAATAACACCCATAGTGAGTAAATTTTACATCCCTTTAATTTATGGTACAATGAAAATTTGTTAAACAATAATTTTGCTTTTTAAGTGTTTGAGCCAAGACACTTACATGCAATTAGGAGCAGAAATCATTATTGTTACTACAAAGCCAATATTTAGTGATATGTTTTTTCAGCAGATTAATTATAAGTTGTCTGTGCATGTTGGATTTAAAGCCATAAAAACACTAGAAAACATCACGTTTTACCTTCTTTATAACAATTTTAAATTGGTTGTGGTTTACAAAAAATTACAATAAATAATTTATTTTACTTTAGAAGCTAAAAATATGGCATCATGTGAAAAGAAAGACAAGAGAAAATCTCATAGAAGAGAATAAATAAAATGTTTGCTTTTTGTATGATTCGAACAAGTAACCATTTGTATAGCATTCATTATCTTACTAATATTTATGATTTGTGCAGTTATCACAATTTATTAATATAAATTCATTTTGAATTTTCATTGTTTTCTTTCAAATTATACACGATATTCTTTTTAGCTGATTGTCCCATTAGAATTGTCTGTGTTTATCACCCCACCAGCCATATTACTGTTACCCTTCTAGCAGGTAAAGTGCCAAATTCACTGTGTATAGCATGCCTTGAACACATTGAATAATACCAGGCACTGTTACATGACGTTGACATAATCCTGCCGACCCCTAACTATCCTTAAATGTGCATTTATGACTTTCTTCGCAGCCAGGATTGGAGCCTGGAGCCCCTAGTACCTTGAGCCGATACCATACCCTTTTAATACCGTGACTGTTATGTTAGAATTTGCTGTTTCTCATAAATGGGTTTTACTTTATGTTTGATGTGTACTCCATTCCCAATTTTTGCACCAATGTGATCTTATTTTCTCTGTGATATCGTAATATGCAAACTGCTATTTTCATAGAAAATGCAGATCTGTGATATGCTTAAAGGCTGGTGATTGTTGATATTTATTGTTCATTCACTTTTGCACAGCTAACCTGTCCATAATTCCCTATTATAGAAATTGAAAGTAATACGTTAGTTATCTCCCTTGTTGGCAAATACTCCCATACTTGATATTACATTAAAAAAACACTTGTTTATCATTTATAGTCTTATTTTTATTATCATGTTCATGTCCTTTTTACTGTGCTTATCTCAGTCCATAAGATATGATTTTGGGAGTGCGTAGTTCACAAAAGGTAAGAAATAATATTTCTACAGTGCCAAATACCTACTCACAAAGTAGACAATACACTTAAATATATAGAGTAATATCTCCTAAACAAGCATGGAAATTGTACAGTAGTTGGATGCAATATGAAATTTTATATAATAACATGTGATATGACTTGTAATATATTTTATCCTTTGAGTTTTATTATACATGAACGTGTATGTTAAAACGCAACACCAAGTGTGAAGTTTTTATCCAGTGTTGTTTGTTTTTCCCATTGTGGTGATTAAAAGTTTTGTTTTTCATGCCAGACTTGTTTCATTTACCACCAATTGTTTTCAGTCGCCACGTCAGAGGTCACGTGTCTTTCCAATCACAGAGACTTGTTTCATTTACCAAGTCAATCGCCACGTCAGAGGTCACGTGCCTTTCCAATCACAGAGACTTGTTTCATTTACCAAGTCAATCGCCACGTCAGAGGTCACGTGCCTTTCCGATCACAGAGACTTGTTTTTGTTTCATTTACAAAGTCAATCGCCACGTCAGAGGTCACGTGTCTTTCCGATCACAGTAATCACTACCATCAAAAGTGCAATCTTCATACGGTGAAAAAGAACAACAGTCAACACATTTTAAATACTATTTGTTGACATAATATTAAATATTACAAAAACAATTCAACCATATCTAGTTGAAATATATATATATTTTATTTTTTAAAAATGTATTTTTAAAATAAATATTTCAATCCATATTTTTGCTCATAACATAGACTAAATTTTATGCTTAGGTATTTAAGCTTGTGAATCTTTATAAGATTCTGGATAAAATAATATTGAAAAAATATTCACAAAACATGATGTTAAAGGATTAAATTTCAATTACACTTATGAATTTGTGTACCGGTATATGAAAATGATTCCTAAGTGAGCTAATTAAATCCAGCCATTCAAAAAATGTAACAAGAAAAGTCATCAAAAGCGACGCAAAAAGTGGAAGATGTCAACACACATATTTGAAAAGAAATATTTTTTATTTGAAAGTTTTCAGTATACTATAAATCTTGGTTTAAACAAAATAAAAAGCAAAACCCGACACCATATAATAGGTTTTCCAAGATGAAAAAAGTTGCAAAATTATTATGTTAACTATAAATATTAAGTGTACAGGCAGAAAGTACACATGTGCAGCAGACTCACATTACAGTTATTGTTCAGATAGTATTTTTCTTCAGCGTTTTTCTTCCTCAGTATCTTATTGTTTATTTTCATCAAAGTTATTTTGAAAGTCACAGACACACAAAAAATATAAAGATAAAAATGAATAAATAAAATAGACGGCCATTTACCTAATTAGGACATGTATTTTATTGGGTTAAGAGAGCCCGCAGAGCAAACTTTTCCCCATGTGCAAATTTCAGTGAGCATTCCATATATTGGCGTCGCCAACAAATATTGGCGTCGCCAACAACAATAACCTCTGGAATTCGGAAACCGCGGACTTTTTCCGTTGACACAAGGTGCTCATAAACAAAGCTTAAGTCGATGTTCGCGCGCACAAGGACAAACCACTGCCGCGAATTTAAGCCATCCACTTACTCATTTTGTTATTTTATGACAACTAATAAAAAAATGCCGACATTGTACTTTTCTTTAAACCTTTTTTCACCTTGCGTGATGTAGAAGACAACCCAGAAATCCTTATACAGCAGTCTCAGTTAAAAAAGAGAATATTCTAGAATACGTTTCTTAAGAACGCCAATTTCAACAAAACGCCAATTTCAACAAGCAGTTAGCTGGCATAGAGTCGCCATGACGTCACATGTGCATTTGGCACAAAGTATGTGTGTGTGTGTGTGTGTGTGTGTGTGTGTGTGTGTGCGTGCGTGCGTGTGTGTTTAAGACAAGTAAGCAGATCAGATCGTAACGTTTCACGCAATCTATCCTGTTTGCAGTTCTGACTTTCATAACTCTAACCCCTGTTAAAGTAAAATATTATGAAAACATAATTTAGTGTCAGTTCTTAGACTATCACTTAAGTTGCCCGCGTTCAAGTGCATTGATGTATATGTTACAATTACTTGATAAAAGCACTGTATTTAGAATACCCAGTTTTACGAAAATCGGTATGCATTATGCAGTCACTTAGAGGTTTGTCGGGACACGAATAATTCTGGACAATTTGAAACCCAAATAAACTAGATCAGAACATGGAAGAAGTTCAGCCTTACAATCATTTGCTGGCGCTTGTGTAAACTTAGAATAGTTCTCAGGACACTCTAATAACAGTATTGTACATGCAAATTTCGAATCCCAGTCTCTTCAAAAAATGCCTTCGTCCGTGTATATGCTTCTTTTTTCAACAGCAATCGCTATAAGGAAGTTAAAGGCATCTCAAAAGCCTTATATAAGTGACCCCCCCCCCCCCATTTATTGCCCCACCCAGCATGTGAGGGCATCTGTTTTCTGATAAGCCAGGCTGCCACAGTCTGTAACGATGTGTCTGTCACACAGGTATTGTTCAAGATCCAAGTGTATGTATGGGGGTTGAACATAGTCATTCACAGTTTGTAAAGGAAACAGTTGTGAATATACCAATTACGCAATCCAATATATATATATATATATATATATATATATATATATATATATATATATATATATATATATATATATATATATATATATATATATATATATATATATCTTTATTTGTTTTCTTTCTAACTTTGTTGGTTGATTTTGTTATTTCTTATACATTTTGTTATTTCTTTCATTCTTTTAGATCTCATATATATTTAAAGTTATATTTTATTTTGATTTGTAAAATGTAACGAAACGTTTCTAACAAAAACAATTTAAAAAGTCATTCATTGTCAGAATAATGTCCTTCAGAGTCATTTTGAATACTAAAACTTGTATCTCTCATGTAGTTTCAAAATTAAATATTTAGCTATGAAATAAATACATAATCTTGCAGTTACAAAATTGACACCTAATAATTAATGCAATAAAGAATTTGTAAGGGATCATATAGTAAACAACCCACATTATCACTAACAATAATGTTTGTGGTTTTGTGTAAAACTAGCCTACTGTCTCACATCCATACTAGCAGGTAATTTAGTTTTGCATTAACCCATCAGAGGTATTACAGTGACAGATTAGTACTATGTTGGCTAAAGACTCCCTGCAGTGATGACCAGCAATTAGCAGGTCTGGTCATAGCATGTGGGGGCCTGGCTCAGTGGGATACCACATTCCTTTCGAGATGCCTTTAAGTTTAAAAAAAAAATAGAAAATAAGAAAAAAAATGAATGAGGCGGATTCCCGGATTCATTGAAGGGTGTGGTTAACTTGTCAATCAAGGAACTACACTTTGTGGTTGGCTGCCCTCCAGACACTACGTAATTATTGTCTCGTCCAATGAATACTTGTTACGTAACGATAGACAGTGATCACTTCTGATTGGCTTAGGCCTTTATTTGGAGCAATAAAAAAATAATGTGAAGGTTGCACTAGAACGCCTGTGAAACTAGGTCAAATCAACATGTGGTTGGCATGCGTCTTGCACCTTCCCCCCACCCCACACACCATCTCAACACATACACATTTGCTGGTTTCACGAGGGGAACTAATGATTGTGTTTATCAATTTAAAACCTGTGAAAGATTGTTTGAGGTCAGCTGTCGACTGTCGTTATAAGATGTGAGATGGTCTGTTGGGTACGTGTATTTGAATGCGGTAGTTTACATGGACTCAACTTGAGGAGTGAGATGGTCCTTCAAAAGCGGTAGCCTCCCGCTTTTAACCTATGACATCATAATTTCTACTTAATTAAGATGATATCGGACAGTTTGGACGAGATTTTTTTTCTCAAACAACCAAATAACTTATTGATGTCTGAAGATATCTTACGAAATGCTGTTAATTGATATCCTACGTCTATGTGAAAAGTGAAGCCTTAACACATCAACCGTCATTACAAATAGGCATTTTCTGTCTGAGCTGCACAGTTAGCATTTAAAATAAAGAAAACCACGTGACCACTAACTTTATATCATTATCCGGATAATCCGCTCTGACGTTGATGTCTATTTTTAGCAGATATCCCAATCCTGCACATTTATAGTTTTGGAAAGAATGGTCAACTAGAGAGATTTATTTGACGGTAGCTCCTGTCCGACGGTAGCTCCTGTCCCGCAGTGTTCAAATCGTCTTAGACGTAAGTTTGACTTTTGCAGAACTTATGCTCCACCAATTCACCCAAACCAGATGTACATGTATTTGTTGAACGCTTTCGTCGATACCAACTTAAAAGACTAAGGAATGTTAACCAATTAAAAAAGAACCGTTCTGAATTGTTTTCCATTTAAAATGTATAGACAACTTGCGGATCGGGAGGTCGCGGATTCGAACCCCGGCCGGGTCAAACCAAAGACTTTAAAGTTGGTAATAGTGGCTTCCCTCCTAACGCTCGGGGCTAAGGGGACAACATTACGCCTGAATCGTCGGTGTCAGTATAATGGACCGGCCGGGTTCAGTCCTTGGGCACCTCATAAGTGCCCCTGTGCTATAATGAGAGAAAATGTCGCTGTACAGTATCGGCAAATGTAAAGAACAAAACGTACATTGACATCTATATATAGATGGATAAATGCATGATCTGTACTAACTGTTTGGATACGTAGCATAGCTAAACATAACCTGAGTGATTATTGGGTTAACAAGTAGGGCATTGAAATGATATTTGAATTTGGTTAAAAAGGTATCTACTGTATTTGCCATTCTTCCCAAAATTTTGTAAAATTAAGTCGGTCAGTATAAAATTTTGTTTTAATATTACTTTCACTAACATACTTTAAGGGTCATTGCGACAAAAAGATACTTGTTTTCTAGACTAAAAATGTTTTCAAATTTAAAATATTTTAAAATATATACGAAAGTTGATTATACGTTTCATTAATGAAACCAGTAAGTCTTAGAAATTTTCTAGCATATTCTAAAAGAGAAAAAATAGCGAGTACTTATAGAATTGACCATTGGCAGGAAGGCAACTTCCATCTATTGGTGGAGGTTAAAAGACACTAATATATATATCTGTTCTATTTACTTAAGTAAGTGGTGGACCGAGACCCAGCTATGATTGATCACTATCACCATATTTAAAATAAATAGGGTTATGTAATATCTTGTTTGTTTGCTTCTCTTACTCCATGTAATCATCTATCTGTACAAGGTTAAGCTGCATGGAAAACTACATCAGTTTGCCAGACAATAACTTGCTAAATTTCAGTAACACGCACTTCCGATAACATTGAATCAGTCCACTTCTTAAAAAGATTTTCAGATTCTACATGGTTTTAGCTATCTTTTAACTTGATATGTGATGTTAAAGCACAACATTTAACGGTTTTTAAGTGGGTGTTTTTGCCTGTACCTAATATATGTAATAATATCTGATCTCTGTTTGGGGAATTTGTGAACGCTGTCTGTAGAAAAAAAATCATACTTTAGTCTAAGCTTTGACGATTTTCAACAGTATCTCAATGCTAGGGCAGTACTTTTTAACCAACACTTAAATTGTTATTCTTTTTAAATCTGTTAATAGGAACGATTGGGATTCCTGCTAAAAAGTCACCGGCGTCTTAGCGAATGACGTGGATGAGCTAAAATATAAGTGGTCACTTGTTTTCTTTGTTTAACAATAGCTAACTGTGCAGCGTGGCTCAGACAGAAAATACATGTTTGAAATGACGACTGTGACGTTATGGTTCACCTTTCAGACAGGTGTCGGACATCAATAAAAAGCATTTTGCAAGATATGTCCAGGTAACAATGTTTTTATAATGTTTAATGAAACATGTTTTTGGTCCAAACTGTCGGATACCACCTTTAAAGGGAAAAAAGCCCACGTCACAGGTTTACTTCTGGTCGGAAAGATTCTCTAGATGGAGGACTATTCCAGACAAATACCTAAGCAGAACCACTATTGCACAGCAGGTTAGCTGAAAGACCCACGCAAACAAATCGCTGACGTTGGATTATTACTGTAACCAGCCAGGCAAGTTGCCCCTATAAGTTGTTAGTCAAAGACCTACAGCACAGCCATGGCGGTCAATACTTATTTGTCACCCAAATACTTCATGAACTTTATACAAGAGAAAAAGTATATACAGGGGTCACGGTAATCAGAAATTCGGAACATATAAAAAAAAGAAAAAAATATTTAAAACGAAATAGCAATGTTCTTTTTTAGAAAATGGTGATGCATATTAAAGTGGCAAAGTCACACTTAACAGAACTATAAAACCCGCAATTGATATTTTTTTATCAGTGTACTGTTAAATGACGAGTGTATACACAATGTATATTCTTTATGCGTAGTTAAGTGCTGTTATATGTTTTTGAGCAACAAAAAAAAAAGAACTGTTCATGCATTTTTTTAGTCTCCCAACCTTTAGACAACACAATAGTTTAGCAGATATCATGTTCATCTGGCTATTAAAATTAATGTTTAAGTCCGTAATTCATCGAAGCTTTAAACAGTTCAGATTTTTCAAGAAACATGCAATGATGACCAAGCAACTATTTATAAAGGGGAATCACAACAAACAAAAGCCAAATAAAAACATTATTTTATTGTCATTTATGTGACAATATTTTATGAACTTACCTAGAACCATACAGAACTAAGCACAAGCTTTAACATAAGAAAATACACGTAACAGAAGTGCTCTATATAATTACCAGATGGTATGAAATCTACCCTCTTTCCGCATCCATACTGTCTCACATGGAGTCAACATGACCTGGTACAACTACTTGTCAATTAACTAAGATCAAGTCTATTCCACCGGTAAAATTATGGTCACTACCATGGCATCCAGCTATTATTGGTGGAACAAGACCGCACGTCTGGGTGGAACAAGAAGACATGTCTGGGTGGAACAAGACCGCATGTCTGGATGGAACAAGAATGCATGTCTAGGTGGAACATGTCTGGGTGGAACAAGACCGCATGTCTGGATGGAACAAGAATACATGTCTAGGTGGAACATGTCTGGGTGGAACAAGACCGCATGTCTGGATGGAACAAGAATACATGTCTAGGTGGAACATGTCTGGGTGGAACAAGAAGACATGTCAGGATGGAACAAGGATACATGTCTGGGTGGAACAAGACAAGTGTCTGGAAGAAAGAAAAATGTCTGGGTGGAACTGGACATGTCTGGGTGTAACAAGACAATTGTCTGGAAAAAAGACAAATGTCTGAGTGGAACAAGAAGACAAATGTCTGGGTGGATCAAGACATGTTTGGGTGTAACATGACAAATGTCTGGGTGGATCAAGACATGTCTGGGTGTAACAGGACAAATGTCTGGGTGGATCAAGACATGTCTGGGTGGAACAAGACAAGTGTCTGGAAGAAAGACAAATGTCTGGGTGGAACTGGACATGTCTGGGTGTAACAAGACAATTGTCTGGAAAAAAAGACAAATGTCTGAGAGGAACAAGAAGACAAATGTCTGGGTGGATCAAGACATGTCTGGGTGTAACAGGACAAATGTCTGGCTGGAACAAGACATGTCTGGATGGAACAAGAAGACAAATATCTAGGTAGAATACCACACCTGCGCAATTACAGATATTACAGCAACGTTCTTCTATAATTAGTGACAGAAGATCCCATACATTTGAGTAGAATCAGTACTGCACCAAGAATAGTTAATGTGGTCAAAACGTCGATACTATGGCCATTTGTAGTATTTGCACATAACCCATTCTCAATTTTTAGCCATTTGCGAAAGCTTCATGCACATATAACAAAAAGCAGTGTTAAAAACTTAGCAGCAAAAAGGGTTTACAGTTATCAGCCTGGTACTGGCTGGAGTTGGCTGGTCAGGATCTACAACATCTGCAAGTTAGTTTTATTCTGTTGTCTATTCATGAAATGTCTGATCAGGATTTACACTACTTGCTGCTAAGATTTATCGTCTATGCATGAAATTGTAAGCAACTAATAAAAACATATTTTACACGTGTAATTGTAGCATGATGTCATTTTAAAAGCTGTCACATAACCCAGACTTGTAAGGTGATGGTTCAACAGAACTTGTAAATAACTACATTTAAATAAATACATAAAGGCAATTGAATAGAAACTACCAGACCTGAGCAGTCTGTTATGCTGATATCTGACCCCCAAGTGACTTAACAACTTCCCTAGGCTGACAGCTATCTGACCAGGTCATGTAGCACATGTAGGACACTTTTATTTATCACAAATACTGCCCTCCTCAATGTGACTGTAGTTCAGTACATACATAACAATACATCTTCAGTCTGTTATTACCTTACAGATTAATCTCATAATTTAAAAACAACTCATATAGTAATAGTTTGAAATAAAGTGTAATTGTTTTGTATCATGGAGCATGCATCAGTAGAAGATAAAAAGGAAATAAACAGGTTAAAAAAGATTATAAGAACACATAGACATAATAAAAAAAGCACTTTTACAACTAGGCACCAGGAAAATCACAAACAAAACGAACTGTACCACTAGATGTTAACTGCAATATTAAAGGAGCCCTTGTCAGTATTTCAATAATTCAAAATGGTTTATTGTTTAAGAAAGGGGGTACCTTCTGCTAGCCTTGGATTTCTTTCTGTGGATATAAAATTAACGTGAGGTATGCTACAGGTTTGAATAAGAGGTAAATTTATATTTGTAGGGTGATTAATATGAAAAAAATAAGGCCAACAAAAAATATAACCCTTACTTATAAAACTACCATTTGGGCATTGAAAATGGGTTTTGCATTACAGTTTGTTTTTAAAAAAGAAATTGCACCAACGACAATACATTTAATTGCAAACCCACACCCCCATGACACATGTAGCTCATATCTAATACCCACATTCCCATCTAGCCTAGCCATTACCATCAAGTCAAATAAAGTTTTTTTTTCACTCTTTGTTTACATTTAACCAAAAAAAAGCTGTTTTTTGTTATCAGAATTGTTAAAATTGAATTTACTCATTTGTCTTTTTTGTTGTTGTTGTTCTTGTTTGTTGTTGTTTTTTGGTTGTTTTGGGGTTTTTTTTTGTGTTTTTTCAATTCTTGATCTAAAATTTGTGGCGTATTTCCGAAATACGTAAAGAAGTGATTTTCCAATGTTTACCTGCTCCACCTGCCTTTCAATAATTGATGTCTTGCTTGCTCCCTCCATTAAATATATAAACTCTTTAAGCAGAAAACAGAATTACAAAAAACAAACACCAAAAGCTCAAATTAATTACACAAAAAATCAAACTCATGTTAAAATTCATTTTAAAATACATTTATATTTACAACTACTATGCAAATAAACAGTGACTTATAAAACTTCAACTTTAACAAAAATTTATTAATATAGCTTCAAATTATAAAAAGATGTTAGAAAAGCATACAAAGATGAGTAAAAACCTATGTCTTTTTACATACAGTTTTTTATCTTACATCAAAACGAATGAAAACTTGGGGTAACTTAAGCGCAAGAAAAAATATGCCTGGTTAAAATTGATAATAGCAGGAATCAAATCAATAATAAATAATGCCCATTTTTCAGTAACATACAAAATCAAGGTTTATGCAGACTCCTTTAATCACATTTCATGATTGGATGATTAAGATTACCAAATTCTAGTCAAAGGATGTGTGTATATAGTTAACAAAAAGCTTATCAGTATCTATTTAACAAAAAAAAATTGTATGTGCATGACATAAAAACAGTTCCATAATATGCTAACAAGTCATTATGCTTGTGCTACATTATTTTTTTTATCTGATTGTGGGTACAAATTGATCAAGTTGGACAAATATTTTAGAAAAAGTTTAAATGTCGATATAGACATTATTTCTGACTAAAAATGTTAATGGTTAAAAACAAAAGTGAAAGGGATTAGCCCTACAAAAACAGTACTAAAAACAACCGAGATATATGTATGCACATTGTAGCAAAACCAAAGTATCAATTCATATTTTTCATGCGGAATCAAAACAAGCAAGGAAAATCCTTAATTACAGACAGCCTGAATTTCAGCAAATTTATATGCCCCATGAGGCCATGCAGTAAAATTTCATTAGAAATATAACTAAAACTAACTTAGTTAACACAAAAAAGTACAAAATACTGTTATCAGCATTGACTTTGGTAACATGACACCATCAATGCCATTCCCTGATGATAACATCTCTCTTCCACTGAACACATAAGTATTCTCTTAAATGTTAAAAGTATCCACACATAGGAATCTGCAAAAAGACTATCTGAAACTATAATTATCACAAAGCAAAGTCAGCATGAATTTACCTTGGTTTACAATTCGCGCTAAATGAATCACAGTTCGAACAGTTATATCTGTTGGTTAATTTCATACACAACTGATCTATAAATATAACTTCTGTTAACTAATCTTTGGGCTATGAAAGTATCACTGTAATCTCGAAAATTAGGGTACATGTTGCTATGGTGATGCCATGGTGTATCACCCGGCAATGGTGAAAGGCATTCTGGGTAGCTGGCTAAATGTCCATCTCAAACTGGGGGTTATCATCAGCTGCAACCTTATCAGCTGGAAAGAGAACAAAAATGGAATAAACCTTGTGACTATCTGAGGCTACTTGAGGCCAAGTTCAAGTATATCGATTGGGGAAAATGAAAAAAACAACTTCAGCTCAAGTAAAGATGAAAGTGAAGTTACACCATTGTACTTTTGGTTCGGGTAACTTTTACGCAATGATATATTTATATTATTATTACACCACTAAAAATCAAAGCTCTGCATGTACTGTGGTATTCAATGCTTTGCACACATTGCCATACAGTGAGACAGTAACAATCGTGTGACTGAAAAAACAAAATAAAAAACTACGTTTTGTTGCCCTGGACACATAAATTGTTAAGTAAGTGGGACTTCCCCGAGAGCTTTTTGATGTTTTTACGTGAAAATATCTTTCAGTGTAGAAAGTATAGAGGTTCTCTCAAAGGAAAGTAACACAAAAGCCAATAACATATCAGGATCTGAATGCATTTCATTGAAGAAATAAGCATACTTTATAAAATGCTGGGAAAATAGGTTTAGTAAATTGTCAAGCTGTTCTCTTATTCTCTCTCTCTCTCTCATTTCTTTTGTAGATTCCAGGTAAGTAAAAACTATTAAGAAAATTATCAAAATAACTGGTGTAAATGAAAAATTAAATTTTCATACGCTTGTTTTCCTTGGGCTTCTCATCTCCATTCTGTTTTGGGACATTTTTCTCCCCTGGACACGTGACCCCAGGTATCTGAGCCATGTTGGGTGGAGGACTCTTTGTTAATGGAGAGTTACGACACTGCAGCAAAAACTGACGATCATAGAAGATCCTGGTACCTGTAAAATATTGAACATATTTAGAACCGAAATTGTTTTGTTAAAACCATTTTCATTCATGCAATGGAACTTCTCTATTACTCAAACAAATCAAGTAAATAAGGCTGACAAAAAAGATAAGCCAGAGTATTTAATTTACACGTATTTTCTTTGTATCAATGCATATAGTAGAATACAAATAATACAATTAGGATTGGAACAGAAGATATCTTACCATGTTCCTTTCCTTAATATAACATTATATACAATTGATTGCTTATGTGTTACAAATATGATAATTATGTTGAAGTGATAAAAATCACGACAGCTAGAAGTGTTGTAATGACAGAGTAATTAGGAAACAAAACAATTAAATACGAAGAACAAAGTACAAAAAAATATAATAAAAAAAATAAAAAAAATATTGACAGCGATTTATGCCGTGGGTGGTTGTTAGGCAGAGAAAGACAGACTAGAGAAGATTGAGCATGAATTCCACACCCTATACTTATATTTTATTCATTCTTTAAGCCTGAGTATTTAAAGGTTGTATCAAACATTTTGTGAAAAAAAATACACGGCAAAGAATTAGGTTTAATTCTAAGGGTCTGAACTCAGACTTGATGTTGATAAATAACTGAATTCAACATAGTGATTAAAATAGATACATAGAAAGTTTCATGATTTATACAGTCTTAACTTTTTAAGTGACTATAACAATGACTGTAATCCAAGGACAAACAAAATCCTGTCACCCTTTTTCTTGTTCAAAAATTTCTTTCCAGAACAATTTCTGAAATAGTATTAAACGGGGCATTAACTCCTGCATTTTCATCTGACTGTGATCTGATCTTGAAAAAATTAGCAGACGCACAGGTTACCAATGCACAGATTATACCTCCAAAAGATTAAGCTCCATCAAAATTTATATAAAACAGTAGAAGTCTATAGCCAGGACAATTTCAGCAAATGCTAAATAATGAGAGACTGCCAATAAAACCATCATAAGCATCATGCTTCTCTTTAAAGGTTGTGTCTAACAGTTTGCCTATATTTAATAAATGTAACAATATCTTACCCCTGTTCTGGAGAATTTTTTATTATTGCTGCATAAACCTATACCTTAGTCAAAGTAAAGGTTCTTTATATCATAAGCTTAATTGTTAGACCGTACAAATTCTAAAATATATATCGCTTAAAATATCCATTATTTCTAAATATATAAATAAGTATGATGGGGATTTCAGCTAAAAATAGATATCGATGTCAGAGCTGATTACCCGGATGTTCATGCAAAATGATATCAAAAGTAAGTGATCACTTACTTTCTTAGTTTAAAAATACCAGTAGCTAACTGGGCTGCATGGCTCAAATAGGAAATACATGTTTGCAGTGGCGAGTGAGGAGTTATGCTTTGCTGTTTTCACAGACCTAGGGTACTAATAAACAGCGTATTGCAGGACCTATTCTGGTAACAATGACTTATTTTGTTACTTGAGAAAATATATTTGGTCTAAACTGTTGGTTACCACCTTTGATGAAATTATGTGCTTTCCTCTGTAAAATTGAATTATCATGACAAACAACAGACAAATCAGTCTTATTTTTTCAAATGAAACTTCCCTCTTTTTTCCCTGACTTTGCCCCCTCCGTAAAATAGCAGGTTATTTATTTTGAATGGCTTATATGTATCGACTGGAACATGACAACAAAATTTGGCAACCAAGTTCTATCATTGTCAAAATTGAAAAAAAAAAAAAATTGAAAAGATTTTATCATCTAAAAGACCTTAAAAATTCACTGTATGAATTTTATGACTGATAAAAGGGTCGTATTTAATTTCAGCAGGATTCTTACTCCAGCTAAATGCACAAAATTACCAAGATCCTGCGTGCCACATTTTACACATTTGTATAGATGTTTCCTTCTTAAAGCATCTATGACATAATCAATAACAAAACATAGGAGCAATATAGACGCTTCAAGATGATATGTTTTGGTTTCTAAAGGTAAAAACGAGACAAAGACAAAATGGTCATAAAAATAACTTTTAGTTGAACTTTAAATGATATTCTGTGTGCATCTTTCTTCTTTTAAAAGTTCACTATTTATATGTATTGTTTTTCATCTCTGATGAGACAGCTGAAATGATCCTATTTTGGGACTACTGTTCAGGGATATCTATTATCAATAAGTGTAATATATAATATATATTCATATACATATATATATATTCATATTATATATTTAAAGAAAACTGTTCTAATTTTAAGTTAAAACCATAATAAGGAATACCAGCATTTTCCTATTGTTGCTATAGAAATAATAGCCATGAATTGGTAAATATGAAAAGATCCTCTCAAAATCACCACAAATATTGAGATCTAAATAAAACAAGTGAAACCGAGATAGTCAATGTTCACACAAAATAATCCACAAACATCTTATTTTGTTTTTCTTCCTTCTATATGGAGAATCCTTCTATATGGAGAATGAAAAAATGTCCTTCACATTCATTAAAAATAACAAACATAACCTACTAAAAAATTTTGCACCCCAAAATATATTCCAAGCGAATGCAAACACGTTTATTGCCTTGATAAAAACAATAAGATAAACAGTATTCTGCAAACTACTTTATCTTGCACCTTTACAAGGTTTTGAAAAGAAAAATGTAAACAACCAGCACGTGGTGGAGAATAGTGATTCAGCTGTCAGCCATTTTGAATGTTTACCAAGGTTGCTTACAAATGTAAACAAATGATCGGAAAACCGAATCCAATGCCTTGACAACAACTGAGACTAGTCTTAAATTGTTATTTAAAGTAAAAATATGGAAAAGATCGTCAAGAAATTCTGAGAGACAAGTTGTTTTGACCAAATTGCGTCACAAAAACTACCTTACCTCCGGGGGTTGTCGAAAAAATGGAACCTCCTGGGGTGGTAGAGTAGTCAGATGGAATATTCGAAATATCCGCGATTCGACGGTTTGGAATTTCTCGTCCTGCCATGAATTGTTGAGGTGAACCCTTCTCAGACATGTCGCAACAGAGAGACGGGCTATGGCAAACGGACGAAAGGATTTCTTTGTAATATTTACATGCACAACAGCTGATATCGTTCACTTACTTTACTCCGTCACATGGCAGTCATCGTCACTTTCCGTCATTTTCTCGGGTTTATCCGGCCCTTTCCGTGCTGCAGGTTTTCCCCCTCATATTTTACAGGTATAAACTCACACCAATACATAGCCGCACGCTTTTTGCACTTAAAGTAATTAATATGTACTTAGACATAACCATATGCTTGGAAATGGAAGAGTCTATATTATACAACAAGCTCATCAACTTTCCGGTAGTTTCCGTCTTTGACAAATTAACATCGCTTGGGATCAATTCAAATCAAAGTACCCAAAGTATTAAGTGTGCCACATTACAACAACAATAATAATAATAATATGAAAGCTTCATTTCAAGAAAGTAACACTTAAAGATATAAAATCATAACATTGTTACAACAACGTCTTATTTCGATGTGTCCTTCTACAACAAAATTAACAGCACCCATACATCATGTACACACATTAACCCAAACAGTCATAGACAGTCACACAATTTATGATGCAATAGAAAATTATATAGACGTGAGGACACAAAATGTTTTTAAAAAGAAGATATTTATTGAGCATGCAGACCGAATATTACTAGGCATGTAATTACAGATTGCGATAGCAAAGCTGACAAAAACGTTTACATTTATAACTGCTAAATATGTAATACCGTTTGCCAATGGAAATGTAATTAACAAGGTATAGCCTACATATGATGAACTTATTTAATAAGCCCACACATGGCGGGTCGTTTTAATTTTTAATCCATCGACATTTCTACGCGGACTGACTTATTTGTACTTCTCCACTTTTAGTTTACCTATTATAATCTATGGGGAGTTGTGGGGAACAAACTCTTAATATTCACATGCATCTCCTGGTAAACAGTTAGAAGGCTTTTGTAGATGTAAAATATGCCTCAAAAGTTTCTTCCTTTAAAAAAATGTTGAAAATGTGGGGGTGGGGTGATAAAGTAGGCCTAAATATACACTTTTGAATTTGCCGACACCAGAAATAACATGCTTTGTCTGAATATATCGACTCTTTGTGGCCGCAGATAGTTTATTTACAGAATCAAAGTACTATCAATAACAATCCTATATCAAAATTACTCTGTCACAAAAACTTTATCTTTTAAAGGTGGTATCCGACAGTTTGACCAAAAATATTTTCATGATACATCTTAGTAAACCATTGGTAACAGATCTCGAACAATCCTGTTTATTGGTGTCCTATTCCTGTCGGAAATTGAACCATAACATGTAATTCCTATAAATCTGAGCCACGCTGCACAGTTAGCCATTTTTTCAACCAAGATAACTATGTGACCACTAATGTTTTAATTCATCCACATCATCCTCCGTGACGCAGATGTCTATTTTTAGCAGGAATTCCAATCGTTCTTATTTACAATATTGTTACATATATAAACTGTAGGCAAACTGTCGGATACCACCTTTAAGGCGACTTGGTCAGTTTTTCATAGATACATAACACATCAAGTCACAGAATCCGCACTCCGTACGTTTAAAATTATTTTGCTTCGATATCGAGCCAATCAGCGTATTGTTTACGGCTGACGTAGACACACATGACGCTTATTATTGCACGCGCTAGGATGTTGAGCTAAGGACGCTAAACAAAATAGTTGCAACGTCGTGATGCACCCCCACCCCACCCCCACCCCTGCAATATTGTATTGCCTTGAGCATTGTAGTTCATCAAAGATTTACCTTTTTAACAAAAAGTTTAAACACTCAGCTCTGGCTAAGTCACTTAAAGTTTCATTGATGATTTAAGTTTATTGAAGATCTATTTTAATAAACAACTTTTTATGTAAACCATTTTAAAGTTAGATTTATATTTAACATTTGACCAATTAGATTCCTGAAGGAATCGCAGATTCAAGCTCAAAGGTTTATAAGTCAACGTTAACCATAATGCATGGTTGACACAAGCAACTATACATAGTTTGAACTTTGACTTTAAATATTTTTTATAAATATGTTTACAACAAAAATCTTGTACATTTTTATCAACGAAAATGGCCGAAGTTATACGAGCAATATTTGTATATGAAGGACAGAAATGTTGGAAATTTTCTTTGTCTGCATCATCATTATCATCATCACCATCATCGTCGTCGTCGACATGCCGGCCGTAGTAAGGATGCGTAGATGAAGACCAATGCACACGTGTCCGCAATTAGCATATGCTGTTACGTGATGATTAATGCGAATACATATATTTACATTTGAAAGGATTCGCACTTTTTAGGGCAATTTGAAATATATGTGGAAAATAGCGCTGCAATGCATTGATGCAGTACTGTTTGTTACGGATTCGGTGAATGCCATTTCTTCACATAGTAAACCCGCCAGATATTTCAAATTCTATAACGGCACGACGCTGCAATGTTGACATCGTTTTATTTTCGATTGATACATAACATTAATGTAATGCCGAAAATTCCATTTTGAATGAGGATAAAGATTGAAAGTTGAATGAAAAGGTGGCGATATAAAAAAAATCATTGCATATGATTGACAATTTGCATTTGAACAGACCTATTGGTCTATTGTTTATATGTTATCGAATCTTTTGCTGTGAAAAATGTTTAAAAATTCTGGTTGTATGCGCTAAAACCAAATCTAATACACCAGACTTGTTTATAGACGTAGAACAAAAAGAATTCAAGGAAACAGACGGGGAAATGCGAATGTCTTACTTTACATTGGTATTTACGATAGAGCCCAGTGCAGATTTGCCAGAAATAAAACCATTAAAACATTGCAGTGCAGGGGCGTAGCTGCCTGTACGCAGAAATCGATTTAGTAACTCGTCTTTAGCTCCATTTCCAATAAGCCACCACGTGTGATCTAGAAACACAAACTTTTCCGAAGGAGCATGCAACTAGAACCCACAAGCGGCCATGCAAACAGATAATATCATTCCTAGCTATGCCCCCGATATGACTATACATATAGAAAAAGTAAAGGAAAACTCGATGCTCTTACAATTTTAATTTCACCTGGACCTGATGGTTTACACCCATGAGTGCTCAAGGAAGTAGGCGAGTCTAAATGTCTACATTTGTCAATTGTATCCCAAACATCAACCGAGACAACAAAAGTATCCAAAGATTGAAAATGTGCCAACATTATAGCCTTTATTTTAGAAAGGAAACAAAAAAGTAACAGGGTGAGTCAAACCAGCACCATATTCAAGCCTTTGTAAGCACTAGCCCGAGAAGAGATTATAGATCACATGAAAAAGAACACTCTTTCAGTAAAATAAGAGATTGGCTCCATACAATGTAAGTGGATGCTCGACCGTGCCGCAGCGACTTCATGTATCAGGCAAAATAGGAGATATCGGCGACTGCGATTTTATGAAGGCATTTGATAAAGTCCATCATCTTAGACTATTACACAAACTGGAGCAATATCAAACCACAGGGCAGTACAGTGTATGGATAAGATCATTTTATCTAGGTCGAAAACAACGAGTTATTGTAAATGGAATAAAATCAGAGTTGAAGTCAGTAACCAATGGAATCCTGCAAGGGTCAGCACTAGGTCCGATACTATTTGTCCTTTACATCATCGACATGTCTGAGGTTACCAGCATTGGAAATGACGACTTTTTTATTTGCCGATGATACCAGGGCATTCCGTGGGATCTTCCAGGAATCAGAATGAACTGAACTGCAATCTGACAACATGCACTACAAAGAAGGTCGGAAAAATGGCTCCTGTGTTTTCATCCTGAAAAATGTAAGGTGGTGCGAATTGAGAAGACGCATGACAATTTAACGGAAAGTTTGCCATTAATGAAATATGTCACAACAGAGAAAGATATAGGATAACACGTTATTTTTTGAACAGCTTATTTAAAACAAGATAAACAAAGCCAATTGAATTATGGGTATATTACGCAAAACAATGGAATACATGAACTGTGAAAAAATTAAATTGCTTAAAACTGCTCTAGAATATGCCAACCAAGTCTGGCGCCCTTATCTACAAACATATAGAAAAAATGGAAAATGTACAATTACGAACTAAGATCACATAAAGATCAAATTACCAACACTAGCCTATCGAAGATCAAGAGGCGACAGGATAGAGATGTATACAATATTAACTGAAAATTATTATGATCAAGTAGTCAATTCCATGTAGATTCAATTACTAGAGGGTGTGACTTAATCGGACATCAGAAAATACTCATTCACACAAAGAACAGTCGACTTATTGACGATTAACCATCTAAAGCAGTAAATGCATCAACAGTAAAATCGTTTGAAGAAAGACGAGACAGATACTAGGTGCGTTAACCGAGTAAATTTTTAATATATAAGCCGAGTATAAGTTTTCATTCAAGCGCGATTCATTCGCAACTATTCGACGGAATACGGGCAAAAACAAAAACAACAGCTACAAACAAAACAAAATGTTTATGCAATCGGCTTCTTGCGAAGCAACACATTTCCAGGCATTTCATGATGTGACTAGAATCAATCAATTTAGAGGTTAAAACACAATAATCAGTGCATTTACGTTCTTTCAGCAGATGACACACATCAGCCACACCGTTCGTCTTTACTGTTTTTCACAATAACAGATGACCCTTCCGCAGGTAATGACTGACACTTTTGACAATCCCGATAAATTGTTAGGGACCATGAGGGAGGTCCTTGAAGCACCTTGGTTTTAGCAAAGCTAAGAGGCTATAAATGCTTATTTTAGATTATAGAAGTGTGTATCACATGCTATTCTTCTGGCCAATATTACGGTAATTGACTGCAAAAAAGAACTACATTTCCTTAGAGCCCAATTTCATCAATTTATTCTTTATATCTTTAGAAGATGGTTGTACAACGTCATAAAGTATTATTAAAGTATAGTCCAACATATAATGAATTCTACAAGCTTCAAAACAAAACTCATTATTATTATGTTGCAAAGAAAACAATAATTTCAGTTTGATGAACTTAGTGTGATAATAAGCACTTTGTTATGAAGTAAATTTGTATTTACACTTTTGGAATAGGTGACTAAATAATTGCAATTGAAGTATTTGCAGAGTGTTCACATATTACCACGAGAACAGTTCATCTATCTCAATTTGCATACAAACAAGATTTTTTAAATCTGCGTTATGACAAAACAAAACAGTTTCCAATTATTGGCAGCTACATATGTAGCAAAACAATCACCACTTTCTGTTGAGTCCTGGTGTTACTCGATGTGCTGAGAGCAATATCACAAAACTATTAGACTGAGTAAACATGAAGACATTCATTGACAAACACCAAATGACCCCATTTTGATCGTGTTATTTCCCACTGAATAGTGACCGGACCTGGTAGCGCAATCGGTAGAGCGTCGGCTCCAGGTACGGGAGGCCCCGGGTTCGATCCAGGGCCGCGACATACCAAAGTCGTCAAAAATGGTATTGGTATAGCTCCCTTGCTTACGCTCAACCAAATATAAGGGTAATACCACGACTGGTTGGCCTGGTGTCAGGATAATGTGACTGGGTGTGGTATCATGCCAGGTGTTCACAGCATGCTATACACAGTGAAGGCAGCACTATATCTGCTTCATTTGGACACCGTCTCCAGATAACTGAAATACTCTTGGTGGGACGATAAACCCAATAAACAAACAAATAGTGAATACAAAGATTAGACCCACTAAACTTTAATGCACATTCAAGTAAACAAATACCTCGTGCAACAATCGGTGACACCATGACGTCACAAACCATGTCTCATGTCATTAGCATAGTGTGGGATTTTTGTAACGCTCGATAAGAATAAAAGAAAACTAACAGCGTGTGCAACTTTTATACAAGTTTAAGTGTACTTTTGTTGCGATACTGCCTGGGTTCAAGGACATTTTACCGCGAATGTGACTGGGACTTCGACATGGGCGAAGCTAGGCATGATGTGATGTGAACGCATTGTCGCTAAAGGGGTTCGGGGACAGGCTTCCCCGGAAATTTTGTGTCTCTAGATAATATGCGATGGCATTTGTGGATATTTCGTTATTGAAATTTGATTAGAAATTAAGTTAAACATTATGCTGCAGACCATTAAATATCAAAACAAAAATTGTATTTAATCATGGCATACTTATTTTCCAGTAAAGAAGCTATTCAAATACAAGCGCTATTATTCTGGTTATTACCATTTATGTAAACTTTGATCCACGCTAGATATTTACACAAGAAAGAAATCTCTTGTTTAATGCTGGCGAATTTTTATTATCTGGACTTCGGGAAATGTTATGATATGATAAAAACAAAAAACTGCATTTAAGCCATTTTGGGAATTCGTAACAGGCAAATTTTTAAGTCGAACTGATATAAAGCAGTGGGACAACCAAGGATGTTTTATTCACGGATTGTTTCTAGGATTTATGTGAGTTCCGTGACTAAATAAATGTAAATATATGTGACATAAAGACCAGTTCTTCATCCAAAAATAAATGTTGTGTCTGCCAATTAAATGTAGTAATCATTGTATATAGTTAACGTAACATGAACAATAAAGTATTAATCGACGAACAAAAAGTTGCAATTCGATACATATTCTTAAACCAGATAATACCAAGTTGTTATCGTCCTGAGGACGGACTTACCTGAAAAGTACTGAAGTGTAAGAGTACACATCTTGTCTCATACCAGAAGCTACAAAAAAGTTACTAGTTTACATCTTTTTCATGGCGCAAATAGGCTTACTAGTTGATCACAACCAAATGCACATCACCCCAACTTGAGTAAAATTTTTATGGCAGATTTGAACTTGTTACCGTTTCATTCACTGGGGACAATATGTACGCAGAGTTCTACGTATTCTGCTTGCATGCAGCTACGCGCCAGTTCGGTAAGCGATCTTATCCTTTCTATAGAAATCCCAAATTGCAATTAAAAGACTTGCTTGTTGAAAAAGTGATTTCCAAGGCATGTGCCGATTAAGTTATCCTAGTTTGCCAATCAGTGTATCTGATCCGTTGTCACGCTAAATATACGTAGATGCAACCAGGTATTTCTTTTGACAACTTGAATCTAGAAGCGAGTAGATAATTAGAATGTTTAAAGTGCTCTTTAACAATGAACATGACTATGTTCATTTCTGCCTGATTATGATAATAATTTAGCCAAACTACAACTTTGCTCTGCTAATTAGTAACTGTAGACGGGGTAAGATTGATGATGCATACATGTACAAAATGTGAATGACGCTTCCCACGATCCGCCTCTGAAACTATCAACGGATTTACACAATTCACCAAAATGAAGTCTGGCGAGTTCAAAATTCCGGAATTTCCGGACTACTCCGAAAAACGTTCACCCATGAGAATAAATTTTGTATTGTATTGTAAAAAGATTTATCAATAACAAACATGACGCACATACATTGTCCCATTTTGTATTGTAATGTGATACAAAGCAAACAGAATAGAATACATTTTTAATAGGCTATTGTATTAAAGATTTAATGATACAAAGTTGTAAAATAATTTAGTAAAGAAGCAACATCACAAAGCCTCCTGTTTCAAAATTAACTCACACTTCGTCATCAAATAAAGACCAAAAAATTGGAAAAAAAACTTTCATACAACACGGTATATTCACTTGTATACACACAAGTGTGACGCTGGTCTCTAAATGACATTTATTCACAAGAATAGCAATTCAGATGATATTTAAACACAAAGAGGCTTTTTCAATTTGTTCAAAATTTTCATATGCTGGTAATTAGTTTCTTGACCATTTTCTTCAAAAATCTGTATAGTTATTTCCTAGAAGAGCCGCGAATTTAAGTATCACGGAAGAACCGGATTTTTATCAAATATCCTCTCGTGCAATACAATGCAAACATCGGACACGCGTTCATTGTGTACACATTTATATAAGACCATACCTTTGGACAAATAAAAATAACTTGAAATTTCGCGAATTATTTTCGATTACAAGTAAACTCGAAACTTGCTTCCAATGTTTTAAAAGCCTTTGATCAAAGGACAACTGAGATCAACATTTTTCGTAGCCTTGCCGTGTTATACTCTTTGACTTAGTATGCATATATTTTGGTACATGCACTATAGTATACTCTTACCAATGCATATGACTTTCTCAATTGTACTTCAGTAACAATATGTACTATGACTGAAACATTGTTAAATCATCTCTCTCTCTCATCAATCAATCCAATCGGACGTTTCAACATTTATAATCGAATGGAACAAAACGCACAACTTGCATAGTTTTAATGTAACCGACGTCATTTTGGCCTACGTTTGTTTAGGTAATATCAAGTTATAGTCTACTTTCGAGCTAGTAATGGCAGAGCCGACTTTACAGTTTACCCCCTGGTCATTGGATGTATTCGTAAATCCCGTATAATGGCATCGAAAATTCTGTAGACCAAAAAGTCCAATGTCACCGGCTCTACTTCCGGTCCGAATTTAGTCTAACCACCCCTAAACAGTTTCACAAAACGTTTGAGTCATTATATTTTTTCACCTTTTTGACTCAATTGAAATGTGCTATTGTGTTTGTCATAAAACTTCATGAATTTTACTCCTGAGCATCAATAAGACCATCGTCGGATGAATGGAGAGTAACGTAATAGAATTAAACGTGGGTATCCGACGATGCAATAAGACGTAAACATTCACACATTTAAAGTGCAAAGAATATTTCATCAATTACTATATGTCAGCAATCGATCAATTAATCCTTGTATTTCCAATATGTTTACTGTTGTTTACGTTTTATTATTGATACTATAGTACCAGCTTGTTCATATTGAATCGTCTCTATAATAAGGCGTTTATTTTTTCTTTATTTCCATACGTTTTGTATTATTAGGAAAGTTTGATTTCTGATAAAAATTAGACCGGACCATGCTGTATTATTGTTGCACGTATTGTCAACTGCATGTTAATGACGAACCATACACTCATTTGTTGTCAAGTGTGCACATGAGCCAGTGACCTTCAAGCATTGAACGAACACCCGTGTTCAAAAGTTACATATGTGCGGTTGTGGAAAAACATAATGGCGATATATTTGACTATAAAATACGTTAGGAATTAAGATATACGAGCACAGTCATTCTTTAACTTCTAAATAATGCAGAATTTTTTGTGCGATAAAATGAATCTGAGATGATTCAAGAAATATAGATTTTCACTTTAACGTCTAAAAATAAACACTTGCTATAGCAATGAAGTAGGTCTCGGGACAAGAGAATGCGATGTGAATGTGGGACAGATGACGTAGGAATCAGCGTAGTAATTATAATTCTACGCTATGAAAAATACTCAGTTATATTGCTTAAAAATAAAAAAAATAGAAATAAGACACTCGATGGGTTGAAGAAACACAATACTTATGTCGTTGGTGAACTTTTAATGAAAAATGAATGCACAAAAGACCTTAAAATGTCATTTCACTTTAACAACTATTTCGGAGTTTGTGATGAGCAAAACATCATATCAAATGCTTTAAAGAATAAACGTTAAAAGAGTCCTGTAAATAGCCTAAACCAAAGTTATCTTAAAAACTTTCAGAGAAATTACCTGCTTTTCAGGTAAACCCAAGTTTGATTCCCCTTTATAAATGTCAACTCCCTTCTTTATCATTCATTTGAAGTTATTTAACTATGCTGGCTCGAGTCTATTTTCACTGCCATCTTTTTTTAAAGGTGGTATCCATCAGTTTGCCAGTTCTACGAAATATGTGCATAAATGCCGCATATATTACTTATTATAGTATTTTAATCGTTACACAATTTGTTACATATATCTCTTAAAATTACCAAATCTATATATGAGCAAGAATATATATTACCTCCACAAACAGATATGGACGTCCAAGCCAATTAGGTAAGAGCAACTGGTCGTTGTACTTTACTTTACACATGGATGAACAACACTAGCAGAGAGCATTGCAGGTACAAGAAATGTTGCATGAGTCGAGAAAAAATGGTCCAAACTGCTGGATAGCACCATTAACAGTGTTTTTACTGATTTTGTTTTATGTAGTGTATGTGCAATTCTAGTATGTAGTGAAATATTGAGTTATATGTGCAAGCTAGCAAACATTAAAATCATGGGGACGGATTTAACATTAAAAACAAAAGATGTAACAGATAAACAAACATTCATGTCAACACTAACCAAAACGATTACTAAAAATTATGGCAACAGATTTAACAATTATTATCAAAAGGTGCAACATGCAACTTTTAATGACATTAAGCCAGACTTTGTTTACATATAAACCTATAGAGTGACATCATTGCTCGTTCTTACATGTAAACCTAGAGTGACATCACTGCTCGTTCTTACATGTAAACATGTAGAGTGACATCACTACTCGTTCTTACATGTAAACATGTAGAGTGACATCACTGGTCGTTCTTACATTTAAACATGTAAAGTGACATCACTGCTCCTTCTTACATGTAAACCTATAGAGTGACATCACTGCTCGTTGTTACATGTAAACCTGTAGTGACTTCACTGCTCGATGTTACATATAAACCTGTAGAGAGACATCACTGCTCGTTTTTACATATAAACCTGTAGTGACTTCACTGCTCGTTTTTACATGTAAACCTGAAGTGACATCACTGCTCGTTTTTACATGTAAACCTGTAGTGACGTCACTGCTTGTTTTTACATGTAAACCTGTAGAGACGTCACTGCTCGTTTTTACATGTAAACCTGTAGTGACGTCACTGCTCGTTGTTACATGTAAACCTGTAGTGACGTCACTGCTCGTTGTTACATGTAAACCTGTAGTGACGTCACTGCTCGTTGTTACATGTAAACATGTAGAGAGATATCACTGCTCTTTGTTACATGTAAACCTGTAGTGACATCACTGCTCGATGTTACATATAAACCTGTAGTGACATCACTGCTCGTTGTTACATGTAAACCTGTAGAGTGACATCACCGCTCGTCTTTACATGTAAACCTATAGTGACATCACTGCTCTTCTTTACATGTAAACATATAGTGAAATCACTGCTGGTCTTTACATGTAAACCTATAGTGACATCACTGCTTGTCTTTACACGTAAACCTAAAGAGTGACATCACTGATTTTGTTGTATGTATTGCATGCACAATTATAGTATGTAATGCAATATCGAGTTAGATTTGCAATTCTAAAACATAAACAATTACAATAATTGCCAAAACAAACATTAAAATTATGGGAACAGATCAGATTAAACAATAATCAACAGGTCTAACATACACAAACTTTAATATCAACAATAACTAAAACGATTATGAAAAATTATGGCAACATCAGTGCTTGTTATAACAGGTAAACCTAAAGAGTGAAATCACTGCTTGTCTTGCAGATTGAAATGCTATGTACACATACCATATGACAATTGGCATTTAGAAAATTGTATGGAAAAGAGTATACAACAAAATTGGCATTAAGAAAATTGTATGGAAAAGAGTATACAACAAAATTGGCATTTAGAAAATTGTATGGAAAAGAACATACAAATTGGCATTTAGAAAATTGTATAGAAAAAGATTATACAACAAAATTGTCATTTAGAAAATTGTATGGAAAAGAATATATACAACAAAAATTAAGAATGAAAAGCACTTCAAAGTATGTGCAACCAGGTGTTGCAGAAAGAAAATCACCACTTCTCACTCACTACCTGTATATGCTGCAAAAATAGTAACATTGAACAGCACTACCAAAAACCCAGTTTTAAAACAGCTTGAAAGGGAGAGTGACAATTTAAAACCGAAGTTAGATATGTTACATTATATTACACACAATTAAAGTGTACTGAAATCTTAAGTACATGAACTACAACTAACATAACACCATTATCTTAAGTACAAGTAACATAACACCATAACTGATACATGTTAGGTAAGCTATTTTACAAACAACATTTTTACTTCTAACGCATGAAAAAAAAGGCCCCCTTACAAATCATTGTCCTGATTAAATGATCCACAGTAAGTAGTGCAAATCGAAAAAAAGAAATGAACTTAAAGATATAAAACGCCCATATACATCTTTGTCAACTGGTAAATAAAACAAAACACAATAAAATCATAATATAAATAAAATCATAACGCATAAATTGTTGTTGTCTACTTAAAATTATAAATATTCTAATATAAAGCTAAACAAAATAAAAATCTTTACAAACAAAACTAAAATGAAGTATAAATATATCTTAACATGTAAACAGCCAGGTTTTTTAATGTATATGTTCAAAATAAAAATCATTACAAACAAAACAAAAACGAAGCATAAAAATATTTTCAACATGTAAAACTAAGTTTTTAAATGTATATGTATACTGTTCAGTAGAAAAAAATATGCAATGTTGTGTTGTTTTTTTCTAAACAAACATAAACAAACATAATGCTTCTAAAAATAAAAAAAAATAAAAGAAAATTATTAAAGCTAGCTGGATTGTCACAAGTTGTTAAAGCTAGCCAGATTGTCATGAGGTGTTAAAGCTAGCCGGATTGTCATGACAACATATTTGTAAGAGGGTCATGTAAAGATCACTTGTTCTAAGGTTATCTTAATGTTACTCTACCTATACCTATTTAAAAAAATAGGTAACTGCTTTCAGCAGTTCATGCACTCCATACTCGCATGGGAGTCGTACCGTTTCCATAAAGCCCAAGTTTAAATTTTGTTAATGCATGAGGATTACCCCTCTTAACCAATGTCCAAAATGCATGAGGATTACCCCCCTTAACCAATTTGTTAATGCATGAAGATTACCCCCCTTAACCAATGTCCAAAATGCATGAGGATTACCCCCCTTAACCAATTTGTTAATGCATGAAGATTACAACCCTTAACCAAAGTCCAAGTGTGATTAATGACCAAGTGTAATTTTAGTTAATGCATGAGGATTGCCCTCATTAGACAAGGCAAAAGTGTAGATAATGCCCAATGGTAATTTTAGTTACCTAGAAACATAAATATTCAGCTATAAAATCAGACACTATACTTTTGGGGGTAAAATTATACTTCTGTTTGTAAAATTAACAGGTCATCTTCTTATTTTAGCCTAGCAGAATAACCATCTACTTATTTTAGCCTAGCGGAATAACAATCTAATAGTACAATCATTAAACCTGAGCATATGGAGTTGTCAGCAGTGATGGTGGCTGGAAGGATATCAGACCACAAGAGCTAAGATTGTCTAGAGTAAACAATACAGTTCAGGCTTTTAACAAATGGCATGACGACCGTCAATTACTAGCTCAGGTTGTCCCCGTGTTCAAGGGACAGTGGCTCAGAGTATGGGCAGTATCTCCGGTTGCCCCACAAATAGGGCACGAATACTTCCTGAGCACTGGGCAAATCACCTTTCCCCAGCAGTCCTTCAGCTGATGGGTGGAGTAGAACTCTGGCGTCTCCCCATTTTTCTTGCAGAATGCACAGAATCTCCAATACTCCAGAGATTTAATAGTTCTAGAACACAGTTTACATTTCTGGTCTGGTCTGAAGTATGGCAGACGTGGTACCAATAGTGGCTGTAGATCTGCTCTAAAGTATGGCAGGTTTTGTACTGGCTGTAGATCTGCTCTGAAGTACGGCAGGTGTTGTACTGGTAGTGGCTGTAGATAATTTGCTGTTTGTTGCTGCTGACTTTGTGAAATGTCTGAACATTTCTCCAACTCTGTATGAACGATGGGATCTATCCTTATTGGACAGCTTGCTGCCTGCTTTAAGGCAACATCCATGCAGCGTTGCTTATCCTCTTCAGCAGTCCAGATGCTTGCATTAGATCCAAGAAACGACTTAGGGGACATCACAGGGTCAGACAAACTGGGTGGTGGTGCTCTGATAAAGGTGAACCAAGGACTAAGGCCGACGGAAGAACAACTTGAATCTTGATATACATCTGACGGGGACAACGACTGGCAATCTTCATTTAATGACCTAGGAGCCTTCATCGGGTCAGACAAACTGGGTGGTGGTGCGCTGATGAAGGTGACCCAAGGACTTAGGCCGACGGAAGAACAACTTGAATCTTGATATACATCTGACGGGGACAATGACTGGTGATCTTCATTTAACGACCTAGGAGCCATCATCGGGTCAGACAAACTGGGTGGTGGTGCACTGATAAAGGTGAACCAAGGACTTAGGCCGACTGAAGAACAACTTGAAGCTGGATATACATCTGATGGGGACAATGACTGGCGATCTTCATTAAACGACCTAGGAGACATCATCGTGTCAGACAAACTGGGTGTTGGTGCGCTGATGAAGGTGACCCAAGGACTTAGGCCGACGGAAGAACAACTTGAAGCTGGATATACATCTGACGGGGACAATGACTGGCAATCTTCATTAGATGGTACACTGGTAGATGGAAAGCCAGGTGATGGAGTCAATGAGTGGCGATCTTCTTTAGGCTGTCCACTGGTGGATGGAAAGCCATGTGACGGGGACAATGACTGGTGATCTGTAGACCTTTTACTGGTGGATGGAAAGTCATCCTCTGGCCAACAAGGTGGCAATACTAGTGGCCGACTGCTGTCCGATCTGAATGAAGACTTGTCCACTCGATCCACCACAATGCCAGCTGGTCTTCCAAATACTGGACGAACATCTAGAAGTGAAATAAACATTGTATATAACTGTACTGGCAACCTTTTCTAGAACAATTTGGGAGGGGAATGGGAATTTTGGGGAATCTACTGACAGACTGGACTCCTAAAAACAAAACTATGTGGTATTTTTAAACATGTAAAGATAGTAAACAAGCCTTGTAGATCTTGTCAAACCTTAGAAATTACCTCAATCATCTAGATCTCTTGAGTGTTTTTGATGCAGGAAATGTTTTTTAAACATGCTAGTAGCACAGAGTTGTTGATGGGTTTTTTTTTTCTGAAAAAGGGGATGGGGCCTTGGGTTTGAGTTAGGGGAAATTTTGCCACATTTTTTTAAAAAAGGGGAAAGTAATTGAATGCCTCCACTAGATTATTTTCTATCATACATATTGTATGTTTTTATTACAACGTCAACTCTCAGTTTTTCTTGTTATTGAATGCCTCCATTAGATTATTATAGTCCAGGGTACTCACTTTTTTTAGTTTTGGGGAGAGTAATTATCATTTTAAGTTTTAAAACTGGGTTTTTATCCCCAAGGGGAAGGGGCCTGTAAATCCTTCAATGTAAGGTAATTAAAACATGAAACAAGTTTAATTTGTTAAGACTTGTGGACATGTGAGATACATGATTTAGTTCCAATGGATATTCATTGACAATTAAAACGTAAAAGGGATTAGACAAAGTAACACAAGTTTATTACGAAATTTAAAGAGTTTCATTTTTGGTAAATACTCTATAAAGTGTTATTGTAAGCAAACAAAAATATAACAGCCAGGATTGGATTGGATTAACCGGCATTTTTGCCAATACTGTGCAGTGACATTTCTATGATTATAGCACAGGGGCACCTTTGAGGTGCCCTGGGACTGAACCCGGCCGGTCCATTATACTGACACTGACGAGTCAGGCGTAATGCTGTCCCCTTAGCCCCGAGCGTTAGGAAGGAAGCCACTACTACCAACTTTGAAGTCTTTGGTTTGACTCAGCCGGGGTTTGAACCCGCGACCTCCCAACCTGCAAGCAGACTCTCTACCACCTGAGCTATTGCGGCCAGTATAATAGCTAGAATAAGCCTGCATAATACATACTTGTCAAGACAGACAGTCTTTCTGTAGTCAGCATGGGATCAGTTGGAGAATCTTTATCACCATCTGGATCACCCATATCTGAAAGCATTTATATTAAATGTGGATTAGGCTACAGTATAGCATAATATTCATAGGAGTATCCAAAGTGTGTGTTTAAATTAATTATTATGGAATATGTTTATCTTTAAATTTACAACCAAAAGCTTATAGTTAGTGATTATTATGGGTATTTATCTTTTAAATTTAGTGCCCAAAGCATATTGTTAAAGTGATTATTGTGGAATATACTGATCATCAAATTTAGTACACAAAGCATAAAGTTAATATGATTATTATGGAATATATTGATCATCAAATTTAGTTCCCAAAGCATGCATTTAAAGTGATATTATGGAATTTATTGATTCTTAAATTTAGTACCCAAAGTGTGCACTTAGACTGTCATGGGAATTTGATGATTTTTAAATTTTGATTAAGTCAGTTTATCTGGAGACGGAGCCATGTGTTGTGCATACTTATTTGTCGATGTATCAAGGTTTTGTCAATACAGTAATGCATTGTGTGTATTGTCAATATTTAATTTAAAAATTTATGTTTTATATTGATGGGAAAAACTATCAATGACAGCCCTAATTAAATGTCAGGCATGATGCTGTTGTGTATTTTTCTTAGAAATGTTGGCTTATTTTTTTAACTTGAATGAATCTACCTTTGATATTTGATATTTTTATCTGTTGATTGATGTTCTATAAATGTCAAAATAATAGTAATCATTTCAACTTTTTCACATTCAAATACATGTATGTATATAAATAGTACTTTTTTCATTAGCTCAAAATTATT
Organism: Sinonovacula constricta; assembly: GCA_007844125.1. Taxonomy (NCBI): domain Eukaryota; kingdom Metazoa; phylum Mollusca; class Bivalvia; order Cardiida; family Solecurtidae; genus Sinonovacula; species Sinonovacula constricta. The sequence continues at coordinate 68,463,692 of CM017555.1, forward strand.
GCCTTTTCTTTTAAATTCCCCTTTTTTTTTTAAAAATGTGGCATGTTGTGTAATCAAAAATATAAGTGTTTATTGACCCAAGGTTTTGCCAATTAGTTCATTTTCATGTTTTGATTATTTTTTATTTATTTATTCTTTCATGACCCCTATACTTCCTGAATCCATGGCTGATAAGGACAGATGGAAATCAGGCATAAAGTGCTGTTTAAGCATATAGTGTTGTTTAGGCATTAAGTGTACTCAAAAGTAGTAACTGACAGATTGCCTACATCAAATACATGTAACAATATCTTGCCACTGTTATGGTGAATTTGGGAATTTTACATAAGCTCACACATTAGTCTAAGTAAAGGTGATTTTTAATGGGAATAATTTTACATAAGCTCACACATTAGTCTAAGTAAAGGTGATTTTTAATGGGAATAATTTTACATAAGCTCACACATTAGTCTAAGTAAAGGTGATTTTTAATGGGAATAATTTTACATAAGCTCACACATTAGTCTAAGTAAAGGTGATTTTTAACACTACCTACATTGTTTAGACAGTACAAATTATGATAAAATTGCTGTAATTATTTTTTTTTCTTTCCAAGTCTATATATAAGCATATGAATATCTGCTAAAAAATAGGTACCAATGCAAAAGCAGATTACTGGGGTGATGATATTTGGTGATCTCAAAACTAAGTAGTCATGTGACTTTCTCACTGCAGATAGAAATTATCTGCTTGTTACGATCAGAGTGATGTCATGCTTCGGTTTTCTCACAGACTGATGTACTACATAAAATAAACATTATTTCACAGGATCTTTTCTGTTAACAATTTATAAGGTTGTTTGAATAAAAATATTGGTCCAAACTGTTGAATACCACCTTTATTGTAATCATAACTCAGATAGTGTTCATTCATACATGTACATCAAACCAGACAATTAAAATATGTGTTATTCTCAGTCATATAGTCGTTTCCTGTAAATAACCAGTAGATCTAATATGATCTTGTTACTTTTTGCACATTACAAGTATGCCCCTGACATACATGAGGCATGCACAACCATTTAGTCCCAGACTTTTCGGTGACTATTTGACAAGGTACAGAGGATTAGTCAGTCAAGGATTTTGAAAAAAAAATGTGGTTTTCATTTTCATTTCTCATATCTGCAGAACATACTTTGATCAGTTGGCGAGGCGCTACAAAAGATGGGAATAAAATGAAATTTTGGTAGATTCTTTTTTATTCTCCCATTCTAAGAATTAAGTCAAATTATTAGCCGAGATGTGAAGATATACAAAGCCGATTAAAAATTGTTTAAATGCACGGCTTTATGGTAATTTACTGTTTTATAATTTTCTAACAATAAACTGCAATGCAATAAAGGTTTTACTAAAATCAGTGATGCCGACTTACCTTCCCTACATTGTAGAAGAAAGTCCATATTCTCATCACAAACTCGGAACAGTTCCATTTTTAAAAACACACAATGATCACCGAACGAAGCTTGCTTCCAATTGCGCAAGGCTCCAGAGCACAACTTTATAAGAACAGACGGGTCTACCTCTTTGGTCGGTAGGTAGATCAGGTCACCAAATGTGGGGGAAATATGTAGCAATGTATTTTTTAACAAACATAAGTTAATTTTAAACTAACCTGATTCGTAAAAAAATGTCTGTTAATTGATTTATGTCAAATATTTTTAGACATTATATTAAGTAATAAAAACATTCTAAGCACATGAACCCCGTACAATGGAACCGTCCAAAAGGGTCTTCAAAAATGCCGACAGACGCTTTGTCACGCGACAGAAACTCGTTTGTTGATTGGTTGTTGGCGTTCGCCATAAAGGGGTGTGTTAAAAATTGGCCAATGGGCTGCTGTAGACGAACGATCAGATGACCGAATTTCCCAGAAAGCGGTAACTGTATAAAACTTTACACATGGGCGGCAAGCGGCAAGCGTCAACGATACCCCAATACTAACTTTAAATGCAGCCGACAAAGCGCTCTTTATGTTACAGATCTAGAATAGTAATAAAGTTCATGCCGAATGTCATCGATTTTAAGATTATAAACAGTTTACAAAATATGCACGCATAAAAGAGAGTTTGTTTTGAAAAGAAATAAATCTGACAATTAAAGATTTAAAACTGTACGTTAAAGAGCCTTGGTACTGACTGCCTGAAAAATGTCTCCGTAACTGGCCAAAAATACGTAAACAAACGGGGATTTAGTCACGGCTCGGCCTCTTTCCGACCCAAATCGGCCTCTTTCCGACCCCGACAAGGTCGACATAGAGGACATGAGACCCAACATTCCTTTTTCATCCGACAGAGGATTGAACCGGCTTTTGACTAATGAAGGGCTTTGGGTTCTATCTTGGGGGCTGACTGCCTGAAAAATGTCCCCTTAATTGGTCGAAAATCCGTAAAAATAGCGGTGTTTTAGTCACGGGTCGGCCTCTTTCCGACCCAACAAGGCCGATATAGAGGAAATGTGAAACAACTTCTCCATATTCATCCGATACAAGGCCGAACTAGCTTTCGACTCATGAAGGGCCCTATACTCTATCTTGGTGCTGCCTGCATGAGAAATATCCTCGCAACCATTGGATATCTGTCGTTTCTGAGAAAATAACGGAATAATTATGCTATGAGGCGTTACAGATTTGTACCTCTTCAATTAAACACCAAGTATATAACGTACCGATTCTTGCAACTTCGGACGGCGTGGGTAAAGCAGGTTTTATTCTAACTTGTTCGAGGTTGTTTTTTTTTAAATTGTTATTCGTTCAAATTTTTTCAACGAGTTTCATACAATTTTAGTTGCGTTATTAAATGAATTGTTGATACATTTAGACAATACATTATGTAAATGATGCAGCATATGCTATGCTCACGAGAAGACCAATTGTAAGAACATAATTTATCGCCTTTTAAAGGTGGTATCCGACAGTTTGCCTGTATGTTATACATGTAACAACATCTTACCCATGATCTATGGTATTTGTGCATAACTACTGCATACAATTATACTTTAGTTTAAGTTAAGACTGTTTTAACATTGCCTTAATTGATATATGTTTATTTAAATGTTCTTTTTTCTAATCTATAAATAACCACAATGAAGATTTTAGTTTAAACAGATATCGACGTCAGAGCTGATTACCCGGATGACCATGTTGCGTGATCTCAAAAGTAAGTGATCACGTGGGTTTTTTTTAGCTCAAAATAGCTGATTGAGCATGACGGCTCGGACAAGAAATAAATTTTTGCAATTACACGTGGTGTGGTATATTAGAGTGTACAAATCCGCTTATTTCCACGGTATACAACATGCTAGTGCAAGATTCAAACGACAATAATTCATATAGAAATCTTAATTGGGCATTTCATATAAAAACGATTCTTTGCAATATAGGTCTTGTTGATATATGGCAAGGACAATATGTTGATAATTCTATTTTGCTCAGCATTAAGCAAAGGATAAAGGACATTTTTGCTCAATTATGGCACTCGAGCATAAATAACTCTACACGACTCTCTTTTTTTATAGACTTTTAAAAAGTTCTTTTGAAATGGAGGTATATTTACAGAAACATATTAACACCAGGTATCAAATTATACTTTCAATATTTAGACTGTATTCTAATAACTTAAATATTGAAACAGGTAGATATTCTGGCCAAGAAAAAGACAGATAGGAAATAATTTTTTTGCAATGGCGCGTGGGGTGTTATACTTTATTTTTCACATAAATGAATTGACCAATTAACATCATTTCGCGGGAAACCTTCAGAAAAGAATTATATTTTTATTGAGAGAAAAACTTCTAATCTGTAGGATGCCAACTTCAAGTCAAATTACGCCTCGAATGTACGTCGATGTCGTGCGTCAGATAACGTATTGTTTTGTTTGGAAAATATATATTAGACGCCCTTTTATGCTTTGCATCAATGCTTGTTCTTGTATAAGGTAAAATGCGTCATGTACTGACGCATTCTACGTTACTAATGCGAAATATTTTAAATGGCTGCTATATACGTAAGCGAACTTTCAACTCTACCGCTTGATTTTTTAATAGAAGTTATTCAGAATAGATGTGCCAAATTTTCAGCAGTTATAAACGATTCACTTCTACTGGTATTGCATATGAAAATATTCATATAACTTTAAAAGGTCGCATTTACTGATTACGTTACATTTACAATTTAAAAGTCACAAAATTAAGCAACACTTTCCATGAATACGACATGACTATTTTATTTTTTTACTTCATCATTTTATCACATAGTACTGCCAAAAAAATAAATCACCATTTATATTTAATGACTTCGTAAACGTAAACAAATGATAAATATAAAAAAATATAATAATACAACGTTCGATGCGCATAATAAGAAACGTAACGCGTATTACATACAAATGAATTTTGGTGTATATGCAATAATTTGAAAAGAAGTAGGTTTTCGGAAATGCGCAACGTCAGCGCACGATGCATAATTTTGTTTCGATCATAAATTAATTAATTGAATTAAGATGTTCTAGAATACTCTGGAGACAAGGACAAAGAGAAAACAAACGATGACAAGAAAGCAAAAGCATACGAAGTGTGTATAGGTTAACACATTATTAGTAAGAACCTTACATCATGGAGAAGGTAAACACAAATTAGCAGACAAATATGAAAATGAAGTGTGTCAGGTTATTGACCAAGTGAGACCAGAACTACCTGTATTCAAATTAAAATCAGAAAATGGTTTGGAAAAAAAATGCATGGAAATCATCTGCTTCCCATTTTTAGTAAAAATACAGTAAAACGAACACAAATGCTTATAATTAGAACAAAGAAAAACATCAATAAAAAAGAAAATTAATGTATGTACTTTATTTCCTGTACCCATACCAAGAACAAGAAGAGGCAGCAGTAATTGAGGATGGTGAAGAAAATCGAGAAAGGTAACGTCTTAGACGAATCAGGTACTGAATACACATCACGCCAATGAATCTGATGAGCTTACAGACTGAGGAAAAGAGAATACTGAACTGTAAATTCAGAGTACGCAGAATGATGTGGAAAAGGGTGAACAGTAGCAGATGGTACAAGAGGAGAAGGATCTGTCCAGAGCTGATGAAGAAAACGAACACTTTTGTATTCAAAGTGAAAACCGGGAGGAGGAGGAAGAAGAAAGAGATACACTAGAGCATACCATAAATGAATGCAGAGAAAAACGTAAGAAACTGGTATCAATGACGAAAGAACAGAAATAGATGATATAGATCTAAGCAAATACAATAAGGAGTATCAAAAGTGCCAATACCAACACAGCAGTCTTCAAAGAAATATACACAAAGCTCACAAATTCCTTAACGCTGTCATTAACAATTGGTTTTATTACACACAAAAAACAACAACAACAGACTGCAACAACATACACACCCACAAAAAAATATTTTTAAACTTGTGTATATGATTATGACTTTTGTTTAAATATATTCACAAACATAAATAGATTAACAGTTAAGACATATTAACTGACTCTTTTTTTTAAATATATTGTTGTATACAGTTTGCATTGTGAAAAGTCTGAATTTTATTGACTCATTTTTTCATTATAATATTTATTTTGATATAAACCTTCAATTATCTGGCCTGTCTAATTTTGAAGGAGGAGGGAAGAATGTCAAAAGTAGTAAGTAGTATTTTACAGAGTAGATACTTTACAAAGTAAAATTCTTGTGACGGCGTTCATACATATCATGAAGTATGATGAGTGCAAATATTTTTGATTGGTAACCTTTTAGTAAATGAAAAAATAATGGGACGTCATTTTGTCAAGCGGGTGAAGTGTGAAACAAGTTTAATGAAGGGGCGGTCGGGCCTCGGTCGTCCAGACATAATTACTCGGTTAAACAGGCACAGGACCCCCAAGCACTTAAAAATCTACCCCCATCCACAATCAATAACAAAAAAAGGAAATGGATATAGGTGGACCCCTTCCAATAACCATTTCGTTTCAATAAGTTGGAAGATGTCGACCTTGTAACCAAGCCTTATAGATACAAAAACCAACAGAAATAAACACCCCACATTAGGGGTGAGAAAGGGTCCTATGCCGTATAACCATAAAGTGAGCTTAGGGCAAAAAGTTAGGCAGTGAAATTCACATACTCAATCACTCACCTTATATTAGGACAAAAAATACAAAAAACTCCATCCTTTCTAAGTTTATTAGCTATATAAGTAGGTAACCGAAATTGGATACCTGATAGGAGCCCACTTTTCGGCACATTGGTCAACTATCTTTAAGTCATGCTAGGGCAGTATGACGGGGTCACGATAAAATACGAATGTATGTGCTGATCCTTAAATAAACCAGTTATAGATAGATAGATAAGTTTAATTAATAGTTAAAATAAGTTAAAGGGAGGTTAATGCCACATCGAGACTGTTTAATTCTGAGTAGGTTGCGCCCATAGACATAAGAAAGATAGACCGGCCATCCTATTGGCTGAGTGCTGATGCGTCATCGTACCATTGGCCGCCATAGCCTATTGGAGAGCACAGCCAGTTGCTGAAAATGGCGTCTGCCATTGCGAGCAATGGGACAACAAAACTTAAAAAAAGGTTTATAATGGCCATCAGTGTTTTGCAATCAACTGCAATAGTCTTAGAGATCTTGAAACAAGATCTAAGAGGATTACCTTTCAACAGTAAGTAGCTTTTTATTTGTTTATATCAGAGAGAAATCTCGCAACATTGAACCTGCATTTGCTGACTGTCACTAAGTACTTTCAGTACAGACAGAGCTCTATTTAATCGATCGATCGATCGATCTCTCTCTCTCTCTCTGTCTCTCTCTGTCTCTCTCTCTCTCTCTCTCTCTCGAGAGAGAGAGAGAGAGAGAGTGAGAGTGAGTGAGTGAAAGGGAAAGCTGGTATATGCTGCTTATTTCTAATCAGTTCCTTCATGATGCTTGGTCTGTATTTTGTAAACAAGTGATGCTGATTTCTTGTTGAAATGATTCTGTTGCGCCCCATGACTGGGCTACGTACATGTAGTCCAATGTCACAAGACGTTTGGATAAGGTCTGTAATACATTGTCGGCTTAGAGTTGATTTTTTCGCTTAAATGGGATGGCCCTGTAGATATTCTGCAGTAGCCTAGCTACTGGTATTTTCATGTCTGATTGAGCACATACTCAGTACACATACCTTGGACATCTTCTAGTGCCATGAATTGTTCTGTAGTGCATATAGGCATAAAGAAAATCTTAGAGGAGACAATAATCCTGGCTCTAACGGGGATTTGAACCCGGGACCTTCAGATCAGTAGGCTGGCACTCAACCACGTCGCTAAAGGTTTAACCCAACAGCAAGGCTGTTGGAAGTGCCTATATGCACTAAACTCCTCCCACTTTACTTTTTTCTGGGCACAGGCCCATCTCATGACAGCCACACCAGGCTTCCGTTTACTTCTGACACCATTAAAGTAAATCTTAGAGGAGACAATAATCCTGGCCCTAACGGGGATTTGAACCCGGGACCTTCAGATCAGTAGGCTGGCACTCAACCACGTCGCTAAAGGGTTAACCCAACAGCAAGGCTGTTGGAAGTGCCTATAGCACTACAGGCACTTCCAACAGCCCTGCTGTTGGGTTAACCCTTTACCGACGTGGTTGAGTGCCTGGACTACTGATCTGGCGGACCGTGTTCGAATCCAAGTTAGGGTCAGGATGATTGTCTCCTCGGAGATTTACTTTAGTTCTTAGTATTAAGGTGAGGTTTAGTGAGCTTTTAATACACTATACTAGGTAATACCATACTTAAATTTCCTGTTTATTTTTCAGTTTCCCAAACAAAGACAAGTCGCCTGAACGGCACAGCAAGTGGATTGTAGGTTGTAGAAGGGCTGGTGCTACACCTTCCAAGCATGCGCTTGTCTGCAGCCAGCACTTCACTGAAGACGTTATTGACCGCACTGGCCAGATAACGAGACTGCAGGGTGGAGCCGTCCCAACATATGTTGACCTTCCAGTACATCTTCAGGTATTTTATACCATATAAATTTATTTAATTACTGCATTATTGTGACAGTAAGCAAAATTTGTTGATTGTCTTATACCATTTGAAAATACCATTTGTTATCATTTAAGAAGAAAAAATCCTTGAAATAATACTGTATGGAAAATACTTCTAAATAAAATTAGCTCAGAAATGAGGTAAATATCCATGGCAGCTGAAAACAAACATAATACAACACCCAGACACAGTTACTTTATAACATGTTTGCGTTTATTATTGACCTGATTATTCTTTGTAACTAATTGTAAGTATTATTTATTTTTGCAGAAGAAAATGGTTCCTCGCATAACTCCGACGTCACTGCAAGAGTGCACCACATGACCAAGACTTTGAATTTGTGACAGAAGGGAAAAACAATGCGACATAACTCAAACAAAACAGTTCTTTTTAAAAGACAATAAGTACACGTTTGTAAGAGATACAATATTTTAGTTGAAGTCAACTGAGATGAAGAGAAAGCCCCAAGGAAGCATAGCCTGCCAGTGTTAAGTTTTGTACATCTTCACATCCATGTATACATGTGTAGTTGAAAGACTTCAATTCTGTGGAAGATTTAAGCCACATTTGTAGAATATTTGTCTAATATCTTTGCTTAAAAAGATCTGCTGTTGTAAAGCAGCTTTATTCCCGTGCATTGTTTAGTAAATTCATACTTATTACAATGATTTTTTAAAGTCTCCAGGACTCATTCTAAGCATAGACCTTGTAAATATTTGTTATAAAACTCTAATGATTGCTACTAAAGCATAAATGAACTTGAGATTTCATATGCTAGTTTGGAAGAATTATGCACACACAAACTATACACATTTTGAGAAAATCAGTTCTTGTCCATGTGATAGAAAATCACTTGTTCCATATTATGCATCTTTTTTCTACTTCACTGTCATAATACTTATTGGTGTTGCCCTTTCAAAGAAAAGCAAAGGGATCGCTTTGCCGCTTTATGTAAACTTTTTTTTTGACCAAGGTGTTCAAATGAACACTTATCTACATGTAGTTGAATTGGAGATTCAACATTATGACTTCTTGAAATCACACATTCTGTGCTCTGGTTCCTTCTAACAAAAATATTATGTTGGCTTATTAAATATGCGTTAAGATTCATAGTATTATAAAGCTATGTTTTAGTAAACATTTCTGAAAATGTTTTATTATTTCAAACATCTTTTATAAACTAGCATAGTGAGCTGAAATTTAACAAACAAGTTTTTATTAATAACATTAATATCAGGGCATGTCATGCATGTTACCTTAGTATTCTACACAAATTAAAAGTATTCTTACCTCAACCAAAACCTTTTGCAAATCTTGAGCATTAAACTTTGCTGTGTGAACATTCATTTCTTTAAATGCTTACAGTTTGTTTTATTAAAACAAGTGGCATATTTAATATTTATGTTATGATGTCACATGTAAATTAGTGATTTTCATTGTTTGGTAACAATATTTTAATGTATAACTGGGGTCAGAATACAAAATTGTATTGATAATGAGTATAAATAAAAACTACGAATTGATTGACTTACTAATTCTTATTGTTGTGTCCTGTGATGTTGAAGATTTTGTGCTGCCATGTGTGAATCCTCATGCAAAGTGAACTAGATAGATCTAGTATTAACGAAAATTATTATCTTTAATAAAACATACACGCCAAGTATAATCAGTAACTTATATGGTACTCAAAACCTCAATCTCTGTAGGTGTACATCTACATGTTTGCATATATACATGGCAAACATATTAAAGTGATTTTAATGAAAAAACAATAGTGTATGCATCATCTTCTGGGATCGTGCAACAAAGTACTGAAAATTTTCATAACTATTTTATTCATATTTTTAAATCCAATATTTGGCCTCAGTCTGCCTAGGCTAGCAGAAATACTTGCTTATGTGGTTCTTAACATTAGTCTATGAACCGAGAAGATCTAAATAGTCCGTTATAATTGAAATAAAAGAGAAAAATAACATTACTCTAAGTGTAGTCATAGTCATCAGCATAGTCATCCTGTACAAAAATCGTATAAGAGCGATACAATAGGGGAAAATCCCCTATATACTTCTCGATCGTTACATCCAATCTAGATTCCTACTATGTACAGCATCTTGTCTATAAATCAGATCAGGTAAAATTTATTTAAATAATATGAATTACTATGCATATAAAGACACAAAAGATATAAACTACTGCAGAAACTGTGTTGTTAAATACTCTGAAGGAAATAAAAATACATAAAACGCGCAGTGTTATCGGAAAATATTCTAAGATTTTCCTTGTATTATTATAGCGTATCTATAGACGCGCTAAACGAATGTGCTCTCCAAGATGGCGGCCAATAGCGCACGGGTTATAAATAGCGCGCCCGGTCTATCTATTTATATGTCTATGGTTGCGCCCTTTACTTTTTATCCGTGTATGTCATAATGCACTATTGATTTCTTTCAATTTGAATAACTTGGTTCTGATAATGGTTTCGAAGTTTGCAGTTATTATTCGACAATCTTAAATTATCATATTTTTTTTTAATTGTAATATGTCGTGAAAGGAACATTTTAGCTTGAATATACATAGAATAATTTACAGTTTATTCAATGTTGGTTTTCATTGATTAATAATAGCCATAAACTAGATACATACTAAACGTTCAAAATCATGTGTTGAAATACAACCTTATTTAGTAATTGTTGAAAAATCCTTTACATCGTAATACTCTTACTAGATTAAGATGCTTTGCTCGTACATTGGCAATCTAAGATGGTCGATACAGAAATGTAGAAAGGGAAAAAAAATTTTATTTACTATAAAATGAATGTAATAGAGAGTGAGTATCCCTTTGTTCTTGTTTGTCCGTGTAATCATGAGTTAAGATGTAAACTAATGCCACCTTATTATTGTTCCTGGCATACACTGACAAAATTTCAATTGTCAATGCAAAATACACAAACTTAGCAAAATTGGTCTACCTTGCTTTTACAGCGAGAGATCTAATAAACAATACATTACATTTTACCCTGTGTTGATATGCTTATATGCGGTAAAGTATATAGTGCATTGTTTTGTTTGTTTCCTTGTTAAAAATGTGGTTACATTATATCCTGTACCGAATGAATTAAAAAAGATCCTGTAGTTTTATTCATAATCATAACTTATAATGGTAATAGTTTAGAAACAGTTATTGTTATTATAAAGTAGTTTGATTGATAAGGGAATGCTATTTTGGTAGTTTAAAGTAATTGCCGAAAAAGTTTAACTTACTTACGTTTTCTAAAATAATTGGTAATTGTAATAACTGTTGCTCCTTTTCTGTTCCTATTCACTATTTTAACTTGCAGAAACAATTACCGAGGCAGCACAAAATAGAAAGAGATAATAGAACATTCGGTTATACAACTCGGTTAGTGTAAGTGTTGAAAATGTATAATTTATATACGTAACATTTGTTACATTTTGTTGTCTACGTAGTATAGTTAGATTTAAGAGATATGTTGTTGTAATTTACTTTTAAAGTATACTATATATATTATTATTATTATATAACAGTATGCTGTTTTAAATATAGAGAATTTGATCTGCAATTCTTGTGATATTAATGGATCGACTATTATATTGTGTAACGTTCTCATATTAATGATTCCTTATCTTTTATGTTTCAGGATGGATTTAAAATTTGTAAAAAATAACAGTGAGTAATTAACTACATGTGAATAAATTATTTAAAAATATTTACTTCTAATACCTTAATATAATAAAGTCCTGATCAAGCACGTATATTGTTAACTAATAGGCCTAATGAAAGATTAAGAGAACCTTACGAAATGCATCCCCAAAAGTCTATATATAGCAAGTGTATTTTATCCCCACGGCTCATTTTCGCTGTAGGCCTACGTATCAGCACGAAAGTAGTTGTATTGGTTAAAAATCACTAGGCCTACTTCTAATATTTTATTACTATGCTAAGTCCTAAGCCAAGACCTAGGCTACTTGATAAATTTGAGTTAATGATAAAATTATATCCCAGAAAACCAAGTCCTAAGCTACTTGATAAATTTTAGTTAATGACAAAATTATATCCCAGAAAACTATTCAACTTCTACTGTATTCCGGGTAGACGGCACTACTTCCCTGTTTGGAAGAGCCTGTAAAGCGTCTTTCACAATTGCCGCATGAGCACTTTACAACACATTGCGATCGGATTGATAAGGGCTAACCTCGCACGAACTTTGCATACATTGCACGATATCTCGCATTCGTTGTCTCACATAGGTTTTAGTGGTCGCCAAGTCTCTCCAAAATAGCCGACATGCACACTATTCAGACGCGACCTAATGCGATCCAATTTATCGTAATGCAACGCACGAACATTAGTACGAACGTCTTGCAACATTTTGTGTACTCGCAAGAGTGATGCACGATTTTTAAAGGTCGTGAGAAGAATCGCAGCTGTCTATGCGTGTGTTTTGCGACCACGAGACTGTTGCTCAACGTGTCTCATATAATCTTGCAACGTATTACTATCCTTGCACGAGTTATCCGCTTCAATTTGCCATGCTTTGCCACTTGTACATAAATATATCCTCCTCATCCTTACTGGACCCATCAGGCTCTGTTAGCTGGTCTGGCGACTCTTCCCCCTCGTCGGCAGGCCTCGGCGGATGGTCATCAGGGCTCGGCTGCTGCGGCAGATCTTGGGCCTCCTCCTCCTGGACCTTCTGTCTACGGTTCGTCACCTTGGCTTTGGCCGTTACTTTGGGCATCTTCTCTCGCATTCAACTATGTCAATTGAAGAGCGTCGGAGACGGGTTGTATAATATAACCACTCTAACCCGCACGAGCATTCGTACCATGGAACGCATAATCGCACGAGCCCGCACGTCCAATCGCATTGGCCCACTTTCAATCGTCCGATCACCTGATCGCTCGCGATCCTATGGCATTATCTTACAACACAGTCGCTTTCACTGTACAACAGTCGCATAGAGACTCAAGATATATCGCAAGATTTAATGCGTTTGCATTGCACGAAGTCGCTTTAGATCGTGCGGATTTCGTACGAATACTTTATGATATGCCATTATTTCGGCAACAGTTACGATTCAAATCAAAGTTTATCGGTCGCGCGAAAATTTTGTCGCTTCGGCTAGTGCACCAATTGTGAAAGCCTCTTAAAATATTTACTTTTACACAAGGTGCGTCAAATGTAAAAGAAAGCGCATTTATCTCGCATCAAGTATCTAGATAATTATTCATTTACACATTTTGGCTAAAATTATGTCGTAAAAACATGTAAATCAAGTTTAATCCCTTGCTACAACTCCCCTTTAGTGCGAAAAGTCGGCACAAATAAATAAGATTATGGTAACATAATTATAACAACTATTTAATAAGCCACTGTTTGCACGCACAGCAAACAAAACCCATTTTCGCGAAACTCCTTTTCGCTATTTATAGACCTTTCCGCACTTAGGGGCTTGGCGGTAGGTATGAATTTGTGATATCATATAATAATATAGATCATAACGTGTATTAAGCAATACCACTATTCCTTCAGTTATTACATGAGTTTTTTTTTATTCCTGACAAGTCATATCACTGCATGGATGGCAAGTCGTTTTACGGTTTATTCCTCAATAATTACATTTGTCACAGATCGAGCTGGCTCAGCGACTTTTCGACCCCACGACTATTCGAACCCCTACTAGTAAACAGCAGTGACCTGGGGACTATTCTACCCCTCGACTTTTCGACCCTTAGTGAGACGTTTCTGGAAGTGTATTTAATAGATTATAAATGTTGGTAAATGCTGGGGCTTACTATGTGTCGTTAATTAAATGTATTTACATACATTAGTAACTGGTGGCATACGATTTTTATGGCAAGTGGGGTTGAATTGAAATGTGTTTGGTAAAAATAGAAAATAGGTTGTTATTTGTAATGATCTTTTTAAGTAATTATAACTTTAGATTTATGTTGGTTCAATTTTGTTCTGATAATTGGTTTGAAATAGGCTACACTTAATTGCATTAAAAAAATTTACCTTTTTTATGCAGTATTATTTGAGGGGAGCTACAATAAGCAACAACAAAAGCATAGGTAGCCCAGAATTGTAATAAAATTTTAACTTCACGTGAATTATTGAGTATTATGTCAAATTCTGTCTCGAAATCACTAAGAAAACATTTAATTGCACATACTAATGCAAAATAATTCACTTCTATCAGTTTTTAATTGTTTATGTTATTACATCACTTTTACATTTTTTACCTAAGTACCTACTTTCTACTGACCATAACAGATAATTACAATAAATCCAGATATGAAGATACAAATTTGTATTCTCTACTTAAAAATGGTTTATATTATATATTTATCACAGGTTTAGTCATTTTATGATATAATAGTGCACTTATATCAGTTTCCAGAATTGAAAAAAAATTGTAATTGCAAAACTGATTGCACATTGAAGAGGAGAATTGCAACAATCCCAGATTTGCAATATACCTTTTTTATGATGGTAGATTATTGATTGTTTAAATAGAATTTCGTCCGTTAGTAGACTAAGAAAACACTTGCTGGTACATGCTAAAGTAAAATAATCCACTTTTATCAAATTTAATTTTTTGTCATAATCCAATAGGCTACATAAAAAGAACTTAAACAATCATTATCTGATTAAGCAACAGGTGTGGAAACCAATCAGTAACAACAAACAATACTTAATTAATCCATTTTTATTTGATGACTTAATTACCCATGCTTATCAGCGAATGGGTGGGCTAAGCCATGTGGGGCTTATCAGCTAGTGGGCGAGCTTGGCCGCTACAATAATATGGTTGAATAGTTGTCTTAAATCTTTTAGCTGGGGTCGAATAGTAGAGGGGCAGAATTGCTGCCGAGAACAGGTAGGGGACAAATAGTCATGGGTCAAATAGTTGCGTACCCATCTAACTTGACGTGTATCTGTTAGGTTCCAACCAGTGGTTATTTTCTATAACCCACTAGTAAATTATCCAGTTGCAAATGTTTGTTGCCATGACACCGTTAAATTCTGCTATATATGTGGACTTTAGATAAGCATATGATCAAATATTGCTGCACTGACAAATGATAAGCAGACAGCAACTGCTGAGAATTTACTTGAGCTTGTAATTGATCTTACATGAAAAAATCCCATTAACCAGGATGGGATCAATCCCTTGACCTACAGCTCTGGTTAAGTGCTCTACCGAATGAGCTACCTTGACCAACGACTCAGACGCAAGCATAGTCACTACACTCCTCCCTCCTTTAACCTGTTGGAACCAGGCATCAACTGAACCACCAGTACCTAGCCTTTTCTCAAGCATTGAAGAACCAATGTTTATTACCATTGAAGTGATCAAAGCTGGAATAGTTTTTGCATGACATGCACGTCAATCCATTTATTTGCTGCGGGAAATACGGAAATACACATACCTGTACACGTATTACTTTATTATAAAGAGGAATTATATGTGCATTTTGTTTGCAATTTACAACTTTTTAAATTACAACTGTATTCAATATAATTTAGAGATCGACTCATTTTGAATTTTTGAATCAAATACTTATAAAGAAAATTTAAGACATATAACTTTTTCCTAACAGTAGATCTAGGTAAAGATGAACTTCCCAAAGGAGCATGGCGAGTTCCTGACCAGGTATCAAGGCTTGGTGTTGGACCCAAAACTCCAGACAGGCACACCAAGAGAAAAAGCTGACATCCTTCGAGTAACTTTGGCACAACTTCAGTACGCCAACCTATCAGGAATGTATGTTTTACAAATGACTGGAAGTTTTAAAATATTTGTTGTAACAAACATAAAGTATACAAATAAAGGCTTTTCTGTGCTTTTAGGAAGTTGAAATTTACTCATTAAAATTTTTAAAATTAAAGGCAAAAATGAATAAAGATTTATTTTGGGGAGTTTTTACTCTTTTTTGGGGTAAAAGATAAAACCATTGCTTTGGGAATGGGCTGAATATCATACTCCAAAAGTGAAAAGGGTCTGATATATAAACAAATATGCATCCTTCTTAGGATTAATCATTATTTTATCACTAATAGAGGAGTTCTAAATCAGCTTCTCCCTGACACAAAGATCTGTGTCACCCAGATGCTCGCCAGAAAGTCACCTTTTGAGGAGGCACCCAGCAATGAGTGGGACTAATGGGATTAAATGGAAATTGTATGCAAATGGCATACATGTATAGTGCTGTTGAGAATAAGCTGATTGTTCAAAATTAGTGGGTATACAACTAAACTAACTCAGTAAAAGTATTAGTTAACCCTAAATTTGATACCAAAATTAATCTGAAAAGTTTAATTGTGTATATACAGATGTAACAGCTTCATTGAGAAAGACTAGAAGGGTGCACATATTGATAAGTCTTTTTCATTTAATATGTAAATTTATTCTATTTAGAGAATGGAATAATAATTAAATTTGTTATTGGCTCTTAATACAGTGATATTTTACTGTAAGTGATGTATTAATAGGAATGAACTGTGTCACTATATGATACTGATAAACTGCCTACAAAATCCAAAAAATTCAACAATAAGTTTTTTTCTATATTTGTTTTACTCATTAATTTTTAACCAATAAGCTAATTTCTATATTTGTTTTACTCATTAAAATTAACCAGTAAGCTAATTTCTATATTTGTCTTACTCATTAATTTTAACCAATAAGCTATTTTCTATATTTGTCTTAATCATTAATTTTAACCAGTGAGCTAATTTCTTTATTTGTCTTACTCATTATTTTTAACCAATAAGCTATTTTCTATAGTACTTTGTTCCGCTTGCACAAGTTTTCCTTTTATTCTCAGTTCTCCTGCTTAGCATGGCCCCAGAAGTAAAAATGGAGTATTTATGGGATTTTCCTTACTGTGAAAAATGAATTTGAGGCAGGTGCATTTTCTCCCTGAACTCCTCTACCAAGTTTTGTTAGTGATGAATTTGCCTTGTTTCTGCCAGGCTTGATGACCAGTCAGCTGCAGATATGATGCAGGGATATGGAGACTCGTACTGTAGTATAGTGGATTACTTTGATGAACAGACTGGTGAGTTATATACAGTACAATGATAGGTTAATGGAAGAATCTTCTACCTTTTTTTATCTTTTCAGATTTTTTTTCTCCAGATATTGTATTATGTTTTGAACCCCTCTGTATTCTACAATAATAAATAGGGGTGCCCATGGTCGTGGAGTTACAGTCGCCGACATGTAACTCCTCAGCCTCTCACCATAATGGATTGAGTCCTGGTCAAGGCAGAACTTTCATGTAGGGAGGTTTTCCAGCTAACCTGCTGTGCGTCGCTGGTTCTACCAAGACTTAAGTCTGGTGTCTTCCTCCACCATTAATTAGCTGGACGTTGCCAATATGACCATAATTGTGTTGGTGCGATGTAAAAAAACCCAAAAATAACAAAAATAATGATTAGTGTTTTGTGTATATAAAACTAAAGTTATGGCAAAGCAAAAAGTACTCACCTATGACATGATTGATGCAAAAGGAGTCTGACTTCAGTTAGGAGTCTCTTGCACAACTAAAGCTATATTTAAGCTGCATTTTCATGTGCTTAACTATGCTAACAAAGATAAAATAGTTTTCCATTTGGAAGGTTCTGCTATTTGGTCATGTTCTAGTCTTTTTTATTTTTGTGAGAAATATACATTATGTCAACAAGCAGTGCAGTAAAGTACATCTTTTTCCTAATAATAAATAACTATAATAATATTATTACTATAATAATATAATAACTATAATAATAACTTTATTAAAAAAATGCAGGGTTTTGTAATAATGGAAGATAAAAAATGAAAAAAAATCTGTACCGAATGAAACATCTAGTTAGAATAGTCTTTTGTAGACCATCAATATAAACTCTTTACTCTATTGCATCTTATGTCTTAAAAAGCCATTATTGCCTAATTCACAGTATATTTTCATTGGTCAAAGTCACATGCACACACATGATATTACAAAGGCATTTTAGGTAACTAAGGTGCACAGAGCTCCTTAAATATGTATACAGATTGCAAAATTCTTCATTACATGCCGAATTACATACTAGCATGCCAATTTCTTAAATCAAGAACCAAAACATATTTTATTAAAGTAATCTAGGTTATTTAAGTAGGTTAATATTATACCACTTAATTGATTAATTGATGGTATAAGAACACCAGGTCCTATGTTATGCTCACGTATAACACTTGGAAATGACTTGGAAGCATTAAGAGTGATTGTAGACCACACATTAAAGAGAAAAGTTTACAAAAAAATATTCCCCTCTAAGATCATATTTATTTCTTGTACTGTTATATTTCATCAGACTTGTATGATTGGTACCTATTTTAGGACTAAACAACTTTGCTGAAGGGGCTTTAGCCATCTGTAGTGGAAGCAATAATGGTAGGTTGAACTCAGTTCCATTTTTCAAGCAGAATGTTCACTACACATTAAAGTAAGCTTTTGTTCTTGAACTTCTTACATTGTTTGGATGCTGCTATTTTCTTTTTATTAAAGTAGGCCTGTGGCAGAGTCATGGATTTGTAACTCTTCTGACTGCTTATCCTCTCAGCTTGTAGGTTTCCATTACCATTCAGGGCAAAGGATTTTATGTGGGAAGGTCTTCTAGGTGACTGGACCTGGTAGCGCAATCGGTAGAGCATCAGCTCCAGGTACGGGAGGCCCCGGGTTCGATCCCGGGCCGCGACATACCAACGTCGTTAAAAATGGTAGTGGTATAGCTCCCTTGCTAACGCTCAAGCAAATATAAGGGTAGTTCCACAACTGGTTGGCCCGGTGTCAGGATAATGTGACTGGGTGTGATATGCCAGGTGTTCATGGCATGCTTTACATAGTGAAGACAGCACTATATCTGCTTCAAGTGGACACCGTCTCCAGATAACTGAAATACTGTTGGTGGGATGATAAACCCAATAAACAAACAATAAACAAATCTTCTAGGTGACTAGCGGTGCACCCAGGATTCCACCTAGACATTTGTCTGGGGTCTTCCTCCACAAAAATAGCTGGACGACTTTAATGATCATAATTAGTCACTGTGATATTAAAAGAAAAAGTCAAATCAGATTTTGTGTGTTTTGGCTATCTTTCTCACCTCTTTAACATAATTTTGTAAAGTCTGTTTAATAAGCTGACAAACATTCAAAATGCTCTTCATCTGTTTGAAATTAGTTGTTTTTTTCTGGGGGGTTTTCATATCTAACAGTGCTAAAGTTACCAATTAATCGCTGGCTTAGTTTCATCTCATTGAAAGGAATAACTTGTTGTACTGGATACTAATTACTAAAAGCTTTGTGTCCGTGATCCTAAAGTGAGAGATCATTATAGTTAGTGCATGTAAGTTCATACTAGCCTTTTACAATATACATGTATTAATATTATATATTAAGTCCCGTTGAAGAAGGTCTCGGAAGCTGATCTGCAGTGCCTCTTTGTGTCCTTCCACCAATAATCATGAGAAGTTGCCATAGCAACCATATATATATAGGTGCTAAATCAGTAAAAAGCAGATTTTACTTCAGATTCCAAGCAATGGAAGAGCAGTTTGACATTAGAGAAGATGAAAAGTTTGCCTTGTGTTCAGAAACTGTTGGCTGATTGTAAGGTACTTCATAACTTTTACCTTTGTGCTTACTCTTGTTTTCATTTTTTTCATGTTGTTGATAGTTACATTTTATAAAGTACCTAATCTTCACAGCTTTGTAATGTTTTTGGTTTCACTGTAAGTTGTGTGTACATTTTTATAATTTTTTTCATTAAGTTAACTGATCAAGGTATATTCCTGATTTGGAATGTTTTATTGAGGAACATGTTTTTTACGCGCATTGTAGTAGCTCACTGGTTTATGAAATTATAAATTCTGTCATTCACACAAAGGCAACACAATAATTGTTTGCTAGACAAAGATGGTGGCTAACAACCTCAGGTGAGGGCAAAATACTTAGCCATTATCCAATTTACTAACATAAGCCTGTTTGAGTGACATGTTTTATTATCTCTACTCTTTTGATTTTCCTCTGTATAGTAAACAAAGTAAGTGTTTATGACCCTTCCAGCTTCCATTTCAAAGCATGATGTTATCCTGGGTGGCTGAAGGGGGTGATGGCTCTAAAGAAGCCATTTTCAATACCTTTTAAATGTTTGGGTAGGGTAAAATGATCACGTTTCAACTACCGGTATTTTGATTTGGAGCAGTCATTTAATATATTTGGTTTGTTTGCGCTATGCTAATCTTTTTTTTCTAAAAGATATGAATAGCAAAACTTTTTTGAAAGAAAATGTAATATCTAGGTGAAGTGCCTTTTTAGACAATTGATACAATGATTTTGAATTTTTAATTCTGCATAGTGTTAATTACATCTTGGTAACCTTTATTAAACACTAAGAATAATTAGGCATGTGCCATTTTACTTGGTTGAAAGATGTACTTTGATATATTTAGGCGAATGCCATCAGTTTTGTTATTTGTTATAATATGTACTTCTTTTGTTTATATTTAGTCAAATGCCATCAATTTTATTTTGTTCTAAGATGTACATCTTTGATATATTTAGACAAATGCCATCAGTTTAGTTTGGTTCTAAGATGTACTTGTTTGTTATTTTTAGAACAAGGATGAGAAACTTCTTCCAATGGCAAAGAAGCAACAACGAGTTCCATGTGTTGAGAAAGAAAACAGTATGGCAGGAAATATTTGCAACCAGTCTAAAACAAGTAGTTTGTCTGGATCTTTGAAACCTAACCTGCAAGAAGTGAACCAGTCAAGAAATTTTAACCAGTTCAAAAAAGTAAACCAGTTGCCGAATGACAATGATTTGACTCATAACCAGAGTGCAAAAGATGCAAACAAGTCGAGGAAATTTAATTACACAGCTGCTAGTGCACAGTCAGGAGAAACTGTTTTAAATTTATATGGGAACCAGTCGAAAAATCAGTTTTTAGGTCCTCAAGAGACTACTGGTAACAATATGAACACCAATGCCAAAGGAGGGATAGATCAAGCATCCAGGTCACGTTTATATGACAATAAGCCATTGTTTTCAAGTGGAGGTAAGATTTATTTTCTATCTCTAATACAAAACAGATTTCACCCAGTTATAAACTGCACTTTTGCAAGTAAGACCTCTGGTATGTAAAATACATTTATATATGTTCTTCTTTAGAAGCTTTTTCAGTATCAAGACATTACTTTCACAGTTTTCACTAATACTTTGTCCAGTAAGAATTACTGAATTTATTGTCTTTTTAACAAATTTTTATGCTCCCCAAATAATTTCAGGGGTGCATATTGTCACTGCTTTATCCATCTGTCTGTCCAGTTGTCCATCCGTCGCTCTTTTGTCCAGGCTATATCTCAGCAACCTCTGGGTTAATTGAAACTTTATGGATGCTTCACACAAAAAAATGAAATGAGCATACTGTGAGCACATTCCGTGTCAATGAATTTTTTTATGGAATTATTGTCCTTTTAAATTTCTTTACAATGTGATATTGGGCTATTCATGTTAGGGCTTTTTCTCAGCAAATGCCAGTTAGAATTCAATGATACTTTATGGGAAGATTTGCTGATAAGTGCAGATGTGCATACTGTCATCACATTGGTTTAATGATTTTTTCAGATTTATTGGCCTTTTCATTTTTATATGTAGTATAATAAGTCTGTCTGTCCAACCGCTTTTATCCGGGTTAAATATATTTCAACCACTGGTTAGAATTCAAGCGTTATGGGAAGTTTTTTTTTCCTTTGTCCCGATAATATCTGGGGAACAACCATTGGTTCCACTGATATTTTATTCACACTGCAACTAAACTCACATACTTGTTTGGTAACTTATGATTGCTCATTCATTAAGTCCTCATCCAATTATGAACTTTATATCGATTTTCAGAAATTGTTGAAAACATTGTCTTATGAGCTGTTAAAAAGGATTGCCTTGAAATGTGAATTGTTTTCAGACCGGAACCCACCTTGGGCTTGTAATCAAAATGGAGCTAGAAATGAAAGAGGGGTGAGTTATAAATGTGAATGTATTTTTAGAGGATCTGTCATGAGTGTTTATTGATAACTGAAAAAATTAAAAAGGTTTGCTGAATCAATAAGAAATGAGGTCACTTACTAATGTGCTATCAAAAGTAAAGATTCTTCTTAAATACAAGTGTTATGTGATAAACTAATATAACTGGTTTAATTGTGCTATGAATAGCTTCAAAAAGATTAAGCATCTGTATAAAAATGTCACGATGAAGGCTAGCGAGAAGAAATTTGTAGATAATTTATAAAAAACATTTTCCATTTTCTTTGCTTATTAAATGTTTTGTCTAAATTTAAAATGAAAACAAAACATGTTTCAGACTTGTTTTTAACTGACTTTTGTCAGGCCGCCCCTCCCCAAAACAACCACAAAAAACCAATTTCTCATGTTAATGCAATGCTGAACATGTAGTGAACACTGAAAAAAAGTATATACTTTTGCTACTATTTTTTATTCTCAATCTTAATTAATCTTTTTTAACACAACATTTCAGCCACCAAAACAACAATACCAGCAAAATTGTGAGGACGAGGAGGAGAGTGGGCCAAACCCTCGTACTTCAAGTGCTTTCCGTACAGCTCGCCAACAGCTGGTAAGTAAATGCAGCATTTCTGAAATTCCCACAGTGTTGTAAGAGGTTTAAACCTACAGGATTTTTGGACCACACACTTTTAAATGAATCCCATGGGAGGCTAATAATTATGTTTATTCAGCTGACTAGATGTGCCTCAGTGGTTTTCCCAGATATATTTCAGAATGGTTTATATCACTATTATTTGGATGTTGATAAAGTAACTATCATTGTGTTGTGCTACTTGCATATAAAGAGAGACTTATATTTTTATAAAAACAAAAGAATGTACTCATGCAGAAAGAATATTTCTTGTCAGGTGCCATTTTTAATACAAATGTCAATATCTGAGATTTTACCATTATTCCATGTTTTTAATTCTTATTTCCAATTGTTTTTTTAACTTATTGTACAAAGTACAAATTTTATCCACAGCTTTTTCCCAAATTTTATTTTCTTAAAAGTGTGCAGCACACAACTTTTGGTTAAAATGTATAATTTATTTTTGGTTTCATATATTCATTTCATTTCATTTTCTTAAGTCTTCTAGTTCAAAAGCAACTGTCTGGGTAAAAAAGATGTTAGAAAATGTCAAACCATTGTTCTGTATAATTATAGGACATAGACAAACAGAAGAAGTATGGAGGAGGAAATCAAAGCAGGGGACCAGTACAACCAACTGCTTATGGAACTGGCAAAAAGTCACTGGGTACCAGGTAAACAGAAAAGACATTTTAATGTGTAAATAAGGAGAAGAAGCAAGTAAACTTAATTATGACAAAGATGACCAGGGTTGCCTGTGGTTGTGCTGTAGATTTTTCTGGAATTTCTGGAACTCCATAGCCCCTTACTGCATGGGGACAAGTCCCGTGTTGGTTGAAAAATTCAAGTTTACATGTTATGTGTTAATGGTTCTAATGCTAATTTTAATATATGTAGCCTAATGTTCATACCTTTGTTCCCAAGGTGGCTTTTGCTATTTTGTTTCAGATTAGGTATATTCCCACTTATCAAGACTGTAAAAATTCTGTAAACACTGTATGTATGCTGTATGTACAAATAACAGACATAAATTTCAATACATAGTTACCGGTAGGTGTGTTTTGTTGTATGAAGTTGTAATTTTATTTTTTATTCCTTTGTAGGCGTGGCTTGAATAGCAAGTTTGTACCACCAATACCAAACAGGGAGGATGAGGATTGTGGGTAAGAATTGATATACTTTCTTGTATATCAATAAAAATCTGCTTCATAAGTTCCTTCATATATTGATATAAGAATTTATATTTTTGTGGTAATCTAGCCTTTTTTTATATTTATTTACAATAACAATTACTCATCTCCAGTTTTATCATGTACATTTGACTGTTTTTCAAGTGTGTCTTGGAAATAAGTATGTATGCCTTGAAGCCTTTATTTTGTAGCAGTGAAGCAGCCAATACCATAACAAGGGCGGTCCTTAAAACAGGAAGCGGAGGAGTTGGTGGTCAGGGGGAGGGACCAGAGATGGATGGGCCCCTGAAGGGAATTGAGCCCAAGATGATAGAACTCATCATGAATGAGGTAAAATATATGAACAAATTAAACTGTGGTAGAATTTATACAAACATATTCAACTCAGTTACATTTCAATCTAACTCCACCTACTAAAAAAAGTAATGGGATGGGATTAGCCGGCATTTTTGCCAATACTGTGCGGCGACATTTCTATCATTATACCACAGGGGCACTTATAAGGTGCCCAGGGACTGAACCCGGCCGGTCCATTATGCTGACACCGACGAGTCAGTCATCATGCTGTCCCCTTAGCCCTGAGCGTTAGGAGGGAAGCCACTACTACCAACTTTAAAGTCTTTGGTTTGATTCGGCCGGGGTTTGAACCCACGACATCCAGATCCACAAGCCAACGCTCTACCACCTGAGCTTTTGCGGCCGTTAAAAAAGTAATATGCTAAGAATTATAAAAACAACAACCATAACTTCAAAAGTAATATGTTTCATTGATATGTAATTGTCTGTTACTGTTTTTGGTATTATTATTACTTTTGACTGTATGTTTACCAATGATTGTGTAAATGTACAATTGTATGTTTACCAATGATTGTATGAATGTACAATTGTATGCTTATAAATGATTGTATGAATGTACAATCGTATTGTTATCAGTGGTTTGAATGTACAATTGTATGGTTATCAATGATTGTATGAATGTACAATTGTAAGCTTATAAATGATTGTATGAATGTACAATTGTACCAATAATTGTATGAATGTACAATTGTATGTTTATCATAGATTGTATGAATGTACAAATGTATGGTAAAACAATGATTGTATGAATGTATAGTTGTATTGTTACCAATTATTGTATGAATGTACAATTGTATGGTTACCAGTGATTGTATGAATGGACAATTTTATGGTAATCAATGGTATGAATGTACAATTGTATGGTTATGAATGATTGTATGAATGTACAATTATATGGTTATCAGTGATTGTATGTATGTACAATTGTACCAATGCTTGTATGAATGTACAATTGTATGTTTACCAATGACTCTATAAATGTACAATTGTTTTGTTACCAATGATTGTATGAAAGTACAAGAGGAAAAAAAAGATAAAAAGAAATATTCACTGATATACAAATATAAATGTCTTTGTCAGTAGTATTGGCATTGTAATTTATAAACAACTCTAAACAAAGTCTGTCAGAAAGAAAGACTTATGAATTGTGTTATTTTAAAAAAAAATTCAAGATACATTTGTTGTTAATAGTCACCTAATTTTTATTGATGTGTTTAGATTATGGACAATGGACCACAGTTAACTTGGGATGATGTGGCTGGACTAGAGTTTGCCAAGAAAACCATCAAAGAAATTGTGGTCTGGCCTATGCTGAGGCCGTGAGTAGGATTTGGCGGAACTTTAATATCCTTATGATTTTACTTGTACATGTAATATACCACGGGGTAAAAATGAAAAACTATAAACGTTAAAGGGGATTGATTTTAAAACTTAATTACCTGTAGTATTTGGTAAGCCATTTTTACTAATAAATTGTCTTGTTTCTCTTAACAATTTTTGTTACACAGTTTATAATATGACATAAGCTTCTATTGAACAACCTGATGTCAGTACCAACCCTTGTTTGTATCCTTTCCATTCTTGAATCTTCTAAAGTGTTTAAAATTTACCGTTCAATTCTCTACATAAACTTTGTTTCAGTGACATTTTTACAGGTCTGAGAGGCCCACCAAAGGGTTTGCTTCTGTTTGGTCCCCCTGGCACGGGTAAAACTCTGATTGGTGAGTGGGTCATGAACAATCTTATGTTCTAATATGTTATTTCTGGAAAAAAAGAGTTAAGATTTACAATAAGTTAGGAAAATAATCTAAAAGTTATAACAAAGTATTTGCTTTATGTTGTAAATACAGCTTTTGGAAAGTCAGTTTTGGTTTTATCTAACTGTATCAATATCTTTTTGTCATCATGGACCTTTTGCTAGAAAGATCAGAATGCTCTCTATGGCTGGATAGTGCTATTGTTTTTGTGTGTGTCTAAACACAATAAATTTGTTACCAAATTTTGACAATACATTTTGAATTTACATTTGCTTATACTACTATTGCTTCCAGGTAAATGCATAGCCAGCCAGTCCAAGTCTACTTTCTTCTGTATCAGTGCCTCTTCCCTAACTTCCAAGTGGGTAAGATTTCTGTATTTTTCTATGGCAGATATAAAATTTATTACACTAGTTGGTCTATTCATATTATAAGACTAAATTTTAGTTGATCTTCAAAATTCATATACTTTCTATTTGCACAGTGTGCAATTAATAGAAAATAATTTTGACACTGATGTGACTGACATTTATAAGCATCTGTAGATCTTGTACGCTCTTTTATTATAATAAATGAGCATTCCAAAAACTTGATTCTGACCGAAAAGTGTTGTTCTAACCTATATATTTTATACTCAACTTAGAAACATTTTTTTTCAAATTATTTATCCCTTCCTGGGTAGAAGCAGTACTCATAGTACATGGAGCGATGTGCAGTTAATAGTCATGCTCAACACCCAACATCACATGGTTGGTTTGGGGATTCAAATGTGTTTACCTTAGCCCACAGATGACCACCCATTATCTATACTTAAAAAATGGTAACAAATTTTCCTTACAATAAGGACTTGGTCCTTTTCTCTTCTTGTTATAAAACTCTATTGTAATTGTTTCATACACAAGAAACAGAGCCATTGGTATTTATCTCCAGGTGGGTGAGGGAGAGAAGATGGTGAGAGCTCTGTTTGCTGTGTCACGGTCCCATCAGCCAGCTGTTGTGTTCATTGATGAGATAGACTCACTTCTTACTCAAAGGACTGATGGAGAGAATGAGGCATCACGCAGAATAAAAACTGAGTTCCTTGTACAGCTTGTAAGATGTCATTTTGCATTCAGCATTGTACTGGGAAAGATGTCCAATTAGACAGCATTGATTAATTTTAAACAGTAATATTTAATTAAACAGCTGATTGTTATAGGTACTTCAAAGAAACTTAAACTGCAAAGTGACATTTAAAAAAAAGTTAATTTTTCGTCTGGATTATCTGTAGAAGATCATTTAAAGTGTCATAAAAGATCATTTAATGTGCCATCTATTATTTAGAATTATTCCACAGTGTGTTGAAAAATGGGTATTTTCTTTTTGTAATAGGATGGTGCATCAACAAATTCAGATGATCGACTGTTGGTTATTGGTGCTACAAACAGGTAAGTCAAAATAGGAATTGAATGTGATTGTAAGAATTCTCAGAACAAATGCATTTTGTTGTTTCTCTTCCAGTTGAGTATGGTTCATTTTTTCATTTAAACTGTTCTTTGTTAGAATGTTCAGTGGGCTTTTTTTTCTACCTCAGAAAATTAAATAGTACCATATACTACAATAGGCAAAACCCAGTTGACCTTCAGAATTTGTGTTGCTTTAAATTCGGACAGGTTAAGCATACTCATCTGTTTTAACAGGCATTAATATTTGGTAAAAAAAACAGTTTGACATGTTTGGTGAAAGGATCTTTATATAAATCTAGCTAGTTTGTAACCTGTCTTATGTATGCATTGGCCTTTCACAATTATTTTTAAGACCCTTTTAATCATTTTGAATTGTAGTCTTTTTAAAAAAATTTATTAATAACAGACCTCAGGAGATAGATGAGGCAGCCCGACGTAGGTTTGTAAAGCGTCTGTACATCCCTCTCCCGGAGCTGCAGGCCCGCTGCACCATTGTCACAAACCTTCTCAGACAGCAGACTTACCATCTTGAGCAGCCAGAGTTAGACTATATCTGTACACACACAGATGGTAAGTGGAGGCACACATAGTATTAACTCTTCTCATGTTATAATAAGGAAATAATATACCATATAACCCTTTTTATTGGCATGAAAATTATAATGAATCTGAGGATCTTTCAGTTGAAAGGATGCTACATTGCTAGGGCCATTTATTGGCTCTCAGTCCAGTTTCATTATATTATGTTAAGGCTGATGTCTCGAGAACCTTTGCTTTCAAAAAATAGTTTACTTGACCTGTTCACTAAGTAGTCAATTAAAACTTAAATGTTGACTGGAAAAGAATGCTGAGGATTGTAACATTCTTTGCTGTCAGACATTTCAATAAATGATGCTGTCATCTTCAGCAATTATCATCATATGCTTTCTTTTACTGGACCAATTGATAACCAGCCTTGTTGACTAGGGCAGGAAAAATTAATGTGCAACCATATTTTCATATAATCATCACTATTTTGTTACTACAGGTACTTTACTTATGTTAACAATATTTTTTGGCATGCATTAAACCATTCACAGTATGCTAACAAAATGAAGGCAGCAGCCACAGCATTATGTCTGCTTTAAGAGAACACCAACTTTTTATTTTAAAACCAAATAATAAACAAAAATTCGAGGGAAATAAAGTTTTCATTTCTCATTATTTATGTTGAATTCAAGTTACACAGAAAGTGGTTAATTTTATCACACACTGTAAAAAATACACAGGATCTTCAGCTGTGACGGTTATACCATATTCATTTGGTACTTCTCTCTAATAAAATCTTTTTTTTTATCTAACACTTAAGTAATTTTTCTCAATTTCTGTCTATGACTTACATATATATTTTTTTGCTTTGTTTTTTGTTGATTTTACATCAGTTATAAAGCCATTGTGTTGTTGAAAGTATAGCTTTGAAATTCTGCATCATGTTTTATCTCTAGGTTTCTCAGGTGCTGATATGGCCACACTGTGCAGGGAAGCAGCCCTGGGACCCATTAGGGACATGTCCTTTGGTGACATTGAGCATATTGCAGCTGACCAGGTGTGACATACGTACAAATGCTTTCTATTCCTTACTGATTTAATATCTTTCCATGGTGAATGTATGGAAATAGAAAGTTAATGTAGTGAAAAGTTGCTTCAATTTTTTTAAAGAAATGTAATGATTATTTAAAAATAAAGAAAATAAATTTCCCACATATGTAACTCATATTTACACAATCACAATAAAATTTCTTAGCTCAGATTTATTTTTTAAGAAATACAACACAGTTTGTTAAGCTTGTTTATCATCACCCATAGAAGTTGAGTTTAGGTGGGAACTCTGGCATACTTTGTCCATCTGTCAGCAGTTTTATGTGTGGATCTCTTTCATTACTTGATTTTTTTTTTTTATACAGTTGATTCCTATTAATCGAAAAATGGTATGCATGTTCCATTTATTTCTTATCAGAATTTCTTTGCTGGTGAATTAATGTGCAGTTATGTCTTGATCTTTGCTTCTGTTATGCTCTGCCTTGCATGCATTTTTATGATTATTGCAATATCTGTTATAGGTTCGCCCAATAAACTTCAAGGATTTCAAGGATGCCTTGGAGCATGTTAGGCCGTCTGTGTCGGAGAGAGACTTGGACTTGTATTTAGACTGGAACAAAACTTATGGCAGTGGCGGCAGATAATTGTGAAGTAGAATTCAGATGGAGCCATGCCTGCTGTAGATATTTCATAATTTTCAACAATAATGATCCCACATGACACACACCATCTGCCATTTTTGAGATTTGTATTTGTATCTGGACTTCAGTAATATACATGGCAGAGGTGGCAGATTTAACTCATCTTGACTAACTATCATAGTTTTATAATTAAGTAATGTCCTTGTTTTGATAAATATCAGATTAACATTGACATGTACATGTTATATTTTTACATAGGTACACCCATGTTTTGGTTAACCATTGAGAAAAAAATAAAAAAATTAAATTATTTATTTGTTTAAACTCTTGTGTGTTTTGATGTTTCTGAGGTCTTTCATGTGGAAGTTGTTTATTTTGATGTCACACGCATACACTTGTTAATATATTTTTATTTGTTCATTTTTGTTTGCTTTTTTATTTGTTAATAAAGATTTAACCTTAACTTGTTGTCATTTTTATGTAGGAAAATACCAATGCACATACTTCAAAAAGACCACGAGTTTTCAAATCACTTGGCACAAATGTTTGCCGCATGACTACAGAGTGTGTTATGCTAGAAGCAGATTTGTAACTCAAAGATGTCAAATTTTTGCTTATTGAGGCTCTAAATACGCACACACGCATGCAAGTACCAAATTTGTACATGATGATGAAGACATAGTTAAGAAGTTAAGTGCAATAACCAGATTGGTAGTTCAAAGGTGAATGTCAGTATCAAAGTTCATAAGGTGAAAAATTACTAAATATTTGTCAGTCTGGGTTATAACTTAGCAAAAGATTGATGGATTTTCAGAACAGTCAGCACAAATGTTTGCCTATTTCAAACAGATTGTTTTGCACAAGAACCTGATAGTTAGGTCAAGGTCATACTTGAAGGTTAAATGTTTTTGTGTCTAAATGCAAGAAAGTATGGTATTAATCACTGTTAATAATAGCTCTAGCTGTTCTTATCACCAAAACATTCTAAAAATAATATAAGTAACTAATTGAAAGTTCAATATTATTCAGTAAATATAAAGTCATTAGTTTTTAAGCTCAATATTGGTATTGTGACACAATCATAACTAATAATAATTAAAATAACATCAGTTTTGCAAACTAAACAGTCAAGTTTTTCTTCCAAGGAACATTCTTTTGTACATAATGTCCAATCTAAAACAAAAATGGGAGTAGAAATAAAGGAAAAAAATGCAGCAAGTTGAGTTCATCAATTTAATTTGACACTAACAAAAATACACCTGTTATAAAGCATAACATAAAGCAAATTCATGATCAAAGAACAACCAATGACAGCTTAAATCAAACTTAAAAAATGCATCTACAGAACAAAAAAACAACAACATTTACATAACATGTACATGGTGTTTTTAGACATAATATACAAAAAAATACCATTCCAAATGTTACAACATTAAAAAAGTTAGTTTCCTATTTATAAAATTAGTTTAACAGCCCTTTTAGTCTGTTATAAAAAAATAACATACACAGCTTAATAAATATTTATAAATATTTAAATATGTGATAATTTTTACTTGAATATATCTAAGATATCCAAGTTGCTGTAATTTACTATTGGGGAAACCTTTTGCTGCATTTCACCTTAAAAAGCACCAGTGGCTTTGAGTAACCAAAAAAATAAAACATGTACATACTATTAATACATTAAAGGTATGGCATTTTAATTGGATAATAACTTCAAAAATGTATTTGCTTTAATTGTATTTTTTTGACCAATTATAGTGACATCCAACTATTTTGGAGGAAGAACACCTCAGACAAATGACTAGATGGAACCACCAGTACATGGCAGGGCAGCTGGAAGACAATAACACATTGCAATTGTTAACAGTTGGTGTAACATCCCATAACAGATAAAAAGTGGGAATAATGTCCCATGCCCTGTTCACTTGCATGATGATGAAAACATTATACATAACAATATAATATGCACACAATTGTTCATTTAACTAAATATATATTTTGTACCTTAACTAAACAGTAATACAAAAGATGTGATAACAAGAGTAACAAAATAATACTTGAACACAACTTTAGTTCCAGAAAGAATAAAAAAAATCAAAACAAAACTATCAAAGAAATAACAAAATTAGTCAAAAATAACAACAGAAAATAATAAGTCCAACATTGTTTTATTTTATTTTTTTGCTGTTGGTTTCTTGTGCATTTTTAGCTCACCTGAGCACAACGTGCTCAAGGAGAGCTTTTGTGATACCGCTTCATCCAGCGTTCGTCGTCAACATTTTAGCTTGTGAACACACTAGAGGCCACAGTTTTTATCCAATCTTCATCAAACTTAGAATGTTTGTCTGCATGAAATCTTGGATGAGTTCATTATTGGGTCACCTGGGGTTATAAAGCAGGTCAATAGATCAAATTTTAGGAAAAACTTGTGAACCAACTAGAGACCACATTTATAGCCCAATCTCCACCAAACTTGATCAGAATGTTTGCCTGCATGAAATCTTGGATGAGTTCATAACTGGGTCATGTGGGGTCAAAAAGTAGGTCACTAGGTCAAATCCAAGGAAAAAAGCCTGTGAACACACTAGAGGCCACCACACTAGTATGAAATCTTACATATGTTTTGAAGTGAGTCATGTGGATTCAGTAGGTTTCTTGGTAAAATTCTAGAAAATGTTATCAACCCAGTGGCCACACTAATGGTCCGATCTTCACCAAGATTTCTAAAGTATGTAACTCTTAATTACTTGATGCCAGATGTGAGCCTACTAAAAGCCTGTGTCATCAGGTGAGCGATTAAGGGCCATCATGGCCCTCTTGTTAACTCTTTGTATACTTAGCACACTGATAAGGCAAATAACAAAGATCCAGTGATATATCAAAGGTTACTGGTGCCTTAAGATTTTTGCTTAAGAGTTAAAAAAATGAATACAACAAACAAAACACCAAACTGGCAGTTTTTTTTGAAATGTCGTCTTATAAAGTATTCCAACTAATGAATCAAATTCCAATTAAAGTTGCATGTAATACATGTTCTAACTTATCAAGTTATTTTCTTGTTATAACACACCAATCACAAATTTAGTACACATTTAAATGTGGTATCCAAAATGTTTGCCTTTATCAAATATGTTTTTTTTTCAAATCTATAAATAAGATTGAAAGTGTGATGGGGAGTTCAATAATTTATTTGGTTATCTGAGAATAAGGAATTTTGGTTCAAACTATTGGATACCACATTTAACAAGTAGATCAGGCACTCTGTACTATTCTATTTTACACTGCAACAAACTCTTGTATGTTTCCTATATGTGCTATTGTCTGAGAATGCCTTCTTACAATTTGGACAAGAAAAAGGTTTCTCTCCTGTATGTATCCGCTCATGACGATCTCTTCCGTATTTATTATGAAACTTCTTCATGCAAAACTTGCAGCCAAACTTCTTATCCATATGAATTAACGTGTGCTGCTTAAGGATATGCTTTGTGGTAAAAATTTTGTCACAAATTAAGCAAGTTCTTTCACTTATGTCACTTTCACCTTTCTTCGTTTTATCACTTTTTGTGACTGGTTTCAACATTGATGGTTCTACTAGACTTAAACCCTTGTTGGTAATGACAAATTTGCCAAGTGACATAACTGGTTTCTGCACTACATTAGTGAATGTTCCATCAGAGTTACCTCCCTCTAAAGATTTACTACTAATATGACATAAGGCAGGTTGAGATGTCAGTTTAATGTAGGCTGATGAAGATTGGTTAGAGGAACTGGTCTGAGATCCGGAGGAGCTTGACACAACATCTGATAGTTCATTGGTATTTGATCCTGCTGAATTGACAAAGGATTCTGACAACAGAACAACTTGTCCAGATGGAATATCAAGAAAGCTCTCTGCTGATTGAATCTCTAACTTAGGTGGAGGAACTGGACTAGTGGCAACTGGATGTGTTAGGTCTGAATACGTCAGATTGTCAGTGAGGATTGAGTCAACAGCACTTTTTGTGTCTGCGTCAGTAGTCGTTTTACTACAGCTATTATCAATATGATCCTGACAGGCAGACTTGTCGGCAAAGATCTGCAAGCACAAAGAGCACTGAAATAAATTGTTAAGCTCATTTGATGATGTACTTGTTGGCAAATTCATATAGGTCGTTTGTGGGAGACTTTGTGCAGGTTTTGTCATGAGGGCACAGTGCTCTTGAACGTGAGTCAAGCAGGCCTCGTGAGTTGAAAATAGGGCAGCACATAAAGAACACTTAAACAAGCATTGTTTCTTGCTCTCTGGAGATTTCAAACCCTCAGGACTAGCTAAAGAAGCACTAGGAGTTGAACTCACATTATTATATTGACTGTTAGCGAAGTCTGAAACTCCATCTGTAGGTGATTCTGTTATTAAACACTGTGTTGATGGAGTATTTGGTTGATCTGCCACATAGCCAGGTGATCGACTTTGGACAGGTGATGTTTGGGGCTCGGTAGAGCTTTGCACAAATAGGTTTTCTGATTTGATCTCTGTCACTGTAGAATCTGAAGTACTTGTCAAAGAGAGGTTTCCAAGAGAAGATGGAGACACACTGTGATTTTCTGGGGAAGAAGATGCTGTTCGAGATTTGTTGTCATTGGTGAAATGATGTTTTATATGCCTTATACAGCCATAATTATCTGCAAAAGATTTTTGGCAGATGTTACATTGGTAAGGACGATTGCCAACATGTATTCGCTCGTGACGGACAAGACTGTTCTGAGTAGATAACTGTTTTCCGCAATAACGGCACTTATATAATTTCATCATACACTTAAACGGCTGATGCTGTCTCAACTGAAGCTCAGTCTTGAAGGTCTTGTGGCATTTCTTACACTTACTGACAGGGGAATCAAAAAAGAACTTACTACGGCTTCTTGTTGACAATTTAGCTACATGTTTTTGTGATGATGATTCCAAAAAACCCTTCGATTCATGAAATTCTGGAGGCTCTGGTAGGCTGAAATCCTTCTCAATCTCTGGTCGGTTAGCAACTTCATTATCGTCTGTTAATATGTCTGGGAAATTGTCTGTAATGAATTCATTATCAGACTCCAAAGCTTTGCTAGGCATGTTTCTTTCAACAAAGTCTTTCTGAAACATATCGTCCAACTGAACACTGTCTAGCAGAGGCTCTAGTATTTCCTTCTCATCAACATCATCACTTGTCATTTTGTGTCCACCATCATTACCTAGGTCAGAATCTAACAGATTTTCATCAGCAAACCCCTTACCATTACTATCTTCCAGATGAAGACCAAGTTCTCTCCCAAGTTCCTCATTGTCAAACAGTTGTGATTCAGAGTCACTCAGATCAAATGTAAGCTTAGCTGATTTTATTTCTGTCTTCTTGCCAGATACAGAACTAGGCTTCTCAGTGGAGATGTCTTCAAAGTTTCGTTTATCCTGATCAGCAAGTCGAACTTGCCGTTTGTTCTGATGACTTTTCATATGTGTTTTACATGTTGTTTTGTCGAAGAATGACTTTGAGCATGTAGTGCATGAATATGGCTTGATGCCACTGTGTGTGCGGACATGTTTTGCCCAGGCACTTCCGTCAGAGAAAGACTTGTCACATGATCCACACTTGTAAGGCTTTTCTCCTGTATGGATTCTTCTGTGGCGGACATAGCTGTACCGCAGTGAAAACCTTTTATTACAGAACTCACAGACATGCTTTTTGGCTGAGTGAGTCAACAGATGAGTTTTCATAGCAGTTTTTGTCTTTGAGATCTTCTGGCAGATATGACAAGAATACCCTGCAGTGGAATCAATGCTCTTATCTGTTTTTGATGGTGAGGAGAAATGACTTGTTTGATGCACTCTCAAGGAATATTTCTCAAAGAATGCTTTACCACATAGGTTGCAAGAAAAGTTCCGATCCTCCAGATGTAATTCTCTATGTTTCTTCCAGGAGTATTGATCCCAGAATGATTTGTCACAAATACCACATTCCAACATTTTGTAATTGTTGTGGGACTTCATGTGCCTCTGATATCGTTTCTTCACTGAGAACATCTTGCCACACACACCACATTTGTACGACTTGGCCACATGCAGCCGTACATGTTGACTTAATGTCTTGTAGGAACGGAAATTCCTGGAACAAATCTTACACTGCAAGTCATTCTCATCCTCCTGCGTAGCTGCAACAAAACTTGATACAGATGATGCACTGTCGTTTCTTTCTGCTGCGTAGATAACTGATGCCGGCGTGACTTCGTACAGGTTCCCCGCTGGTCTGTCTTCTGTGATGGAGATTCTATCTCTGGATCGCCGCGGTGGATAGGAGACTGATGAAACCACAGGATTTGTATCTAAAGGTGATGAGAATAACAAACAATTCTAAGTCTCTAAAAATAAATTTAGACAAATTGGACAATGCAATTTTATTAAGAGTGTTAATGGTGAAACTATTATATGTATAACTTAAAATTTCAATTTCATTGCTGGTGTTAAAAAAATTCAGCTTCAAATAATAAAGACACACCTAAAGCTTTGAAATGTTTTTAAGCAGGTTTAATGTTGATCATTTGCTCTATTTGATCAATACAGGATCTTTAATTAAAAAAACAGTGTCCTCTTTTTCAAATTTTATGAAATGCATCGTTAAATGTAAAAAAATCAACACAAGTATTTCTTTGTTTAATCATATGATATTATAAGAACCACCAAGTATACATTGTTAGGATTACCTTTCTGGAGAGTTGAACTATTGTCATCACAAAAGGAACCAAGTTCATCAGCTGAGCTATTGATGCCCTCCTCTTTAAAAAATATAATCACAAAATAATAACATAATGCTTGATGAACTTTACTTCGATACACAAACAAAATTACAACATTATGCATAAGAAATGTAATAACTGTATATCTGTGGATTTTAAAAACAAAGTAATTCATATAAAGGACATGCATATGACATTTTACACCATTGCAAAGCATACACAATTATCACTTATCTCAGAATCTGCCCAAGTAACAGTTTACTTGCCTACTGACTTAACCTAGGATGTTTAATTATATGCTGAACATACATGCTTTTAAAAATATTTTAAAGAAAAAATTATTGAATTTTCAAAATCATATACCGGTACATGTACTATGAATGAAATGATTATGTAAGGACAAAAGAAGACTTTTGGCATCAGGAATAATCCTATTATCCTGATACATTTAATGCATACCTCCACCTTCAAGAAATTCGTTATTGATCACTCTGAAGATGAAAGATGGTGCTAGTCATGGTTAATAATTTATGCAAACAAATCTCACCAGAACAAAACGACAGGAAGTTTTGAGACAGCTCACTCTGTTTCAGCAAGAATCCTTCACCCTTCTGTGAGCCAAGCTGAGTTGATGTTCCATCACTGATACTAGCGGTCAGTATAAAGGCCTCCTCTCCTGTAGCTGACAGTCTTTCAATCTGATAAAATTTTTAACCTTGAAATTACTTTGTGTGCAGTAAATTTATTTTAATAATACAAAACTTTGTTTACATTAGTTTATACACTGATAAACAATACATATGGAATACTACGTCAGCGTGCGATCTATCGAGCCGGATTTTTTGAGTTGGCTGTGTAATACCCGGATTGCACGAGAGGCGTAGCCTCAAGCGCAATCCGGGTATCGTACAGCCAACGAGAACAATCTGGCTCGATGGATCGCACGCTGACGTAGTATTCCTTTTATTATATACCTTTAATAAACATTGAACACTTTTTTCTCGACCATAAATACATTTTCAGTTGGAACTATTTTTAACGCGGATTCATGTTCTATTTATAGAAAAGTAGTCCGTCATATTACGCATTTTCAGTTCACACAAGCAACAAGTAAAATACAAGAGTTTTTACCAAATACAACTGTATGTATTCAACAGGAAAACAAAAACTAATTTTAAAGATAAACATTCATAGGTATATAATAAATTAGTTTATACATTGATAAGTAATACAGTTTAACAGAATAATAATTGAATAATTTAGGGATGGTGTTATGAAAACAGTAACCAATAAATCTTTTCAAACATATGACGAGCTAACTGAAAGATTATCACCTGTGTACAGCAGTGTTTAGAATTAGATATGTCCATTATTTACACTTTCAATTTAGTCTTGTAAATCTTCAGATGTTAAGTTGGTAACATAGAAAGGCAATAATAAAATGATGGTATATGATATTATATATGATATTAATTGTAGTTTTGTTACAATAAAAAAGGCCCAGTGAATGTAATCAATAAATGAAGCAAATGAATGTGTAAAGCTTCAGATTTATGTGGTATTCACCTATATATCAGAAGGTGTGATCATTACTAAGTGTCTGTACATTATGTTATACTGTTAATGTCCATAAGATTATTTGGTTTGTGTTTGCTCATAAGCAGCTTTAACATAGACAATCTCAAATGGCAGAGTTGAGAGGTATGACATGCAAGTGGTGAAAACCGAATAGAGTCTGTGTTTTCAACGTTTAATACATTGATTGGGTGGTAGGGGTCACACCCTGATATCTTCCTTGACATTTTATTAAGTTATTCTCAGTCATTAATATTAACATTACACACTATACACCGCCTACTACTGTTAACATCATTAACCAGTAACAGAATTTGTAACTACTGTATTTTGCAGAATATACCCCGCGACTTTTTTCTTTAGGATCAGAGCATGCGGGATATCATCCAGAGCAGGGAATTTATTAACAAAATTTTATTCTGTTTGGGCGATCTGTCTAAAAAAAAAAATTGATCGATATTTTGCTTTAAACCCTGCTTTTGTTATTTTCATCATTATCATACTATTGTAACAGTATTCATGAACATATTCATTAAATTGGAAATTTAACCAACTTATTTAAAGGAAAGTCATATCTTATTGTTGTTCTAGCTATCAACACTTCTGCAGGAAACATATGAAAATATTGATCAATATTCTGCAGTGCAAGTTTTATAAGAAGCTATTTGTTAAGAAACTTCCTACATGCCTCTTCTCTACACAGCCCCTCACAAGCTTGTCATAACACGTCGTTATGACAACTTCAGGTGATTGTAAGCAAATGTACAGTGACTTGTAATAACCTGGTGTACTAAAGCAATTGAAACTCCTCTGGTAATTCCGTTCTCAGGACAATCATTCCTCGGATGTATCTGGTGCAATGATACTCGCGGAATTTAAGATCGTTTTGTTCGCCGGAAGTCAGAAGAATATGCTTAAAATGTAGTTTGCACACAACATAACAATGGCAGCATTTGTCAGCTGTTTCTCTGCTGCGCTGGGTAAAATAAACTTGGATGATTTAAATTTGAAGCAGCCACAAAGTGAAGTTTTACAGGCATCGTACTACAGTGAGCTATCATCCGAGCTGCCATCTTTGTTTTGACATCTGTCACAAAAGAAGTCCCATTTTGGGAAATGGCCAAAGATTATCCAAATACCTACATACATCTGAAAGATGATTCATGAATTATCCGAGGTGTTTCGATTGGTACTACAGGATACTCGCCTCTTATCTTTCACATCAGTGAGCCCATTAAAGAGATTACACATTTTATTTTCCTGCTTCCTTTGATCTTCGCAGACAGTCTCCTAATTTCCCCCATAAATTCTGGGCTTGCACTGTGCGACCAACATAGTCAGTTGTTGTTGTTATTGTACAGCTAAGCGAGGTGGGTTATTGTTCCATGAACTGGTGTTACATAACACAGGTCGCGCTGATTTGGTGTGATACACGAATGCAATTGACACATGTTTGACCTTACACTTAAGTTTGGGCAAATATGTTGAGGAGTATATACTGCTGCGGGGTATTTATTACCAAAATTTAAAAAATTCTTAAAAATGGCTTGGCGGGGTATACTCCAAGATGGGTTATAATATGCAAAACACGGTACTCAGAATTAATTTTAAAAGGTAGCCATATCGTACTTAACTATTAAGCAATATAAAATTTCAATTTCTGACATGTTTAGAACCACAAACACACACTTACAATTCATTCGTGTTATAAAGGCCCCAATAGAAAAAAATGCTGTTCATATGATGAACTTAAACAACATACCAAAGCCTGTATTTCATATTTGATCAGTTCCTGAAGAGCCTGTCGATACTCTGGAGATTGATTCTGTCGTCCAACTTCCTGAGACAACCTCATGTTTGCTGCAGTTCAATTACATCATAGGGCAAATGGACCTGTAAAAGGTTTTTAAGGTTTATGAATAAGATAATCTTGCATTACTAGGGTAGGAACTTATTTGTTTACTGATTATGTAATTATTTTTTAGATTCTGTAATATGAGGTTAACCTGATTAAGTTTTATGTTGACAATGTATGACAATGTACAGCATACAGACAATTGGCCAACAGGACAACTTCCAACTAATGATGATGTGATGCCCTATGCATACAAATCCTAAGTAACAAAAAACACAATTCAGTTGGAAAATTTCACATTGTGAGGTGTCAAGGAGTTGTACGTCGACAAACTGGCTTAGCCATGTGTCAGAGTTTTTCTCACAAATTAAAAATTGGGCTTTACCTCTTACATTGGGTTTAATCACATCACAATCACAATTGGAATTTTGTTTCAAAAGTGTCCTGTGTTTGTTTTCAATATACCTAACCAATAAACAGAAATATAGCTAAGTATACAAAGTTGGTTACCACAATTTAATGTTTTATATTTAGATTTGGACTAAAAAAATGCCACTAGTACTACTGGGAATTTGCTTTAAAAATTGTGAAAAAGTATAGAATAGAGCCCATCGCTGATTAAGTGAACATCTATGTAAAACAAGAGCACCAGAAGGCACAGCAAAATATCCCTTCAATTGAGCAATTTGAAACAAACTGCTGTGCACTCTTGTGCAATACAGTATGGCAAAGTTTTGGACTACACTCTGGGTTATTGCAAGAAAAACTGAAATTAAATTCGAATAACATTAAAAAAATCTTAAATCTGCCAAACTGCTGTGCACTGTTGTGCAATGCCTTCTGGCATGATTGTGGACTGCATTCTGGGTAAATGAAAAAAAAAAACAACATAGGGGAATTATATCAAATATACAAAAATTCACATGAGAGTAATGGCTTTTGTGTAAAAAGGGGCGTTAACTCAAAAATAAGAAGAGCAGAGTGCTGGTTCTTGTGCATTGCACTCCGTTTCAATAACATCTATCCATCTGTCAGACAAACCTCACATACGAAAATTGAACTAAGGAATAACTCCACTGCAATACATCTCAATAAGACCTATCTATGTATAAAGTTTCAAGTCAATAGCTTTCATAATGTATTAAGATGTAATGATGGCTATTAAAGTCACAAAAACATGGTGCATTTTGTTAATTATGTTAGTTCTGAATGTTACATTACTTGAAAACCTTATTCAACTAAGCTTCTCAAAACACATTCTAACATTTATTGTTTGCAAATGTCAGAACTTTATTAGTATTCGGATACCACTAATAAGCGGATATTTAAATACAAGGCCTAGATAGCATTTTAGCCATTAAGTTACCTTTACAGTGAAATTGTTCGTTAGATTATAAAACATTCAATGAAAACATGCACAATTCAGAAGAAATGTGATAGAATTCGATAAGCCTTAACGTCGTAATGACCCGATCTGAGACAAAATATCAGGACGTAGTGTCAACATTGGTAGATGGTAAATTCGACATTTAAACATTGGACAATAATGCAAATGCAAAAAGTGGGTTCTTGACAATTGCTTAAATATGCTGCTGGATTTTTTTTTATGGCTCACGTCTTTACTGTGGAAAACAGAAGTTACCTAAAAATTGCTCAAAATCTTTAAGAAGGGTTTAACCGGAAATGTTGTATCGATAACTAGCGGTGCCATTTCAGTATTTCTCTGATCCTCTTCCGGGGAAGAATAACGTTAACTTATTCTTTTGAATATTTTCGTATATGTTAAATTTAATGACATATAAAAAGCTAAGGAAATAATGATCTCTAATTACCAAAAGAACAAAAATAACAAGAAGTTGTAGTATTCCGATTAAGAAATATTTAAAGGAAACATCAGTACTTCATCTAAAGTTTGCAGATAGTTAATTAATTATTGAAATGTTTTACTTATATATAGATGTCTAATTTGTATAACGATTCGCAAAACTGTGAGAAGTCGTAACGTAAAAGTGAAAACCGCTGAATAAACCACATGCTTAAACTTTACCGGAAGTAACGGCAAGTATCTCATTTGCATACAAACTTTTCGAAACCCAAACACCCAGTGCAATGGTGACTTTGTCTTGCTCTGTCAGAGTTAGTGATGAGTAGGAATGGCAAATAACGGTCCAAGAAGGCATGGAACATCTACTATGAAAATAAGACTCACAGGTAAGTTCTGGAATATCGTATTCACGTCTTTGTTTTGGGTCCTCTGTCAGAAGCTGACCTAACAAGATGGCTGCTTTAAGTCAAGTCGTCCCTATATGGTCATGGAACGTAGAAAATATTGAAAGATGGCCTGAAGCTGTTGTATTTTTCATCACATAGATGTTAAATTTTGTTGTTAGACCTATCTGGTGCACGTTTAGATTGTTGACCAAGGTCACAATCTTTGAATTGCTGCGGCATACATCTTCCTTTTAGTGATTCATTTGTATTTTCCACATGAGTAACTTGGCAGTGCTTGAAGCATATCGTGAAAAATTATAAACATAGCAATGGAAAGAGGTAGTTGACATTCTGTTGTAAGTATGATTTTAGGACATAATTTCAAGACTAAAAAACAAACAAAAAAATTAACTACCGGGGCTAAAATTCACCTTCTTTAGCACTGTTTTTTCTTGGACAAGGGATTGTCAACAAGACTATCATGAATCAAAATTTACTTCACCAAATTTACTTAGTTTCTACTTTTATGAGAACACAACACATTAACTAGCAACAACAAAGAATAACTTTCCTTTTTTTACTTCAAACTTTTAATTAGTTTCTTTCTTTTCTTTATTCATTTGTTTTGATGAAGGTAAATCTGTGGACAGTTTTGTTGTGAGGCCATCTTTCTCTGCAGACTTAGTGTTTATATAAGTTTCAAACTCAATGTGGTTTGATTTAAATTACAATCAGTCTTCAAGCAAAGAATAAGTGTGATTATTGTCAAGTTGAAGTATGTTCATCCTCATATAAGGCGTGTAGGTATCATCTTAAAATATATTGGATCATGAGCAAGTCTGTGTAAAGAGGGCACACTATACGCAAGAGAGCAAATAATTTTTTGGCTGATTGGCTGTTTAGAAATTAAATTGAGTTATGAAACATGGATACACCATAGTTTTCTAAGTTGATTAACATTCAGTTTAGCTGGGGATTTTTTGTGATTTTTTTTGTTGAAATCTTTTTACAGTTTGGGCATTTCTCTTGTTCTCGATTCTTTTATTATTTAAAAGATAATGTTGGGAATATTTGTATTTGGGAAGATTTTTTTTTTTAATTAACACAAATAGGTGTATTGCCTATAGTCCTGTAAAAAAAAAGTCCAGTTTCTCAACCGTTCTCTTAACCTTTTAGACTAGGATTTTATTTCAGGC
Organism: Sinonovacula constricta; assembly: GCA_007844125.1. Classification (NCBI taxonomy): domain Eukaryota; kingdom Metazoa; phylum Mollusca; class Bivalvia; order Cardiida; family Solecurtidae; genus Sinonovacula; species Sinonovacula constricta. Next base: position 68,507,036 of record CM017555.1, read on the forward strand.
CTTTCTTGTCGGTCTTGTTTTATTATATTTTATTAGAGAGGGCAAAGGTGAACAATCATTGTATGAGGTAGCCAAATATTTCAAACTTACCATAATGGGCAATGGAAAAAAGATAAATGAATCCAAACAAAAATAATAAAAAAATAAGTTAAAGGAAATCCAATTTGAGATAGTTTATTAACTCAAGTTATATTGACATATACATCTTGAACACAGCATTTCAAAGCTGATGTGTAAATAAGCCAATGTCAATGTCATAATGAAAGTAATGGTGTCTATGAGGTCCACACTAAAGCTTTTTGCTCATACCAGAAGGTGAGAAGATCTGCTTCAAGAAAAAGATGTAGCAGGTATTGCTAGCAAGCTAAGTTGCTAGACACTGCTTGCATTCTACATATTGTATTCATATAATTACATGGATGAGCAAATTATGTCACCTTATCAATCAATTTGTATAAGCAATTAACGGGTATAACTATTACTTACATTAACATAAGATCTATGTTTAAGTTGTCCCTAATCAGACTTCACCTATGTATCCATTTATTTCTAGCAAGTTATTTTTTACGTTCTTACTATTAACAGCAACAATGTCAAATCCATCATTCTCAGCTGAAAGGCAGGAGGAGAGTTTTTATTGGCATACTGATAGCCATTAATATAGGCATTTTTGTCTGGTTAATTCTTTTTGCCAAAAAACTTGAAAATGATTTCATGCTACATGTACATATTTGGACATTCATTCAAGGGACAGATATTTTTGGTACATCCCTTCATTTATACGGAATGATAGGATGGTAAAGTGTAATACAAGGGTTTGATTTTTCTGTGGAAACACGTATTTCCATGGGTTTGGGTCAGCCAGGGACCATTTCTGCAATTCGCATAAATTTGAGACAAAAAATTATTGGAGGGGGGAGCGTTGGGGGAAGCAGTCACCTTGGAATCCGTTGAAGTTCCTCAGGTGCACGACAAGTGGCCGACTACATGGTAGAATTCCCCGTGGAACACCAATTGGCGTAGACAAAAACTTGATTCACCTTACCCAACTGAACGATTTGTAACTTGCAATTTCATTGGTTGTTACCCAACATTTTATCCAGACAAGCAACCGTCCAGAGGACAGAATTACCTGAGGAAAACCGATTCAAATGGACAACCAATCTGAACTCCTTGGATAATTTAAGAATCATCCTGAGGACTGAATTACCCGAGGAGTTCAGACTGATGGACAACGATTAAACTTACGATTTGTAGCACGTGATTACATTGGTTGTTACCCAACTGTTCATCCAATCAGAAAAGCTGTAGCTCAGTGATAACGCATCCGGTTAAGTTTTGATGGTAACTGTTGACAACTAGAAAATTATAGTGGTAAAAAACTCCGAAAATGTCACGGATTATTGAAGTATGGACGATTCTCACTTGGCGAGAGATGTAGATGTGGAATGTAAAAACAAATTAGGATTTTATTTATCAGAAAGATCAACAGTCCAGGAGAGTGTACATATATTCTTTGTGAGAAAACCATATCATATGGGTCTCAAGGACATATTGCTCTAGTTAGGTTCTATAGTAAAAATACTTTTAGTGAAATGAAGCTTTTGTGGACTTAAGAAATTTCCGAAATCCAAAAAATACATTCATCTTCTTTGTGGCTGTGCTTGGCCTTTGCTAGTCATCTCTTGTCAATTACATGGTTGTATATGTATTATGACTTCACATAATACATATCCATGTAAATATGTTGGATTGTTTAAAGATATGGTAATATTTTTTTTTTTACTTATGGACTGGTCTTTTTTGTTGTTCATATGACACTGTTAAATATATAGCCACACTTTTATGCAGTCCCTGTGTTCTTATTCTTGTCATCTCCTATGTTCCAAACACTTCTTACAGTGAACACCTTTAAAGTACTTAAAGAGTTTTAGAAAACAAAAGAAAGATTTAACTCTGAGTTAATATTATATTTGATAGTATTAGGCTAAATATTTACCCTAAAATGTCTTTTGCAAAAAACTATTTTAATGGCCAATTTTAGTGAAATTTTGAAAAAGAAAATATTCCTTTTCAGGTATATCTATATATTTTATGTTGATAATTTTATTTTTCTCATAGCATACATTTTATTTCGTATCTGACCAATCACACCCCTGGTAATAACTATAAATGTCACATTATCAAGTATAAGAGGTGGCATTTGAACCCTATATTATTCATCGTGAAATACTTGGTATGAAAAAGACCATTCAAAGCTTTTTTTACATAGTTTATCTTTTTTTCCTTAAAAGTTTTAATATTGATAAAATAACCATTTATAGTAACTTGTATAATATTATTTTATTAAGTTGATCTGCTGAGGACACATATGACTAACAGTGAAACTATTTTTTCTTTTTCAGTACTCTGTGCCAAAAACATATGCAAGAAAGATTTTTTCCGTGAGTATACTTATTTATGAACATTTTACTTCACTCACTCAAGACCTTGTAATTTTCTTCCTCGTTATTTCTCGTTGTAACATGCCCTTTTTAAGCTCGTCTGAGAGTATGCTTAGGTGAACTATTGTGATAACAGCTGCATTTTAATACAACAACCAGGGCTTTTTCAGCCTGTCTCACAGGGCCGATATTCGGCCCCGTTCCCAATGCCAAATAGCGACCACTTTTCCCAATTTCAAGAAAAAATTCCCATCTCATAAATTAATTCCCATTTGAACCGAAATGCCTTTTACCTTTAAAAATAAATAACCAAGAAACCATAAAATCAAGAGACTTTTCCAATTAAGCGAATCGTTTGTTTACTTTTGATCGGTGATCTGTGAAAACTTCTTTCCGTGAATTTATGTATAAATGTATCGGTGAAAACGTAAACTCTTACCCAGCCGTATACCGTAACGCAAGTTGAAGATGCATCACGGAGCCATTCCAGATAACATTGTAATCAATATATGGTTTAAAAATTAACAGAAATTATTTTTATTTTAATAAACAAAAGTATTTTCGTCATAACTGTTTGACTGCGTATAAAACAGAAAGGAGTTATGAAGCAAAAACGGTACATGCAGAACCGGCTTTTATACTGACCCGCGAAATATAGTGACGAAAAATGTCATACAATAGTAAATACTACGCGATCTAGAATCTTCCAACTTCTGTAGATAATGACCATAATACCATCCAGCACAGAAGCTGTGGAGAGAGGGTACAGCACCATGAACCTACTATGCACTTCTTTGAGAAGCTCCCTTGGCCAGGAAAAACTGTCCAATTTAATGAGAATCGGTATTGAAGTTCTTGCAGAGCTTTCTGAACAAACTCTGGAAGAGCTCTGTAACACTTTCAGGGACACAAAAGCAAGGCAGATTAACCTTTAATGCAGAAAAATAAATGTTGAAATTTCCCAATTGGTTTGATTTGTCGATACTTTTTTCCCAAATTTGACTATTTACCGCGTCAAAAATTCCCAATTTAGGCTGGGGCCTTTTTCCCCCAAACCCCTGAAAAAGCCCTGACAACAAACAGTTGGCACTCATTAGTTTCATGTAATACAAATTCCCGTGTGACCCTATGCAAGTGGCATTAACTCTTACCTTGCTACAGTTTGTATAAACTCGTGCTAATTTCTTAGTTTTCTTGCATATACAGTATACAGTTCACAAGGTATATATTTCTTGCATATTTAGTATGCAGTTCTCAAGGTTTATATATATGTATACTAATAGGGATTAAGCAGCAGAAAGTGTAGATTCTGACCAGATTGCTCCTATCAGGGAGCTAGCTGAGCTGGAGCTATACAGTTTGCCTAATCCTTAAAAATAGAGTAAGACAGTTATATTTGTTTATAACTATAGTTACCTCTAGAGTTTTTGGATAAGACTGTTACAACACATCAGCTCAAATGATTCAAATCTAAGAAAACTAAATTCAAATTATGCAGATCCTGATCAGAAAGATTCCAACTAGCTACACAGGACCAGCACTGGTTACCCATGGATCTATTTATAATAAGCAGGCTGTGAGTTTACAGACAATACAAGTGATATGTTACTGAGCCCTCTGACCCAATGTAGCTAGCAAGTCTGGCACCACTGACTAGTTGTGGCCAGAAAATCTTGACCACACAGACTGACCTCCCTGGGGAATATGTCTGGCTCCATTAGGATGTCTGGTAGCCCTTTCTCTCTGATATCAAAGCTTGCAGGCTTTAGTTTATTAGAAATCAATACACAAAAGCATTACTATAATTGGGCTGATGCTTTATGAGTGTGGGGTGGGGATAATGCTATTTTAGGTTCTGAAAAACAAATAGAATTGACAAGATTTCCGAGACTATTTATTATTAAATAGCCTATTTCTAATGAATGAGGAACTAATTTTAAATGACCTTTTGCTAATAAATAGGAAACTATTTCAATAATGTCTTTCTAGTGAAGGGGGAAACTATGTCCCATGACCTTCCAATGACCTCTATTTTATAAAGGTGAAACCTTAGTCAGTGGTGTATCTCAGATGAAAGAATATTTCAAGCTCTTTTATTCAAAGATAAAGATGTACGTTTTTGCAAATTATTATAGGAATTTAATTTTCTTTTGCATTTGCATGTTTTAAAAGTATGATGGAAATATGACCAATTGAGACACCTATTAAGCTGGGATATATATTTTTTATATATTTTATTTCAATGTCATGTTCAAATATATTTTTTATATATTTTATTTCAATGTCATGTTCAAATATATTTTTTATATATTTTATTTCAATGTCATGTTGAAAGCATTTTGATAGAGATTTGTAGAAGTTTGCTTATTTGTGACTTTTTAATCTTTCTTTCTTTTTCTGTGCCCTGTGATTCTTTCCCCTCTTTCACTTCAAATTTTGAAATTCAGAATCCTGTCTATTGATCCTTAGTTTATTGTATAAAATAGAATCTAAAACACTTCTAAACAAGAAAACTTCCATCATGTTAACTTTTAACTCTTAGCCTGCTAAGCATGAAGTGATCAAGGCTTAGGCATAGATTGTAGATCCAGGTCAGCCACTTACCTATTAGTGTTGTCTGATCAGATTCTAATCTGATCATGCTGAATACTGGTGTATGGTTGTAAACCAAAGTCTTTGTACTAATAAAACATATCCATCATATCAACTTGAATCAATTCTACTATATGGACTATATTTAGAACCCTAACACTAACTTTGTGGTTAACCTGTACTCAACTTTGTGATATAAAATTCAATGAATACACACAATGTACCCACTTAAGACAATAATAATATTGATATGATGTACAAGCAAAGCTTTGATGTGGTTCTCTATAATTTCTGCCAGGAATCGATAGTTAAACTTGTGCTTAAATATATAACCGTCGAGCAAAAAGAGACAATGTATGTAAAAATTGCGGTTCAACTAGTGTACATACACTTAGAATATACAGGTTTAATTGAAGTGCAAGAAAATTATTTTTTAGAATTAAAAAAATGGTATCTTCAATAAGTAATATGGTTACATTGTCCTAAACAGTCATAGAACAACCATTATGAGCTGACAGTGTTAGAAATTAGCCTTGGGCTACTCAATTTCAGCTTGAGCTTACGCTTTTCCATAAATACTACCCTGATTGAATACCAGTTTTTCCAAATAACAAAAAAGTGAAGCACTAACGGACAAATTTTACTCAGTCAAAAGCTATATACATGTACTATATTAATTTTAACTTCAGACAAATAGAGATTCTGTTGGGCTTATACAATTTTCTATTTAAAAGCCTGAACCAACAAAGTTGATTCAAATCCCAAATCACTACAATGAGCTCGGCATTATCAAGGCATCATACACTAATGTTTCTATTTAAGTGTCCTAGTCACAGTTAATGGAATATATGATGCATAGAACCAAATAACCTGCTCTTTATATAGACTCAATGCTTTTGATTCAACCTTAGGTCAACACTATCATTTGCAGGATTGCATGTTGAAATCTGGTACCTCTGATTCTTGGTTGTTTTTTTTTAGTTTTAACTGCATCTATGAATGGTCAAATAAGAATCATAACAACCATAAGATAACAACCATAAGCCTGTTGAATTTTCAATCACCTAGTAGAAATTATACGAATCTCTTACTATTTGTGCTGGATGCACAAGAAAGTGAATACTTGTATCAGAGTCTAGGTCAGTGTAACCCTGTGAGCGACAGTTTGGTCTGTGTGCACAGTTCCCAGATTTATGTAGTTCTTAGCCTGTTAAGCATAAATTGACCAGGCTTACATAAATAATGGACATCAGATGACAATCTACTATATTTGCTGAAAAGTCTCTGTCAATATGTCTAGATCCTTATGTGTGAAGTTGTTAGCAGGTAACTCAGACTATTGTATAAGTAACTAACCAACATATAGCATGATAAGGGAACAGACTGTGGTTAATTCACCACTTCCTAATGTAGTTACACTGGCGAGACCCCTTCCCATCACATATATTAGTTCTTATCATACTCCATTTATTAATAAGCTATAAAAATCGTAGTTATTTGCTTATATCTACATGCAAATACATCATGCAGATCCTGATCAGCAAGGCTTCTATTGGCTGCTGGCCGATCTAGATCTTCACTGTTTGTCTAAGGCTAATAAATGTGTTCATAGCAAGCAGTTTTTTTACTCTGTGGTGAGAGATTCATATTTCAAAGATGATTATACAACTGATTTTACATTTGTTTGTAGTTATAACATAAGCTGATTATGATGATGTAGCTGTTGGGTCCCTTGTGGCTCAGTAAGAATATAGCTGGCCCCATGGATGTTTGCCATTAAGAGAACAATATCAAAAACAATACTGGTACAGTGTCCTTGCTTTTACTTAGCAAATGATTTTACATTATGTGATGGTTATTGGGCTGATAATTTTATGAGGTGTGGTATCATTTCAAATGTTCATAGTATGCTATTACAATGAAGGCAGTATTTTTTTCTGTTTAAAGTGAGCAGCATCTCTGGTAAACTGATACATTGTTGATGAAATGGCAGATTTAACAAACAATAATAAGTGTCGTAACAAAAATAATGATTATGTTTAGTCATTGTATATATAATATTTAATCATAAACAGTGTGACATTTAACTACATCAGTATATGTGCAATGGTACCAATAGTCTGCGTAGGGTGTCTCTGGAGACCTATTAGGGTTATCCATAGAGCATCAGCATGGTACAGGAGGCCGCAGGTTGGATCCTGGGATTTGACATACCGGTAACAGTTGTTTAAAAAAGTAATAGCATAGCTCCCTTGTTAATGCTCAAGCATATATAAGGGTAGTTTCACGAATGGTTGGCCCATTGTTAGCATAATGAGACTGGGTGTTCACAGTTCATGGCATGCTATACACAGTGAAAGCAGCACTATATCTGCTTATAGTGGACACTTTCTCCTAATAACTGAAATATTGTTGGAGGGAAGATAAACCCAATAAACAAACTTATAGTCTATTGACTATATCCCAGCATAGGATTTCAACCTTTATGCTAGAGAGAGAGCTTTTATATTAGTAATACATAACTTCTGTGCACTAAATAACTCATCTCCTGAGATAGGAGCCCACTAAAACAATCCCTAGCCACAAGTCTTCTAATACTGTTCCATACCCACGTGTCAGACTTTAGGCCTTGCCATGCTGTACTAACTGATTAGCTCAAATAAATTATTATTTTTTGCTAACAACTTAATGCTATTCACAAATTATGTATATTTTTCCAGAGATCTGGCAGCAAAAGGTGCAGAACCTAATCAGAAATATATCTGCAAGATCTAGATCTAAACTACTTGCCTATGCCTATCAGTTTGTGCTTAGCAGGTTAAGAGTTAAGAAGGTAATTGCTTAATCTGGGATGTAACAGAATCATGTGCAAGGGATGGTAGAATTTCAGATGTGAATCAGACTGATGGGTGAATGGTGAACATGTACATAGACTTGTTGGATGCAGCAGGTATCAACCTCTGTATAAAGTTAGACAACTGAAGCTATTTCTTTATCATTTGACTGATTATTGTAATTTTCTTCTAGGTTTGCATTATTCCCAATCTAAGTAGTAGATGGCTTGTAAAAGTAAAAAAAAAATTTTTTCAAATTAAATAATTCATTTTATGTTCTGATTTAAATTAATTCGGTGGAATAACTTTATATCATAAACAATAACATTAACACCTTCAAACTTAAGGTGCAAGTATATATAGTAGAGAAACTGTCTGTTTTAGATTCAGTGAAGGGGGAAACTATATATTGGAGCTGTCAGAAAAGGATCTGCCAGGCTTAATGTTGTACTCAGAGTGGTGATACCTCGTAACAAAATTATTGAAGAAGCCACACTTAATAAAATGAGTTGTTGTGATTGCTTTATTTAAATCCATTTCCATATTGTAATCTGATAGAGCTAATTTATGTGAAATCATGCTGTGTTTGTAGTCACATGTGCAGTCATATGTTTTAGATAATGTTATTGGCATACCTGTAACTAAGTTAACTGTCACTGTCACCTGATGACTGACATTTTCTTGGTGGGTCATTTAACCCTTTATACATACCCACTGGTCATTTTCAATGCTACATTTATTAATAACCCAGACTTAACTCAAGTATATTGATTAAAGCTTCAGGCAAAGGAAACATTACAGATATAGAGACTAAGCAACAATATTGTAGATATTGATCACCGGACAGCTGTCAGCGGTAGCTGGCTGGTCTAAATCTACACTATTAAAGAAAGCCTTCATTCAAGCTAAGCAGGCTGGGAGCTAAAAACTTGACTAAGTTTCAGGTTCTGCATTGTGCACATTCCACAACGATCGTTGACAAATTCCCAACAAATAATTGCCTATTACCACTATTGTCTCTACCTCAAGTGTACTCATTCACTCTTCCAGAGTGCATATCTGTCAATAGCACAGCCTCCTTATCCATCTGTACCCTGTTACATTGTAGATTTGCAGCTCCACTTCACTGTTCAGCCTTTCTTTCATGCTCTCATTAACCCATTGCCTCCTTCTTTTATTAAGATTCGATAATATAAGTCCAAAGATTTCTGCATACAAAAATAACAACAAAAAAAGCTGGTAACTTGGTAGCAAAAAAGTGTCAGAAGCTGATTTGGATCTACACTATTTGCCCAAACCTTATTTGTGTTTAGCAGACTAAGTGCTAATACTCCTACTTAATCAATACCCTTTTATATTAATTCTAGCATAAAGTGCTCATTTATGTTTGAAGTTATTGATTATAAGAAGCTAAAATGCAGGGAAAATGGCCAGGATAAACTGAGTACTTTGTTAACCATATACAACATAAGACTGTCATTCTTTTAAGTCATGTTTATATATTGATATTTCCTGCTTAGGGTTTCAGTAAATTGTGCATTTAAATGCTATATTAAAATCTTCCTGTTCATTGTCCATCATTTTGTTCAGTTATAGTATAATTTGAATGTCACAACCATTTCTGTACTTAAGTAGCTAAGAAATAACCTAGTTATACAATCTTTTACATGACATTCATAAGCACTTTACTCTTTAGTCTTACTTAAATAATGCCTTACCTGTTTTCATATTTATAACTTTTTGCTGGCTTTTAGTGTAAGAACTAAGTCTTGAGTTACTATTTAAAAGCAATGGATGTGGTTATTAAATGCTGATAAATTTAAAGACTGCTTTGTTTGGTTTGTACCAGTGACCAATTATGTTGTCCATTGTTTTAAATCTCATCCTGCTTAGCATGAATAATCAGGCTTATGAGTATAGTGTAGATCTGGATCAGCCATCTCCCAGGCAGCCTGCTCCAGCTAGGGGCCCTCTGTTTAATGGCTGCTGAGGCTGCAGCAATTTGTAAAGGCATGTTTACATGTATTTATAAGAAGATGACTAAGAATAATTTTAAACATTTAAATAATGAAATGTAGAATAGAATGGGGTAATATAGAATGATATTTTATATTAAGAGGATGGAACAGGCTGAGATTATTAGGGGAACTTGAATAGTTGGAGACAAGGATTTGAACCCACACTTTATGGTGTTAAAGGACAACACATTTGTGACTTTACTGCCCACTGAAGGACACATTCAACAGTGCTAGTGACCATTTAAAGTTTTGCTAACTCTGCCCAGCCAGATGGGGCAGTGTCTGGAAATCCCAGACCCTTTGGTGCATTTATGTAAATTGGTGGCTTAGATAAGATCAGCTGGACTCTTGTCTGAGTGCTGTGGTAGTTGACTGGCTGTGTGAAACTATGGAGAAGAGTTGGTGTCAAAACCTAAATTCTGAATAGGAACTTTTAGGTAATTGATGGAAATAACCAGTGAATTTACTTCCTTTGTTACCATATTTCTTTTCCTATATTTGTGTGCAACTAAGTGTGCCATATGTAAGTAATAAACCCTGTCATGACAGAACAAAAGATATTTTCCATTGAAGCTTGAAGACATAAAAACTATAATTGAGTTGCCTGAAGCAGTCAGATGACAGTAGTTAGTTTGAAGGTTACATTATTTACATAGGTTTTTAGAATTTTTGTTCAATGGTATTTTTCCTGTAGTTTTTACTGTATAAATTAATGATGGTATTGGTCTTTATGAAAGTGTTTGGTATTGGTTGTGTGGATCATAATTTTGTTTGTTTCTTTGTTTATTGGGTTTATCGTCCCACCAACAGTATTTCAGTTATCTGGAGACGGTGTCCACTTGAAGCAGATATAGTGCTGCTTTCACTGTGTATAGCATGCCGTGAACACCTGGCATGATATCACACCCAGTCACATTATCCTGACACCGGGCCAACCAGTCGTGGAACAACCCTTATATTTGCTTGAGCGTTAGCAAGGGAGCAATACCACTACCATTTTTAACGACTTTGGTATGTCTCGGCCCGGGATCGAACCCGGGGCCTCCCGTACCTGTCATAATTTTGTATTACCAATAATATTGTTAGCTTTTAACTGAAGTTCACATTATGCATATTTGTTAACACATGTTTCTAGTGGTTGTATTTTGGTTCAATGTGACATTTTGCACAGATCAAGATATTTTACCTGAGATTTGATCCTAGTATGCTAGCTAAGAATTTATTAGGCTCCTTCAAATAGTATAAAGTACAGAACAGCCTGCTTCCTGTGGTCTGTCTGTCTGATCACAATCTACACCATTTGCTGCTAATTCTTTTTCAAAACATGTTGTTACCTACACGATAACTGTGGCTTTGGTGTTGGTCATATACAAATAAAGCAGGTTAAGAGATGGAATGAAATGTTAGTGCATGAACTATGATTGACTTGTGAAAGGCTACACTGCACAGCTGGAGTTTTGTCTAGCAGTTTGTTTTAGTTTACAGTTGATTAAGTTTTCACACAGTAATTTCCACTGATCCATGCCACCGGTAAAGTAATACCTTATAACTTTTAGATGATGACATCAAAGGGTGAATTTATTAATGTTGGGAAATGTCATTATTTAATAATCATTTTAATTGTTGAGCCTCAGGAGAAATGATGATATTTAGACCTACGTTAAAACAGTTTTCATTCTTAATGCAGGTATACAATGCAAAAGTTACAAAATGTGATCAAATGTTGTATTTGTAAATAGAAATACGCATTTCAGTATTGAATATTTTGAAATAGGTAAATATTACACTTATAATAAACTACTTACTTAAATCCAATTAACAGAAACAACAACTTAGGTCCTAAAAACAAGAAAAAGATTATCTACTAGTTTCAGCCCTTCATCGTGTCTTTATCAGATAAAAAATATGAGATCTCATTTATTAAAGTTCACTGTTTGTTACAATTCATGACAAAGTCTGTAGATATGGAAACATTTATGGGGACCTGTGGTGTTAGATTCCTTTTCTATGTTTCTGTGCAGTGTCCTATCGTTGTATATGAGTCTAATTAATTCTTAGTACTTACTGAAGTATTTAAAAAAATGTCCTCCTATATATTTGTTTCCGTACTCATATTTGATCATATATGTTGGAAACCATTTTTACTACCATTTATGCTTTGAAATTAGTGTGTTTTTTTAGGTACAATTAATCATTCATATTTTTTTACTTATATAACCACATTTATTAATTAGGTCATTTACAATATTAAATATTAAAATAGATAACAAGATTTATTCCTATAACAATGTACAGTTTTTACCTGAAGATCATCGATTATCCAAACAGTACTTTTGAGTTTTTGTATCAATTATACCATGAATTGTATTAGTTAAATCAATCTTATTTAATTAACATTGTGGGTTTCTGTGCGGTATATATCCACCTGTTCTGCCTAATGTACATTTATTACTCCAGTTTCCTATCTCATGTTAACTGTTGTTGTTTTTTTGCTTGCAGGCCTGCCAGATCCCTTTGCCAAGATCACAGTTGATGGCTCTGGTCAGTGTCACTCCACAGAAGTTTGCAAAAACACGCTCGACCCTAAATGGAACCAGTATTATGACCTGTAAGTATGACAGACCTGGGGTTGTATTTCTTTTTTTACTTTAACTAAGAAATGTTCTTTAATCTTGAACGTGTCCTTAGATATAAGTAAATTTCTTAAATTTCATTAATACAATTCTTAAAACTAAGAAATTTCTTTAATATTTTCTTTCTTTCTGTTAAATTTAAGGAATTTTTTTTAGTTTCAGTGAGAAAATATTTCTTGTATTCATCATGGATGGGACAGTTAATTCAAATGAAGTCAAAGCCATGACTTAAAGGTGGTAGCCGACAAATGTTTCATTAAACAACCAAATAAATCCCTGTTACATGAGTAGATCTCGAGAAATTCTGTTTATTGATGTCATATGCCTGTTTGAAAAGTAAAAACAGAAATGCCACAGTCTGCTTTAGAAAAATGTATTTCCTATTTGAGCCATGCTACAGTTAGCTATTTTTAAATTGAGAAAACCACATGACCACCCATGTTTTAGCTCATCCGCGTCATCAGCTCTGACGTTGATGTCTATTTTTAGCAGGAATCCCAGTCATTCTTATTTATTCATTTTTAAAAGAATGAATGAAAGCCTTGATTAACGAGTTTTACTGCCCAGAAATTGAGATACTTATGAACCCCGTCAAAACTAAAGTATGTATTTTCTGCAGAAATAATTATTATACACCAATACCCCAAAGAGAGGTCAGATATTGTTAGATATATTTGACATTGACAAACTGTCGGATACCACCTTTAAAATTGAACTCTGCCTCTCGTGGTTGATTGCTAGAGTCCCAGACTTGTAACTCCTCTGACAGCCTAGACTCACATTGCATGTGTTGGGAGTCTGATTTTGATCAAAGGACTTAATGTGGGAAGGTCCTCCAGCTGGTCTTTGGTGAACAAGTGGTACTACTCAGACATTTTTGTCTGATGTCTTCCTGCTCTAAAATAGCTACAATGATCTTTACTGTGTGGCTGCTATCAATTTAAAAATCAACACAAATGGTCTAAACTCACCATCTAAAACTCACTTTTTTCAAAAAAATAATGGAGCTATTTTTACGATACTCTCATTGACAATCACATTGGTTAACCCTCTTGTAAAATGTTTAAAAAAAAAGATACTTCAAACTTGGAACACTTGTTCACTATTAAAAGTAAAACCTATTGCAAAAGGGCTGGTAATCCCAATATTAATTTTGGCAGAGTTATGCCCCTTGTAAATTTTATCCAGCATTGACAAAATTGGAGTGTCTGGTGTACAGGCAGGTATAAGTAAACCCAAGCCTTTTTTGTAGTGTTGATGTGATTGTCACATAATAAAGTACACTTCAGGTGACATATACAGTATCGGACATTTGTCTGGAAACACTTTGTCTTAAAAACCATGACATGAGCCAATTTTACTTAAGAATGTTTGTTTAATATTGGCCTTAATCTTTGCTCTCGTGAGGTTTGATATATGAGTTGTTCATTCAGCTTTATCAACAATTTAGGCAAAAAATTCTGATTTGTTTTTTAAAATTCATCCGACATGCTATTGTGAAATACATAACATTTGAGGGGCCCATGGCATAGTGGTAGTCCACAGTAGTGCTCTGAGTACTGTTTTAGCCTGTTAAGCCTGTCACTGTTCGGGATGAAATGTGGGAATGTTTTTTAGCTCACCTGCCATGTGGCTGTGGTTCTACCCAGACACGTTTTCTGAGGTCTTCCTCTATCCAAACGACTGGACTTGGCTATAATGATAATAATCAATTGCTGTGATACAAGGAACAAACCAAACATCGTAATTTAGTTATGGATTGTTTGATTATGAATCTCTTGAGTCAATATAAATATTACTTGTAATATGTCAGCATGCTGATCGGGAGGTCGCAGGTTCAAACCCCAGCCGGGTCAAACCAAAGACTTGAAAGTTGGTAGTAGTGACTTCCCTCCTAACGCTAGGGGCTAAGGGGACAGTATAATGCCTGACTCATCGGTGTCAGTATAATTTATCGGCCGGGTTCAGTCCCTGGGCACCTCATAAGTGCTTTTGTGCTATAATGATAGAAATGTCGCTGCACAGTATTGGCAAAGATGACGGCAATTCCCATCCCTAGGCTCCAAATTATGGCCATATGCAAAGCAGTTCAACCTTATGTTAAGTTTGTCCTTATAATAATATATTTTGTCAATAATCTGTGCTCATTCTTTAGTCATCAACATGCGATGTTGGCATGAGATATTGTAACAGACTTGGCAGCAAAATGTCTTATTGATACAAGCTAAGCCTGCTTAGAGCAAGGATGTCCTCGGCTGGCCTGTGGTGTATCAGTAGTTTTAGATAGATAGTCATCTAAAGCTTTCATCCACCAGTTTAATTTGAAGGTAGTGTGGCTGTGACTTACTAAATCTATGCAAAACAGTTTTGCTAAATATGTACTTGCTCTAAAAATAAAATATATAAATAATAATGAAAAAAATAAATGAGTATTTGCCCTTTACTTAAAATAATTTACAAATAATAATAAAAAAATGATTTGCATTAGAAAAAAAGAAACATTGTGCTAAATAAGTATTTGCTCTTCATTAACATAATAACTTTTTTTATGATAGCCAAAAGAAAAAACAATGATTAGAAATAAGACAAAGCCCTGTTAAATGTAACAGTTACATTCCTTTCCATACAACATTATTTTAAAAAATGGAGTTAAGTAAGGCAATGTGTTATAAAATTATAATGTGTGCTTCAGGTACATCGGCCCGAAGGACTCGGTGACAATAAGCATATGGAATCACAAGAAAATCCACAAGAAGCAGGGTGCGGGCTTTCTGGGCTGTGTTCGCATCATGTCCAATGCCATCCAGCAACTTAAGGATACAGGATGTAAGTATTTTATGAAAGACTAACATACTTCATTTTAATAACATTTTTTACTGCTCTCATGCAAGAGGTACAAAAACTTCTGGTAGAGATTTAGCACAAAATATTGTAGATCCTGAACAACTACATAGTAATCTAATTCAGTAAACATTGTGACAACATACTTTTGAGATCATGTTACATTATCGTTCAGGTACTTCGCCCTGTCTTCAATATCTGTTTAATGCAGAGATCACTATACTGCTTGTTGATAGATTCGGAAAGATTGAACATTAAGAGTGATATTTTTCACAATTTGTAATGTCTAACAACATAGGTATTGTCCAAAATCGTCTTTTTATAGACTAAAGTACGAATTTATGCAGAAATTATGCCTAAATTCCCCAAAATTATGGAAAAAAAAATTCTTTCATGCATCTCTGCAAGCAAACTGTAGGATACCTCCTTTAAAAGATAGAGGACTGACTTTCTTGTGAAGTGAAATCATTAACATTTTGAAATTATCACATTTAATGACCGACTATTCACTGTTTGAATTAAAGGGAGTTAATCACAAATGCAAGCCGCTATTTACTAAGGGAGATAATTATGCCTCCATTTATTATTTATTCAAGATTATATTATCTCCCTTGCTTACCTACTTTTTATGGGGGGGGGGGGGGGAACCTTAAAATCATTTATATATTTATAAAAGTTGCCACAATTATTTAACAGATAAAAGATTACCATGTCATGATATGTTATCTTTCTTATTAAAAGGGTTTTCAAATATAAGCACATGCTCATGGGCTGTATTACTAACTGAAAATTTGTGATATTACAGTTTGTGCCAATTTATTGACATTTGATTCTTTTTTTTGTGACTTATAACAAGTGTGAGAAGCCAGAAATAGGCATTAAAAATGTAGCTATAACCTTGATCTTTAAAATAACATCTGCTTAAACTGAAACTTGTGAAACTGGCTGGAAGAGCCATTCTGTCTGGGACATTTCTGCATTTAAATGGCAGTCAGTAAAGGACAGGTCTTGTATTCTGGTACTTTTGGCAAGATTCCAGTTGAAAGGTCAAAGTTTTAGTCCTCTGTGCTAATGATGCTGGTGGTATTTGCAATATGTTTTTTTCCTGATTGGGTTTTTACTGTCTAAATGAAAAAATGTAAACCATGTGTAGATAATAATTATTGATAAGACTCATATATGATTTGGTTCACAGAATATTTTTAAATAGCCTTAAATGGCTGTCTGCTAGATAAAGGGAGATTATTTTTTTTGGGGGGGTGGGGGGGGGGAATTTATTACCCAATATTTGAAAAACATTTTAACTAAACATATCACTTATATGGCAAAGAAGTACATTATTGAAACTTATACAGCATAAAACTGCTTAAAAGTTTTTATTACAATCACTGGTCGAAGTTTACATAATGAAAATAGCTTATAAAAAATTACAATAATCATTAAGCAGGCTTATGTTGCACTAAGAAAATGGGCATTGTCACTTTTTAATGGCAATCATTAACGCAGCCATAAGTAAAACGTTATATTTTCCCTCTGCGGTGATTACTACACATGCTATTTTGACATATTCATTTATTAAAACCCGAGTAAGTTCAGAGAGCCAATCAAACTTGACTAAAATCATGTTTGACAACATTATTGAGGTAAATGTTTTTTCTTTTGGTCATTGTTTCCTAACAAGTTAATGGGGTTTGTTTTTCATTACTCTAAGTACTCATGGTGCTTGCACTGTCTTGTTGTGTAAACAATACATTGTCAAATGTAATTTATTTCATAAAGAAGGACCAGACACCATTGTCAGTAAATTAACATAAGAAGTCATGGTCTTGCATAGCGTTTCACGTATGTAATGATAACATGTATGCCCATCTTGAGAATAAAATGTGTCCGCATTGTGTTGCTGAGTAGAAATAACACTTAATTATTTAAACTGGCTTGAAGATGCCTTGAATATGCACAGTAAACTCTGCGCTTAAACATTCAGTTCATGTTTGGGCTCCTAAAGTACAAGTCAATTCTGTAAGGTCTGTGTAGTTTCTAAAATAGCATTCACATATTTTTTAATATATATATATTGCATTACATTTTATGTAACAATAATTAGCCAAAATTAGACATGTTTGAAATGACGTAATAGCTCCATTTCTGCCGCCTTTTCTTTACTTCTCTGCAATCCTTATCTGTCATTGTTTATTTTCAATTTATATTGTTTTTTCTGTGCCATCTATCACATTTATGTGTCAACAGACTGTGTGTCCATGTCTGTGGATTTGGCTGCCATAATGCCGGACTGTGTGTCCATGTCTGTGGATTTGGCTACCATAATGCCGGACTGTGTGTCCATGTCTGTGGATTTGGCTACCATAATGCCAGACTGTGTGTCCATGTCTGTGGATTTGGCTGCCATAATGCCAGACTGTGTGTCCATGTCTGTGGATTTGGCTACCATAATGCCGGGCTACTTTTCTCCGTAGTATCCCTGATTTCTATACCTGAAAGTAAAATAGCTAGGATGTTCCTAGTGCCGCTGTTGATATTGTCACAAACAGCTTTAGAGTAACATTGAGTCACATTGGTATCATATAAACTGTGTTGAAATTATTTTGTACAGATAAAAAGGCTAAGACTTAGTGAGATGAAAATTATGTACATGTCATTATCAAATTTATTTAAATAAAAAATCAAGAAATTGGCTCTAGAGAAAACACCTAATAATAATCAATGTTTGAAAGCGTTTAAAGAACACTATCAAACCTGGTAGCACAACAAGTACAACATAGGATCTAGGTTAGCAAGGCCCCCAATTTCAAACACAGATCACAACATTACAGAAGTTTTATATATAAAAAAAGTTACTAGTATAACTCTTAGATTATACTGAAGCAAGTAATAAGATAAGCAAGATTACTGGTAGGCCCAGTTTCAAGACAATTCTTTGGGTGTGGTTTGATGCAAGTGTTTATGGCCTTTTTATGGTGATGACTGGGTTATATCTTCTTCTAAATTAACACCATCACCACATAGTTGAAAGATTGTTGGTAAGATGATAATCTGAACTAATTACAGTATCTTGTTATTATACTGCTAAAAAATGAAATAAATTACTTAAACAGTCCTCTAATGCCCATCTTCATATAACTTATTCGTTTTAAATTTGATAAAAAAAATTCACAGAAACCTTGAACGGGATATGAGAACATTATCAAGTATATGTCAGCATGTCAGCCAGCCATTATGGTTTTATTTAAACAGCTTTAATTATGTTGACAGTTCATATATTAACTTTTGAAAAGTAGAGAAGATCATTAATTTATCTCCAGACTGTTTCAAGAGAGACTGTTGACAGTTTGCTGGGATGACACCCACGCAGACTGCTCTAGGTTTGATAAACCCTGAACCAGCTGCATTTTAAACAAACCTTCTAATATTTTAGAGATTTGTCAACAACCATATATAGTATTGTAAATAGGCAAGTAAACAATCACTTGTGTCTCTGTAGAGAAAAATCTGCAGTTCCTGATCTGCTAAGGCATCATGTATTTATTCTGTTCAGGCAAATAGATCCAAATCAGCCAGCTCCTGGCTGGGAGGTGTCTGATCAAGTAATACTTTATTTGCAGCTTTGTCTCTTTTTAATAACGTTATTTACCGTAACCTGTAATATATGAGGTTTTAAGGGAAAAAAACCCAATTAAACATGGACATTTAACAAACATGTAGCACGATACAGTTTATGTCTTTACATGATAAAACACCCTTATTTGGCCAAATTTGATAATTGCATGGTCACCATGTCGGAGAGTTACACCAGATTTTGGAGGAAAGTATATTCAGTGTTTTCTCTAGAGCGCGTTTTCTGCGTTTTTGACGCAATATATTTTAATTTGGCGCAATGTTATAACAGCCGAGCGTTTTTCGTGACACAACTATTTGGCAGCAACTTAGATTTAATTGAAAACCGTATCACGTGACCTGTCGTAGACGCTTTTTTTAGAATTCACTTTCAATTATGAGCGCCAAGACGATACAGACTATTTCGTCATTTTCTGGGGAAAATTACCCGATGGCTGCTGCTAAACACAGTCAATGCGAATGTCCGTCAGGCAGGCGGACATGTCCGATAGATTTCTACTATGACCGACGAAAACGTCTGTTATCGTCAGACATAATGTCCGGTGAAAATTTTTAATGAAAATTCTGAAACGAACATGAATATTTCTTCCCTAACATCGACAATCTCCCATCCTTGGTCTGTTAAATAGCACAGCACAACGTGACGTAACACATGTCCGTGAACGCAGACAAATCACAGCAGTATTTAATAAGCGTCTGTGTGATACGCTTTTGATGAACTTGGTACTTATCCTTAAGCCCATGTATGCGAAGTTGCGATTGCCATGGATGGCAGTTGCAGACACTTTTCCACATGTAAAAGGTAATAAACCTTTACTACTAAAGAAAATAAGAACAGACGAGGAAACACGCAAGGGATATGAAGAAAAAAACGGGAACAAACGTTTCCCGAGTCGTTGAAAAATATATTTACATGGGTAACCTTCGACACAGTTAAAAGAAATAACTTCTATGTTTAGTAATAGGCATTGGGAAACGTCGGAGAAGTGGCAGGGTGTAACATGAAAATTGAGGCTGCAAAGTAACATAATGTGTCAAATACTCATATGGAAAAATGACAGGGAATAAAAGGCTGAACCCCTCCTAGCTTTTACGGAAGTGTCAGATGCAGGCTGTTCATTGCTTTTATGTAGATATTAGGAGGGTTATATGCCTGGCCGAGAGTATGAAGTCAAACATCAGGCTAAGAAAATAGTTGTGACAAACTTTTTTGAGCAACACTTATACAGTATTACTTATACAGTAATACTGTATTTACATTTTTAAGTCTAAAACAACCAATCAATATGTTTAAATTTATGTTTTAAAGATAAGTATTTCTAATGCTTGTAATAAAATACAGCAATAAAGATTGATAATTCAATTTGTTGTTACAAAAATGTAAAAAAACATTGTGACTGGTAAAAATTTGGTGTGACTTGTAAACTTTTAAAATACAAAATCCTGGGCCAAAACGGGAGTTTCGAAATGAATGGTTGGAGCAGCATATTTGGTTGTGATTTGACAATAAAATGACTTGTTCAGTTTGTATATCTGAAGGGAAGGACAATCCTTTCATATCAGGCTGTACGTTCGTGCTTCTACGCTAACGAGACAT
The DNA here is from genome assembly GCA_007844125.1 of Sinonovacula constricta. Classification (NCBI taxonomy): domain Eukaryota; kingdom Metazoa; phylum Mollusca; class Bivalvia; order Cardiida; family Solecurtidae; genus Sinonovacula; species Sinonovacula constricta. The sequence goes on from CM017555.1 coordinate 68,527,628, forward strand.
ATTTCCTCTAATCAACACAAGGCTGCATTAGAATCTCAGTCACTTAGAAGCGACATGAACAGACTATCCAAGTCCCTGGTCGCTGCAATAAACCAAGCTGCAGTGTGTGCCACGCGCTCAGTTTACTTTACAATAAATAGTTGTGACCCATCTTTTTTGTAAATGTCCCCCACTTTTCGGACAAGAGGGTCAAAAATGACCCTCAAATATTTTGGTCTAGAGAAAACACTGTATATTGTAAAATTGTCAGCCAAAGTCATTTCGTCCTACTTCTAATTATGACTTGCCGTTTTTTGTTCAGAATTAGAAAAAAATAGAGAGAAATATTTATTTCGCAATCAATTTCTAATTAGTGGTGTTTGTAGGCTAATAGTTAAGGTGTATATTGTTTTGCGTAGCTCATATGTTTTATCTTGGTGTGGTGGAGGGGTGTAATAGATAAGACATTGTTGTGATATTTGTCTGCTTGGAAAGTAATTAATTTCAGTAAGTTAAATTTAATTGCTGCAGATCAGAATATCATCAAATATTTTTCTTTTAAAAGTAGTGGATAGTGGAATTCGAATGAGCTTTATTTAAGATAAATAATCTTAATTTGATACAAAAAAGACATTTTATAAACAGAGCTTTCATATTTTTACTTTAAAAAGATGTGTATAAAACATACCATGATTAAGAGGCAAATTATGAATTTCTTGTTGGTGGGCCTTTTAATATAATAAGATACCACATGCATTTAAAAATATGCAATGTTATTTTAAACTGATATTAAATACCTGATATAAATTTTCCTATGAATATATTACAATATGAATGGAGAACAAAGTCATAAAGATATCCATTGCAGTTTTACCCTTAGAGTGCTACATTTATCAATAATACATACCCAATCTTCAGTCATTTGCTCACAACTCTTAAATAGATATCATTAGAAACACAAGAGCAATTAGTGAAGATTCTGAACAGGGAGGCAACTGCTCTGGATCTACACCTTTGTCAAGCCTAATTAACCTATGCTATGCAGGCTTTAAGTTGATATATAGCAGCTGTCTTTTTAACCCTTTCACTCATGGTTTGGCGATTTTTGGCGTTGTGCGTCAGGCTAATAGATTGGCGATCTTTGGCGTTGTGCGTCAGGCTAATAGTTTGGCGATCTTTGGCGTTGTGCGTCAGGCTCATGCATACGCGATTTTACGCCCTCAAAGTTAAGTGCAAAATCATAAGTGAATACTTCATGTAAAGTCTTTCTTTTATCTTTATTCAGTAAGATTAAGCCTTTATTTATACATTTAGTGAATAAAAAAGGGGGGTTGTTCTGAAAAAATTGTGACAATTTGCTAAGTTTGTAGAGCACCCAAATGGAATTTTTCGTTGTTTACACTCGCTGGCAAATCTTACCATTTCTAAACCGCAACAACTCTCACATGGTCAGCCTTACAGTAAAAACCGAGTATGCCGATGTAATAAACATCCGCTTCCTTCACAATAAATGGAAGTGAAGTATTTGATGTTGAAAAGTTTTGCCGACTTACCGGAACCCCCTGTTGCTTCGGGGCAGCATTGGATCATAAAATCCACTGACTAATGAAAGGGGCAAAATGTTTTATTGCTCTGTGGATCAACTTGGAAGGTATTTAAGCTTCAATTGATTGCCTCGTTCATTAGCATTCTAATCGCTGTATCGTTAACACCTATTGAAAAAGATCTTGTACACAAATTGTTTGATAGTCTCACTTTATCTTGCTTCAGAAGTATGCCTGGTGCTTATGATATTTTGTTTGGTAGTGACACTGAGTCAGAATTTTCTGTTTTGGGGAATCAGATTTAAATGTTGTTATTTAAATAAAAAACAATAGCAATTAATGAATATTTCAAACATAAAATAAAGAAATTGCCTATGACATATTTCTTTTGTTTTATTCAAACCTTTCTTCTAACAATTTATATAACCTCAAATGCATGAAAAGTATATCATCAGAAAGAAAAATTATTTCTGAATAAACTTTTTAATTACATAAATATGATTAAATAACTCATTCTAGCTTAAAAAATAGCTTAAACATAACTACTGTCAGCTTCCCACACAAAACCAATAATGCTCTATGAACCTGAGGTACCTTTGTCCCCAGTTTACCTATGCATGCCAGGTGGCCTGATAAGCCATCTGGTTATGCATTAGGCATATGGTTATTTAGGAGAACTGTATGAGTGAAAGGGTTAAGTGACATGGTCTCTTTTGTTATGCATTATGTATGATACGAGATATAAGATATCACTCCGCCAAACTTTTCATGGCCTAAATGGTCTAATTTTCATATTAATGATTATGCAATAGGTTACTAAATATATATTTAAAAAAAAAGATAAACTAGAATTAATGACAGCGCAAGGAATTTAAGTCTGTAGGCCATAACCTACTTTATATAAATGAAGACAAGGACTTGACATATTTCAAATCCTTGTCTCAATTTCTATTTAATTATGAGGGAAAATTTTAGTGTTTTTTTTTCTTTGATAATTTTACTCTTCTCTATAGTATAGATTTAAGATATGACTTAACTATAAGCTCAGTGATGAACCCTTTTAATCTGATGAGAATATAAAATACAAAATTAGTGTTGGATGCAGTGAAAATTAGTCTTAAGAGTTTTGACATAATTATATTAAAAATGAAAGAATGATTAATTGTATTTAAAAAAAAAGAATAATGATATTAAAAGTGAAAGAATGATTTAAATCATAAATAAAATATACTTTTGAAATACTGCATGTACTGGTCTAGGTAATCGTGTTTAGATGTAGGACAAAACCTCCACAACCAGTCATGTAATGAAGAGTTTCAAGAGAAGCACAGCTTGTTTCAATGTTTAAAAATCCATAATTATTTCTGTAGCTATATCTCATAGTGACATTTGAAGTCACGTAGCTAATTTAATTTTAAACAAAATTTTTGCTTAATTAAATACCTTTCAACTCGCCTAGACTCATTTTCTCATGATAACCGTATCTTAATGTTGAACTTTTACAACCGATTAAACAGTAGACACATTAAAATCAGACGTTGTTTTGACTGGCATTTAGTCCAGAAATGAAAACAAGCAATTCACTCCCCAAAATCCAAGCTTTAATTTACTTGCTTTTCTAAAAGTTTTTATTTTTCACTGTGGACCTTTATGATTATTCCTAATGTAAGGCCATGAAAAAAACAACAACAAATAAGCATGAGGATTCTGGATATCTTATGGTCATAAAATCTATTTATTTCACCAAATTTATAGAAGATGATGTTAAAGGTTGTTGCTTTCTTTTTATGTAAGAAATTATGAAAGCTATACGGCTTTGAACAAGTGTCATCAGCTTGTTTACCTTGTATTATTATGTTTCGTCGGACACGCTTTGTAATTAGTGTGAAAGATTGTAGACCAAATACAGCTGGAGACTTGCCAAAAATCGTGAGTTTGATAATTATGTAAATGAGCATGGTGTTGTAAAGAATATTAATTATTCTGAAATTGATCCAGTTATAAGATAACTTATTTTTTAAAAATATTTCTTGGCCTTCTAAGCACATATTTATCTGGCTTAGGCAGATAGCATAGACCCAGATCAAACAGCTTATGCTGTGAAATGTCCAATCTGGATCATACTAGTAGCTTCAGAGGTAAATCAAGATCTGCAGAATATGATTTCAGACATTTTTTCACTAGGTCTTGTTACAATGAAGCTGTTACCCAATAACTTAGACATAAATATTTGAATCTGCACTATTTGTTGCTGCTTCTCTAACCTTACAATTTTTGCATTGTAGTTGTAAGCAAATGATTTATGATCAAGTTTTAGTTATTGAAAAATTTACCTGGCAAAGGGCTCATGTATTTAGTTTATTAGGTTTAGTATCCCAGTTATCAGTCTCATTTATCTGGTGTCCCCTTGGAAGCAGCTGTGATGCTGCCTGCTCTATGTATTTTGCCTCAGCGTATGGTGAACACCAGGCATGCTTCTACACCCAGTCACATTATGTTGACACCGGGCTGACCTGTCATGGAACTATCCTTTCAATTGCTTAAGTGCAAACAAGGAAGCTACACCACTTTGGGAAATATCTACAAAAATAAGCAAATTAATAAAACGTAAAAATATTTCTAAAAATAAGTAAATTAATGAAACTTAAGAATATTTCTTCTATAAGGTATATAAAGCTACATTCCCAGATAACTAACACATTTATTTCTTTTCACAAAGAGGGAATTGCATTATCAGGGCCGTGGCATTTTCTTTTTTCTTTGGCATGGCAATCCTGTATGTAGCATAACAGGAGAAAGTATCCCTGTTAGTTATACTAGATGTTACTTTCTCTTTGCTGAAAAAGTGTTTTATCTGTTGGGACAACCTTTAAGGAACTAAAGACCTTGCTAATCTTTACCAGACATTGAGATATACTTGTAGAAAAAAAATGAAAAAGTTCCTACTTGGTAAAAATTAGAGAAAATAAATTGAAAGACACAATGTAGCAGAACACCACTAATGTGGTAATGGCTTTTTTGCTTGTTGCAATATCTGTTCTAAGCTCATTGAGAAAATGTGTGAACAACAACAACAAAAAAATTAACAAAAAACAACATTCCCATTGAGTTTTAAGTGACAATATGTCAACAATATGCCATACCTGCAAGGGCTATCTATACATTAAAAACACTAGCTCAGGTTGAGTGTAACATTTACAAGTCTCCCCAGTTCCCTCACTATGTGCTGTTACCTCCAGTGAGTTACATCTATAAACTGCACTTAGCTCATGTCACAGAACACAGTCACTTGGCTCTGGGGCCACTTTCTTCTGTGCACCTGTGCTTTAATGATCCTTTTTTTCTGAACCATTATACCTGCAGAGTTGAAACTTTTACAGATGATAGATTATCTAGTCCAGAAGGAAAATAGAAAAAACTAAGTCTCCACTGGCTACATCTACATTGCCTGGATGAAAATAGATGGTGGATGCATTGAATTGTATGCTAATATGTAAATCAGTGGCTTACCACCAGGTCGTATTTGGAGGGAAACTTTGAAATGATAGAGGATTATGTAGCAAGGATGCATTAGGGTTAGGTCCGTTACCCTGTTTAATCAAAGTTTAGTTTTCTTGCTAGAGTTATGTGGATGCTGGAGTTGACAGTGTTTTACTGACTTGTGGTTTTTAGATGTGACAGACAGATTTAAGGAAGGCTGTTTTATAAATGAGGCAGACGGCAATGTCAGGTTTACTTTTAGGGCAGTCACAGTGGACAAATTGTCATCATTCACTGAGCAGAGGATAAGACAGCATCTGTATCTTGTTACATAGCTGCTTGTTGTTACAGTATCTGTGTTTAGTTAGTATCACTTATAGCTTGACAACTAGTGTGTATAACTGTGACAATGGTCGCAAGTTATAAATAGAGAGGAGAGAGCATAAAGTGAGTGGAAAGCTCATGGGAACTTTTTAAGAATAATACACTATTATTTTGGAGTATAACTCTGTGAGGATTCTACTTCATTGTGACTCCTGTTGAACCATTTGTCCAGAAAGGATTACTGTGTTAGTTGCAATATAAAATGTTGTTCTGGAAACTGGTTTTCATATAAGGCCAATATATGAATATTAATTACATTTACATTTGCATTATGCATATTTGTATGGCGCTGTAATTTCACACTAGTGAACATAATTGAATAAAAAACATGTAAATTACGCTGCACTATATTTGATAGGACCAAAATCCTGTGAACCAAGGGTGTTTGCCTCTATGTATGCTACCAGTTTTATTTATTAAGAAAAGGTCACTGACCAAATTCATGAGTATCCAGACTTTTTCTAATGGTTATTAAACAAAAATCATAAAGTATAAACTTAAGCACTCTGCAGAAGGAGGGTATATTTATCACCTTGTAATAAAACTGACACAAGTGCTAATCAGTATTGTTTGTGTGTCAGGAAATGTGTTTATCTTTTGGATTATAAAACCAGTTTGCTGTAATGCACAACATGTCTGTGTCCGTATGTATGCCAGCCCGGAATGCTTGTGCACCTCAACGTCAAATTTCCGTTACAGTCCAGCGACTGGATCTACAGCGGAACAACGCTGATGACCAAGACCCGGTGCGCGGCCAAATTGTGATCAGTCTCATCTCCAGGGACCGAGGGTCCAGCAGTTCTGCTCACTCCCCGGTCACAAACTCGCAACCCAACAATGTGCCTGCAATAAACTGTGATTCCAACGACCTGCCAGAGGGGTGAGTCGGTTAACATGATTTATTATTGTTGCCATATTCTTTTTTGTTGCACGGTTGTTACTGTTTACTAAAACGTTAAATGCATCATTTATTAATGTTTGTCTTACTTGTTATTTTGTTAGCCTTGATGTACTTCATATTCACTTAAAATCCTGTTACTCAAGTAAAAGAAAATATTAGTAATGGCAATTATGTAAGTTAATGCATGGACAATCTGTCTGTTATGTTCTGTCAATAAAATCAGTCATTGGTTCACTATCCATTATTTTATACCTGTTGGCTGTAAAACAACCTTTTAGGTTGTTTTAATGTATCCTGTGGTTGAATAAACTATGATCTAGCTGCGAGTATTATTGCATATCGTTTGTAAGTTGTGCATTTTTTTGCTTTTTGTGAAACTGAAGTTTATTAGTGTGACAGTAGTTCCTACCTTTTGTTAGTTAAATAAGTTATTCTAATTTATGCCTGTTTACATGTTCCTGTAGGGTCTTGCGTCCAGCTCACTATATCCATATTCCCCATATCAGCTCGCTACTTGCTGGAAAAACCTTTAGGGTTGGGTATGTTTTATGTTACTGGAGAAAAAGGTGTTTCCAGCTAGTAAAAGTTTGGTAACATTTGTCAGTCTATACTTCATAGTTCAGAAATTGTACATGGCAAAGATGATCTATGTTAGCTTATAACTTGTCCATGATAGAAAATTAATACTTTATTTTTTATTTTGATAGAGAGGCACTTACATTTAGTAAAAATTAACAGATAAATACTCCCGTTTGCAGTGTCTGTAAAAAATTCTTGCATGGAGATTTACCAAAGACCCCTATAAAAGTAGAATTTATGACATTTTCATATTGTTACTTGAAGGACTTCAATTAAGTACCATTATTAAATATTAGTTAATAATTCTTGAGCTTTTATTGATAGTTTGAACCTTTTCGTGATGACCAGTCTTCTGTAAAGTTCAAATTTACTGCATCTGTTAGTGGTGGAGATTTTCAAATGACTTAAAGCAGAAAAGAAATAAAATTGTAATTATATTGAATAGTATGAAACTGTTTCATAACTCTTAGATGTCAGTATATTGAAATATTCATAAGCTACATAAATGAAATAAGTTGTTTAAGTAATAATCAATGTATCTGGTGTATAAAATTATCAATTATCATATTTTTAGTAGCCCGTCTTTTTGCAGTTAGTTTGCAATTAATTGTTCTGAAAGTCCTTTTTTCAGTTAATACTTAGGTTGGCAAATTTCATTGTATAAAGTAGTCATTTTCCTTTCGTCAGTCCTAATTAAACTTCAGATATTTAAAGAAAATGTTTATGGGTAAGGAGTTAAAAAAATTAGGTTAAATTAAGTTCCTGTTTAAATGTAGAACAGCTTTTATTACTTTCCGAGCTTGATTGTTTTAACTCTATTGCAACTGCATGAAACATTTCCCTATTGTCTTTTGTGGTTTGTTTCCTCAATAAATTTTATACATTAGAAGTCACTAACTGAAGAAGCCATATCTCCATGTGATTAATTTGCATAAATTTGAATGTATACGAACGTCAGCTTTTATGTTTTACAAGTGGCTGTTAACTTCATTGAATCTAACTGTAAAGGCATAGTTCATAGATCATGGTATAAAATTAAGCAATTAAAATATCCTTTATGTAAAATATTCTTTAAGTAACATCTCAATTTTACATGCATTTAGAAAAGACCATAGCTTAAATTTTTTGAAATTGCTTTATTATTTATGAATTATCCTTCTCTCATTAAATCGTAAATAATTAAGTATCAAAAACTTTTAACTACGAAAGACTGCCCAACTACAAATTCAATCACGTTTCTTGAGAGCAGATAATTGAAAACCGAGATGTGTTACAGAATTGTAAATGAGACAGTGCATGCCAGAGCTTGATGCATTACTTGCTACATTTGTTAAAAACCCATACCTACTTCTTAATTTTTGCCTGCAACTGTTGCTTAAAAGGAAGAATACATTGGTAAAGACATAGCCACAACAAATACTGGGTCAGATGAACCATTTCCCAGCAGTATCTGACTAGTCTGGGTCTACACTGTTTGATTAATCCTGACCAATCTGCACTTGGCAGTCACAGGCTTAATGATTGTATTAATGGAGGACCATTAAAATCCACATAAACCATAGAATGCTTTATTAGCTCTTAGCCTGCTAATCTCATATTTATATTGCTTACACAAATCGTTTAGATTTTAAATCATCCAGCTCGTGCTGGGTGCTGTCTGATCGACAGCTACACTATTTGATGTTAAGCCTCTATTAATAGGTAAGTTTACAAGCAATATTTATAATGTTTTAAGTGAACAGTTAAAGAATTGGCATGGGTTTTAAAAAAATATAGCCTGAAAAGGTTTAGTATTATGTGTTGCCAAGCAGTTAGTCATAGGTTTGAACAGGTAAACAATTTGAACATTTTTATAAAATAAAATAGAGTTCCTTGAGTAAGAATCTTCAAAATATTTTAATGATTATATCAGTTTGTTGTTGTTATTCTTGATGATCTCAGAGTATATGGTGCTTACTTTTATGCTATTTTGACAAATGTACATGCAAAATTTATACCCAAATATTGAAGTTTTGACATAGTTTTCTGCTCTGTCTTATTAAATCATACACTGTAGAAAGCAAAATATGCAAAATGGCATCAGCTTTAAGCATTGTTGACATATCCCTGTGGTATTATTTATAGCTTGACTATATTTTGAATAAAAAGAACATCAAAGACGAAGCAAAAGTATGAATTGTACCAGTATGAGAAATATGGCAAAAATAAAATTCATGACAGAATGCTTGGCAAAATGGAGATCAGTGGAAGATGTAAACATCACAACCAGTCAATCAAATTGCTCGATTTAGTAATTTACCACCAAAATGTCAGCAAGATTTCTATCACAGTAATCTCCCTTGCTTGACAAATCAAATTCAAAGACAAATATAAACAATAATCTGACAGCAGTTTCTTACTGTGACAATCACAGCAGTTTTTCATGTGACACTAGATTTTTAAGACATTATTTTATTGCTTGATGATGAACCGTATTTCTGATTACCGCTTAGATCCTATCGGTATAAATCCTGGTCACATGACTCTTCAGTGGCAATCAGCAAACGTGATCACAATGGAGTCCACGCTTCAGCTCGTTGTCAATAAAGTTGAGCTATTCCATTCTCCCCAGCACCAGTACCATTGTTGATATAATGTTCAAATTAGACATAATATTCCTGGAAAAACAATGTTATAGTTGCAAAACAAGAATAATGTGGCACTGAAGATTGCCCAAAACAATAGTGGTTGACCCCTCATAGGGCCTGATTTTAATTCTATTAAACTAATAAGCCCATGTTTGACACCCTTCAAAATTATAACATATGTTGTTGTTTTAAATTTGAAATTAAACACTGTTCTGATGGCAGTGTATAATAAAAAACATAAAGCTTGCATTTACCAAAACTCAAGAGATATCAAGTAGAATACTGGACTGCCATCCAGGAAGTCTTGAGATCAAAACCTACATAAATCATACAATTGTTTTTTTCTTTTTTGAGGGGTGTGGAGGTGGTGGGAGGGAAATACTGTTTTTGTCTTCCTCTGTTGTTATCATATTTACAACTCCTAATTGTCTTTTTAAGGAAGTAGTTTTTCGAATAATTTTAAATTATAGACCATTTAAAACTGTTTTGGATAAGGTAAAACAATTTAATATATCTGCCTGTGTTATAATAGTATTAGCATTTTTTTCACACCATAGCAAACATTGGAAAGAAACTTCACAACATGTGCTCCAAGGATCATACCTACAGCTATAATCAAGTTTGATAGTTCCAAATTGGATTTTGTGAGAAATGTGATTGAAAGTTCCAAATCGGATTTTGTGAGAAATGTGATTAAATATTAAAATAACTGCATATCCTTGGATATTTAATTCTGCATACAAGTAGTTTCAACCCTACATCATATGATAAAACCCTTGAATAGTCAAGTACCCTGTCCTGTGAAAACTCTGGTTTGTTTTGAGACAGTAAATACATGTCTGCAGGCATTACCTTGCAGTTCCAACTAAGATATGTTCATTCACTAACAAACAAAAAAACAGGCAAAGAAAGAAACACAGGTATGCGTATGTGAGATATACAGTACAAACAATGTGGTTTGTTTGTGCAGATGCTGGCTTATATTAGGGTACAGAGAGAAGGACAAAACCTTTAGGTATTCAGGAGAAAAAATACTCCAAAAACATCTTTCTCCGGTTAATCTGCAACAAGCATGTGCTTGTAGCCTAGTCAAGAAATCTGTATTTATGTTTTGCTGATGGACGATGCTATAAAATTTAAAACAAAATTGTCAGAAAATGGAAAATACTCATGAATATTTTGTGAATGATAGACTGATGATTGTACATGGCTTAAGTATTTAATGATAAGAACCTGAAACAGGGGGTTCCTTCTACTGAACTTTCACATGAATAATAGTTTTTCCCAGTTAGTTTTCTGTAATATTTATCCCCTTTCCCACAAAATCCGTTTCCCCCTAAGAATAAATCCTCATTCTGCGTGCTCTAACAAAAGCTGTGCATGATTTATAACTGGAAAGGTCCAATCAACAGAAGTGACATTATATCAACATGTAGGCAGCACTATAAGAATGACAAACAGTTTGTCTTAAAGCTCTGTGTTCCAAATCTAAAAAAGAGAGCATTCCCATTTTTGATTTATTATGATGGTATAGGATAAGTTGACCAGTGAACATAATTACTTAAAGGCAGCAACATTGGTCATGCTCATTCACATAGTGAACATCTAGACCTGATCAGCCAGTTTTGTTATTAAGATGTTCACCATTTGCTGCTAAGTTTCTATCAGTTAGGCATGGAGCTTATTTTGTTGATGTCCATAATTTATGAATGCTGGTCACACGCATGCAAATCCATATAGCCCACTTATGCTTCATGGTTAATTTGTTCGCCCAGCGACATGCGTTCGTAACACATGAACGTCAGCAAATTGAATTTCAATCCTTGTATCTACTTTTATATTAATGATTCAGGCACAATTTTTGCTTAAGGTTTTAAAGCAAGTGTCCCAAAGGTTAAAAAAATAATCCCAAACATCCAGGGAAATTCACATTGGCACAGCTGTGCACCTTTGTAAGGCATGCCCCCTTGCTTAATTCATCTCAAGCTTGACTAAAACATTTGTTAACTATGATACTTTTCCAGTGAAATAAATTGTTACTTAAATGGTTTATACATTGTAATACCAAGTTTTAGTCTACTTTTTAGCTAGTGCTCGCTCAGCCAACTTAAAAGTATACTCCCTGGTCATTGGATGTATTCGTAAATCCCGTACAATGACAGTCGACATGTGGCAGGTATCCATTTTTACACCTGGGTGAAGTCGAACAAATTCAGTTAAATTTCTTGCTCAAGGAAATTAGTGGCGACCTGCTGGGGGTTCAAACCACGGATCCCATGATCCCATAGTCCTGGGTAATGCATTCTACCACTGGACTTTTCAGCTCAAATTATCGAAATAGCATAAAATATATAAGATACTCAAACTTGTTTATTAGTGTGCATAGCATTAATTCATACTCTGACTTCTTTCAATGTTCATGAGAGCCATGCAAGTTATAAAAAATGAATGTATTTTCTTTCATCTGAAAGGTGTAATGAAATGTAAATATTACAGCTTGTTCCATATGCATAAAGATGTGCTTTGATAACTAAGAATTTTGGATTGGTTAATTAATCAAAGTAACTTGATAAGAATTAATCTAGAGCTGATCTTCTTTCCTGCAATGATTCAAAAACGTGTGCTGTGTAGTTAGAACCTTTGTATAACAAGGTAGCTTTTGTTCTCATTTCATGTGGTGGTAACCTATGATGACAGAATCATGGTGAAGTAACAGCAGTTATCGAGATAATAAGGGAATTTGGGTGGGTTAATCCATCATTCCAGGCACTCTTAGACATTATCTTCTTTGTCAGATTATAAATTCCTTAAAGGTTAATGGGATTTCATGATTATATCCCCTAAATTCTAAGCAGTATAATTTATTTGGATATTTTCACATTCTTTATATATAGACATTTTTGATGTTTTGGAGTTATTTAAGTTATCGCTGCATCCAACTACTGCTGTGGATCTGAATTTTTTTGAAGACTGATCATCATAAAAAAATGTAGAAACAATAGATATAGGCTCAATTATTGTCATAAAAACATTGAAACAATAGATATAGGCTCAATTATAATAAAATGTTAGAACAATATATATAGGCTCAATTATAATTTACTAACATTCAATGCACTTAGCTGTGTTTTAAGAATTGTTGTTCAATTGAAGGTCTTCCTGTAACAATATGACAATGTCATAAATTCTATTTTACAGGGTTCTTTTCTGTCTAGATGGCATTGGTTAACATTTTTTGTTAAATATGTTTCTCAAAAAATGTCAAAGATACTATTCACTTTAATCTGAAATAACTTGATCGCTTTCAAAAGCGGATCCATTTTAATAAGGCAGGTAATCCTTAGTTGAAATTTGCCAGAGTTCTCACTATTTTTGAATTTATATTTAAGTGTAGCACACAGCCTTTGTTCAGTTTCAGCCTTGTTTCAAACTACTGCTACACCTCTTACACATTTATAATTTATAAATGTCCTTGGTCTGGCAACTGTTGATATTATTGTGTATTCTATTGTGTATTCCAACCAGATTGCCATGTGGCTATTTGTAGCAAAACTGGTTCCAAAAAAAAAAATGCTTCTCACGTTCACAATTCACAATGTATGAAGGTGGGTGGTTGGTCTTGATAACCAAGTCTGGAGGAATGTATATCTAACCACATAAAAGCCAGGTTGTTGATTATGTGGCTATATTTAATATATCAGCTGACCTTGATTTACTATGGGCGTCCAGTTTCAGCAGAAGGTGCTATTTCAGAACATTATTTTCGAGTATTATCAGATGTAATTTACAGAAAACTGTTGATAATGTCTCATAAATATGCTTACATGCCTGGTTTTAAAATGCTTGTGGTTGAGTTATCTTATCTTAGTTCCTTATTTCATGTTGTTTATGTTTATATCAAAATAATTCTATTTATAGGAAACTCCAATAAAATTGTCATTGTTATAAGTTGGTAGATATGGCAGTTTTTATCTTATTTGCTTACGACAAACATTTTGGCGAAAAAAGAAATGATAGTTTGAAATATTGCTCTAATTTAATAGGTAACACCTTGTCCTAAAATAGATAACACCTTGTTCTAATTACTTACATTGTTAAAAATTGAACACATCTATGTAATTACAAGGGTTGATGTTGCGAAAATGTCATTTGTTTGATCTGTCTCAATGCACAGAACCATTTCATTTAACTCTTACCATGCTAAGCACACATTGTTCAGGCTTTGACAAATTGGCGAAGACTTAGACAGTCAGCTTAGAGTAATGCAGGTCAGAATCTACACTATTTGTTGTTTAGTCTGTAAATAGGCATGTTTACCTCTGCTTAAAATGGTTAGGGCATAATTATTAACTAAATCTTTATCTATGGAAATTACTAAATTATCAAATGAATTTTGATAAGGATTTTACAGCCAGACACTAAGAAAACTTAACAAGCCAGTCCACCGATGTGACTTTCAGGATTTCAGATTTCCCTCCAGTATATCTCTATAAACTTCCATAATATATCACTGTTCCATGAAGGCAGACTGTCTCTCAACATTTTAACTATGAGAGAGGTTCAGACTGGTTTTGTGATGGATGGCATTTTCGCAAATCAAGGCCATAATAATTGTCTCCGTCTGTGCCCTCTAGTTATAGAAAATGTTGAAGGTAGCAAAATGTCACCCTGCATAATGCCAAGGAAAAAATTAAAATCTGAAAATGATTTATGCAGTGAATTTTGACAGTAAATGCATGCAATGATGGTTTGGAGGAACCTTATCTAGGTAAAATCAAAATAGTACAGTTTAAGTAATTGCTCCAAAATGTTTATGATTGTTTGTAATAGGAAAATTGTGCAACAATTGAGTCAAAAGTGAAAATGTTAAGCTAATAATAAGGTTGAAATGATTTTGGGTGTTACTGTATATATGATTAATGTCCATTGCAGTTGTTTTAAAGCCATTAAACGAGGAGTTTTTACATACATTTTACATTGTTTCATTGAATTGTCATGAAATGTCTGGAATTTCCAAAAATCATATGAATTATGGTAGCCTTTTATGTTTTTATTTTAAATTTGCTTTGCTACAACTTTTTTTTTGAACTTGAGCAATGTATAAAATAAAATAGTGTTTGAAATTAAATAGAAGTGAAAGTTAATTACAATTTGTCAAACATTGTACAAATAAATGTTGTGCAAATCAGCCATTTAATTATGGATAAGGGAAACCATGCACATGCAAAAATAAAAATTGTAAGAAAAAAAGACACATTTGCAAAGGAAAAAAAAAGAGGATAGCAGCAAGATCTGTTGCAATGATGAGTGTAAAAAAGTCATAATTATTTAACCACACTCCATTTTGTATAAAAACGCCTAAATAAATGGTTTTGGTGGTACAACAATATGACATGGTTAGACCACAGTGATCCATCTTGAGAAGGGTGTGTTGGTAATGGCTGTCAGGGGACTAGTAGGACCCCAGTTATCATGGTCAGTCCTAGGTCACCCACACTGGTGAAAAACTTCATGCTGTCATAGCAACAATTAATATAAATTGTGCAGATATATGATGTTTATAAACAAATGGCTGGCTTCATTGACTCATAATCCAAACTAAATTCTTAGTTCTTATTTAATATTGTCTCTTCTTATATGCTTTGATGGGTCTTTTTCTTTTACAACTTCATGCAAAAGATAAAAATGTTCCTTTGGAGACATAGCAGCAAACAGTGTAGATCCTGATCAGACTGATTCCAAAGGGAGATGGCTGATCTATAGCTTCATTATATGCCTAAGCATGATCAACTCGTGCTTAACAGGCTGAGTGTCAGGTTAAATGATTTGTTTTTTGTTGTGGTACTTGGATTATATTTGGATAAAGTTTTAAGATTTGTAATAAGTTTTGCAATATACAACCCACATGTACATAAATTTACATTTTACATGATTCTACAATTGACATATACATGAATTTAAATTTTTCCATTTGCTACAATTTACATATACATGATTATTTTTTACATGTTTCTACACTTTACATGTACATAAATTTACATTACACATGTTCGACAATTTACATTTACACACATTTTCATTTTGACATGTATTCAAGTTTCTTTAAGTAACATGTAATGATAGATCAGTTGTCAGAATGCATATCCTTTCTCCAGTGAAGCTTGTTATAATCGGTTTGTTTACAAAAACATTACGATTGTTGATATTTGAATGGGAATGTCACCATGTAAGTTTTGGGATTAGTTTTTGTTGTTGGATTGTGGTACCAATTTTTGTTGTTGGATTGTGGTATTTTTGTTGTTGGTATGTTGTGGTGATACTTCACATTAGATAGTTTGCCTTGTATTCTTAAAGTAGTAGGCAGTAGGAGCTTTCATTTAGTTGGTGTAAGTATTAGTAGGTCATTGGAGCAATCTTCTATAGTTTTTTTTTGTGTGACATTCCATCATTGCTAATAAAAGGAATAGTAGGCCATTTTTATTAGTAGACACAAAACCACCAATCCTGTTATTTTCTTTATTCTATAATGACACCTTTTAAACGGCTGTGTGAAACGAAAAAATAATTGATAAATTTCTTAAAACTTGTTGTAATAAATAATAAACAGAAGAGTTGTAGTTTTGGTGTAATAAAGATTTAGATATCTCTGTATATCACATAGCTGTATTATTGGAGGTAAAAGATAAAGGAAAAATCTTAATAATGTAAGTAGAATGGAAAAAGAACCATCAAATATATACAATGTACAAATAGATTATCATAGTGAACATAGCAAATAAAATTTTAATTTGTTTTGTGAAGAAATAAACACTTTAAACAAAACATAGTGTTAATGGCTATGGTAAGCTGCTTTGCACAAGTTGATCAAATGGTGTATATAAATACCATTTTAAAAACAAAAAAATGAAACACACAGACAAATAACATGTATACAATTTGAGTCAATTTGCAGAAAGTCAATGTGTAGCATGGCAACATTACTTTCTGACATTCTAATCTTCTAACCTTGGAGATGTTACAGTCTTTCACAAACAAATGCAGAGATGGACTTAAATGGATTCTTTGACCAATTTATAATCCATCCTCCTTTTTTGGAAACATGCAAATATGCATTAGTGCCAGTTTAATATTGCCAAATAATGACACATATAAACAACAATCGTATGATTGTTGTCATTATGATTTTCATACTTTGCACAGTGACAGTGTTAAAAAAATATGCAGTTCATCAAATTGCCACCTTCTGATGACAAAAAGTGTCAGGTGAGCCCTGGCATTTGGTAGTTAGTCAAACTATGAGTGTTTATACCACAACTTCAACCATATCAGCATTGTTGAAATCATATGCCACACAGTGACAAGACCCAGTATTGAATGACCACTGTCATTGGTTAGTTTGTATGACTGCGAGTTGATTGACAGGTGTATCGACTGTACATTTGCAGGTGGGAGGAGCGTAGAACGGCCAGTGGGCGTGTACACTATGTGAACCATGTGACCCGTACCACACAATGGCAACCGCCCACCAGGTACGAGATCATCGCACATGTGTGAATCCCCTCAACTTTCCTATCTGCTTTACTACTATATTACCAAACATGTTTTGTAGAAATGCAATCACCAGTGGATTCAAACACAAGCATAGAAATATTTTTTAGTTTAAATTTACTAATTTGAAACCTTTTTTTTTTTTACAGATAGATCCCTTATCATACTTATCTATAACCTTCTATCTGTTTTTGTTGTCAACATTATAGCTAACCATCATTATCATCATCAGCAACCAATCTTAAGCAAAATGTCTGCAAGTCTTATTACAAAATACATGTAGTTATATCGTTACTATTTGTGAAGATAATTATTTCAAGGGATATACTTGATAAATGTCTTGTCTTTATTGTAAAACAATGTTATATTGCAATCATATTCATTAAACATGTCAAACAATGATTTAGAAATAACAAATATCTTACTTATCTAAAAACCAGTTATATTTAAGAATACCAGATATCTAAAGACCTTCCTCATAACAAGGTGCAAGTACTTAATATGCCCTTTAAACCACAACCTAATTAACATTTTTCTATCATTATCATTATTCTCCTGTAGACTTCACCTTTCACCCTTATTTCTGTAGTACATGCTTTTCTCTGCAAGATGTAACCACATTCCATTATTTTTATTTTTTTATGTACTCTAGCTAGTAATTAACACCAAATTTAACCACCAAATCTGTGTGTAGCAGTGCACTGTACGTGTAATCAAACATTAATATTCATAATGTTTTAAAAGCTATTATTACCTTCTCAGTAACTGGGATGCACAAGGCTTAGAGAATAGAGTCACTGATTTGGAATTCCGTTGATTCCTTGGCTAATAAGCATGTGGGTTCGCATTCGAGTCGGGGCAAGAACTTCCATGTGGGGAGGTCTTCCAGATGAATTGCGGTGCGTGTGTCATTCTACTCCAGTCATTTACAAGGGTAAAAGTGTGAGTTTTTCCTCAGATAATGATAGCAGGACATAGCAATAATGACCATAATTGCATCAGTACAATCTGAAAACAAAACAAAGCATCCTTATTATCAACTCACTTTTGTTTGTTTTAATTTTGAAGAGTGTTTTTCTTTGGTTTTTTTGCTTATGAAAGGTTGCAGCCACCAATGAAGATCATTATACAACATCTAGCTGTTTTGTAGAAGAAAGACCCCTGACATATGACTTGGTATAACCACTTGGGCACTGTAGGTCAGCTCGAGGACCTGCCCCAAGCGTTCTTTTAGTCCAAACAAAACAGTATGGATATAAAACCAAATTATGATCTGCTTAGCCTCTTGCTGGTTGGGCTTGAGTTCCATTTGGGGCAAAGGACTTGTGTGAAGGTCTTCAGGCTGACCTGCTGTGAACTGCTAGTGCCACACAGACATTTGTCTGAGGTCTTTCTCCACCAAAATAACTGGTATTACGATCATTATTGGTAGCTGCTGTGTATTTTAAAAACTAAACAATAAATGATGAATTTTACCATCTCTCTTAATTAGACATTTATGTATCAATCAACTAACCTTGTGCATACATTGGAATTTTTAAAAAGCATCAAGAGAATGCCTAAAACTGATTAATTTATCTCAAACCATTAATCCTTTAAGGGCCAAAAATGCTCACGATGGGCACATCATTTTCTTTTTACTTTGTTTAATACAATGAAATGTTTATCTTAGTAAAACAAATCTTTGTTTGAGATGGGTTTTTTTGCCGTTTCCCAGCGGACATTTCATGACTTTACTGCCTATATATAAACCTTTCATTTTTCACAACGTCATTGTGGTCACTGTTGACATCCCAGTTGTCCTATTTGCGGGGGTGTGAAGAAAGACCTTGCCCCTGGTTGAGTTTTTTTTCTCACCTTAATGACATCAAAAGATTTGTTGGAGTTCAGCTTGATAAAACTGCAAAGCCAAATATGTTGTGACAGGTAATAAGTTAATGTCTTACTGTCTGGTTGCATGACGTAGGGTCAACATGCATGGTGGTCACATGACTGCTCAGTTACCCATGGTTACAGCCTTATGCTGTATGATGGATGGGAAGATGTGTGGGGGTTAGGAGCAGGCTATGGATGTAAGCAATTGGAAGTGGTACATGCAGAAAGTACACTAGGATGTTTTATGACTCTAGTTACTATTTCTTGTAGCCCAATTAGTGAAAGTATGTGTAGTGAGAAGAACATTTTACTTTTCTTGTTTGCATTTTACTTTTTGATTACATTCTTAAGTCATTTTTTTTACAGTTGTAACAATTGAAACATTTTATCTTTCAATATGGCTTCATTATAATCTGTGATTTTCTTTAGCTATAGGAATTTCTTAAAAGTTTAAATTTTCAGGTGATAGTAGCCATTTTCTTAAAACAATACAACAAGTAATATCAAGGAAGAATGTCTGAACCACCTGATCTTGGCATGCCTTTACTTAAAACTGTAACTTAAAAATGTGTATGTTTATAAGGGCAGGTGAAATAAAATTTGTGTTTTCCCCGAAATGAATTATTTTCAGTTTTCTCACACCCACGTGTTTTCTGCTGACACTAATCTAGTTCTTCTGACAAAAGTTATGGCTGAAACGTCCATAAATAACATGAGACTTCTACCTGGTTTAAATTTACATTTGTTGAATATCACCTATAATTTTTTACACTGAGCTAAATTGCACATTTATATGTCAATCATTCTCAAAAGCTATAAATGCTATGCTGTGCTAACAAATCTGGACTTTTTATGCCACTTAAAGCTCGGTGTCCCCTAACTTGTCAGATGGCACCTAAACACCTAGACTTAATGGTTGCTACAGAAACCATAAATAAAGCTTACAAGATTTTACATGCCATTATATCATTTATTATACTTAATGATAACACGTGACTGACCCACAAGATTGTACTTTTCATTACCTTAAGTTCAAGTCAAGAATTAATGACCGGACCTGGTAGCGCAATTGGTAGAGCGTCTGCTTCAGGTACAGGAGGCCCGGGGTTCGATCCCGGGCCGCGACATACCAATGTCATTAAAAATGGTAGTGGTATAGCTTCCTTGCTAACACTCAAGCCAATATAAGGGTAGTTCCATGACTGGTTGGCCTGGTGTCAGGATAATGTGACTGGGTTTGGTATCATGCCAGGTGTTCATGGCATGCTATACATGGTGAAGGCAGGACTATATCTGCTTCATGTGGACATCGTCTCCAGATAGCTGAAATACTGTTTGTGGGATGATAAACCCAAAAAACAAACAAGATTTAATGTTAAAGAGAGAAACAATTTGTGCACTTTTTAAAAAAAAGAAGCAGTCTTAAACAGTTTACTTGCTGGAAATACTCTTTACCTGATTAACATGAGACATATCAATGTGAGTGCGAGTCCCTATTTAGCGGAAGGTCTTCCAGCTGACCTGCGGTGCGCCAGTGGGTCTACCCAGGTATTTGTATGGGATCGTCCTCCACCAAAATAACTGGACATCACTGTTATGATGATAATTGGTTCTTGCCAATGCTTCAATAACTGTTTGCATCCTAAGCATGAATTTATCATGCTGAGGTAAATAATGCATAACCAGATCAGTCAACTTCTGATCAGGATCTGCACTATTGGATGCATAGGGTCTAGACACCTTTTTGTGAACATATAAATTGTCTAATAATAAATATGTTTTATTAAAGACGTGGCATGAGAATGGTTGACAAATAATAATTAAAAATGGATAAAATGCTTTGATGGAAATTCAAGGCATGCTCAAATTAATTGCCAATAAGGTCAAGTTACTATCAGAATCCTGTAGAACAGCCCATACATAATGACCTAGACCACCACACATCTCTGGTGTCTATATATCTAGTGGTGATATAGACTTTGATGTTTTTGTTTGTCTTCCCAACCATCCTCCCCACACCCTGCTTTTTTAGCTAAGCTCATTTCTCATTTGTACCTGTCAGAGTAATGGTTGGTGAACATTTGGGAAAGTGTTTCATCTTATCTGCTTTGCACACGTTTTAAAAAACAGCTCACTGAGCAAAAGACACATTCTTTATCACCCCCCATCCCTGGAACCTAGATCTATATGGTCTCAAATTTATGTCATGATGTATTTGTTTATAAGCTCTAATTATATTGTTAATTATTAGCCTGATTAACACACATTGATCAAGCTTAGGTAAATTGTATAGATCCAGATCGTCCAGACACTGGATCTGCCCAATTTGCAGCAGACTGTCTAGTGGTTCAATTTTCATATGCATTTAGTTGTAAGCAAGTAACTAAAATTTTATATTGCTTATTTACATATGTGTAGCAGAATTGGGGGTTGATGACTTCACAGACAGGTTGAGTACAATATTGTTAGAGACATGCCAGCATAACAGTGCAGATTCTAATCAGATAGCTATTAGCAGTAGCTAGCTGATCTGTATCTTAACAATTTATCTAAGTCTAATCATTGTGTTCTCAGCAGATGGAGAGCTGATTCCAGTGTTGTCACCAGACTTAAAAAGAGTCTTTGATTATATGCTCATTTGCAGTAGTTTATGGTACATGAACAGGAAGCCCCAGGTTCGATCCCAGGCCGTAACATACCAAAGTCATTAAAAATGGTAGTGGTATAAGTCCCTTGCTAACGCTCAAGCAAATATAAGGGTAGTTCCACGACTGGTTGGCCTTGTGTCAGGATAATGTGACTGGTTGTGATATCACATGCAAGGTGTTCATGGCATGCTATACACAGTCAAGGCAGCACTATATCTGCTTCAAGTGGACACCGTCTCCAGATAACTGAAATACTGTTGGTGGGACAATAAACCTAAAGAACAAACAAAAATTATATTTATATTATATATAAATAGTTTAAAGAAAATAAGCAGCTGATTAACTTTACCGAGTCTTTAAGTGCATAAAGTAATAATTGCATTTATTGTTTCCAAAGTGGATAATTATTAGTTAGATGTATCTTGATAGATTATAATGACCTAGTGCAATGTAGTGTCAATAAGTGCTTTGGTAATGATTAACTGTATGGTTTGTACTTAATGTTTGAAAAAAATACTGACAAGCAAAATGATAGGTCTCGAGTAAAGAATCTCTACAGATCTAAGACGGTCCTTTCTGTTAAGTTAAAAATTAAATTTTAGGTAACCCAGTAACAATTTGCTTGCTACATCTGATTTTCACCTGTAACTTTTAACCTATATATTTTTATTGTAAAGGTAACACAATGTTCTGATATGAGACAAAAAAGAAAGAGTGTCAGACTGGCTGATCTAGATCTTGAACTACACGTTTTGCCTAATCAGTTGAGTTAATATATCTGTTCTAAGGAAAAAAAGTGTAGATCTAAAAAGATTAGGTCTTTTTGTGAGTTGTCTGGTCAGGATCTGCGCTATTTGCTGCTTAGTCAAAATGCAAAATGCAGTTATATTAAATTAAAATGAGTATGCCTTATCTAAAATCTAAGAGTAAAATGAACTTTACAAGTTAAAACCTTCAAATCAGCATTTCCTTTCAAATATAGTAAAAACCAATGAATTACAATCATAGTGCAATTTTGAAGAAGTTAGAATGCTTAAAGTTGAACAAATATTGTGCTGAACAAATATTGTGCTGACCTTTTTACTCTGAAACAACGTCTCTGGATGTTTACATCAGTTGTATACAAGTGTATACAGTTTCACTTTCATTTGCTCTATAACAAAGCAACAGAGAGTATCAAATTTTAACGTCTACCCATTTATTTTTTTTGTTACTGTTCCCTATTTTATTAACTGTAGAACAATACATTGAATTGTTTGTGAGGTCTATTTAGGCATGCATTTGGAGTTAACCCATATCATGCAACATTTATTTTTAACCTGTTGTAAATTCTGAGTTATCAGCTTACAACTTCAAGTACAAGTAGCAGGACTTACCAAAAGATACTCAAAGCAAAGGTGCATATTGTGATAAGACGCTGGCACACCACCCCACCATCCCCCACCACCCACCACCCTCCAGTGGGTGCTGGTTGATATCTGGATCTGCACTATTTGCTTTAAGGCTGAACAAAACAGGCTAAGTGTGTATAAAGTAGGCCACTGTCTGACCACAAGCTGGTTATGTATCCCTTGTAGGGATGCTGATTATGGATTGTAGTGAAATTAAATGAGAAAAATGATACAAATGACAATAGTGGCAAATGAGTTTTTCACACGCATCTGGTGTATATGGGGCCTTTGTCTTGTAGTATGATGAAACTGATACTGCTTTGGGTGAATGGAGACAGGTTACTGATGGTACAAGAATTTAGTGATGTAGTTAAAATGACGTATTCTGATCATGTTTGAAGGTGAGTTAAGTCTAACACATGTGCATTGTTATGTATCAAAATGTGAGTCATGCTAAATAGAAATAAAAAATATTAAAAATGTAAGAAACATCCAAAATATGCTGATTCCTTTGAAAATTATGACTGAGTTTTCAACTTATGGTTCATTTACATATTGTTATATATATATATAATCTTTGCAAAAATCATCTTATTCACATTTATGTTATTTATAGTTATAACTATTTTTATTAAATATTTATTTGACTTAAATCATGCAGTTATAACTAACAACATTAAATTTTAGCTATTATAATGTGCAAGTACATGTATTTAAAACTTCTTTCTCAACATTTGCAACACCCACTTCTTGTTGCTACAAATAACTTTCTGGAGCAGATGCTAAAATGTGAAAAATGTCATGATTTAGAATTAATCCAGATTTGGAATCGGGACCTAGATCTGCAGTGAATCAAGGCAAGTGAAGTGTTTAAATAATCCACTGAAATGTTTACCATTAATACAAGGATGTGATAAATATCCTCTTGTCAGACTTACGGCCTGGCATTCCTGCTACTGTGGACAAAGGCACACCCTGTTGTTTTTTGTTTCTGTTTTTGTCTTCTTTTTATTTATACATAGGCAGAAAATGGGGGAAAAAAGTCTTGCTGAGTAGGCTATTTTCCAAAAATTAAGATGTGGTTATAACACATGACAGATTTTCTCAGATGAACTTAATGCTTAAAATGGTTCCTCAAAAAAACATATATTCAACCAATACAGAGCATTTGAAATTACTAAATATGAAATTTTGTTATTGAAAAAAATGTTATTTCAATAAAATTCAATCCAATCTTCAATTGATATCTATAGTTTATTGTATTTTCCTAGTTAGTCCCCTACCGTGTTTACACCGGAGGGGACTATAGGTTAACCCTCCGTCCGTCTGTCCGTCTGTCTGTCTGTCTGTCCGCTAAAAATCTGGATCCTTTGATAACTTAAAAACTATTAAAGCTTGGCACATGAAACTTGGTATGTTAATAGGTAGCAATGTGTACAAATTGCACGCGCAACATTTGGGTCGCTACCTTGAAGGTCAAGGTCACAGCATGACCTTGAAGCAAAATTGTGTCCGGCCCATAACTTTGTTATTTAAAGTCGGATATTAAAACTTTTTCACAGAAGAGATCACCATATTGAGATGACGTGTCGCGAGCAAGATTAGGGTCGCTACCTTGAAGGTCAAGGTCACAGCATGACCTTGAAGCAAAATCGTGTCCGGCCCATAACTTTGTTATTTGAAGTCGGATTTTAAAACTATTTCACAGAAATGATCACCATATTGAGATGACGTGTCGCGAGCAAGATTTGAGTAGATACCTTGAAGGTCAAGGTCATAGCATGACCTTGCAGCAAAATCATGTCCGCCCCATAACTTTGTTATTTGAAGTCAGATTTTACAACTATTTCACAGAAATGATCACCATATTGAGATGACGTGTCGCGAACAACATTTGGGTTTGATACCTTGAAGGTCAAGGTCACAGCATGACCTTGCAGCAAAATCGTGTCTGGCCCATAACTTTTTGAGGGACCGGTAGGGGACTACTGTATTGCCCGCAATACTATCAAATGCTTGTGGGTTTTTTTAGAATTTGAGGATAAGCAAGATCTAAAGCTTCCCGAAAGCAGGGTACCAGTAGCCTAGTGGTAGAGAGTAGCCTAGTGGTAGAGAGTAGCCTAGTGGTAGAAAGTAGCCTAGCGGTAGAGAGTAGGCTAGCGGTAGAGAGTAGCTTAGTGGTAGAGAGTAGCCTAGCGGTAAAGAGTAGCCAAGTGGTAAAGAGTAACCTAGTGGTAGAGAGTAACCTAGTAGCCTAGTGGTAGAGAATAGCCTAGCGGTAGAGAGTAACCTAGTGGTAGAGAGTAGCCTAGTGGTAGAGTCTCAAATTTGTTACTTCTCTGACTGCTTAGCTTATCATTGAGTGGGTTTCAAGGCCTGTTTGGGGCAAATGACATAATGTGGAAAGGTATTCCAGCTGACTTGCAGTGTGCCGGCAGTTCTACCCAAAGTAGCAGGACAAGGCAATGATAACCATAATTGGTCGCTAGCATGTATCTAAAAACAAATGGAACCCCAAAAGACAACCAGAAGAAAAATGAATGTGCTAAACACATATTGCTGCATACAGAATGTTTTAAATCCCACAGCTGTCACTAGAAAAAGCCATAATTCAGCAGGTGTTCTTACTGATTGATACTGATCTTGCATAAAGACACATTATTGTCTGTGCAATATATTAAGATGTTGCTATGTTGTATAAGCCAGTGTAAGTTTTGCTCCCAGTTGTTGCTCTCTGCTTTCAACAGTTTGTATAATTACTACAACTGAAGTCACATATTCAGGTTTTCTTGAAAATAAACTAGTCAGGGAAAAGTTGATTGCAAGCAAACATTGGTACATATAAGAGGCTGTAACTTCTTGTTTTTCATTTAGGAGATTTGGGTGTTGCATTTTATAATTCACATTTTTGCTTTCAGATTGTAAAAGACCTGAGTGATTAATCACCATGCATTTTTACAACAGATTTTGCATTAATCTGCAATAACACCTGTATAAAACAAATTTACTTGATGGTAAAAGTATAAAAGTGATAAAAATGTGTTTATTTGATTAATCTTTAGTCAATTAGCTTCTCATATCATTCTTTCATCAAACAATAGATTTATGTGTCATTATGATTGATATAATAATTTAAGTATAGTATTTGTGTTTCTTAATTAATCCATAATTGTATTCCCACAAAACTGGAGCAAAGTTAATAATTTAATTTAAAAATTGATTAAATTAGTACCATTATCTGAATATAGTTTATAAGCTTTACTCTGAATATATCTGAAATAACAGAAAGTAATCCTTCTATGTTTTTATACTATATTTAATTGTATTTTTGTCATTTTCTATATTTTTAATCTTAGAAATATTAAACCTATGATTAAGTTAATGCTTGTTTTTTGTAGGTCTTTGCACAATGGTTTTTTATGACTTAGCTATAAATAAACAAGTAAGCTATAACCTTCTAAATTTCTAGACCATGCGATAACAACACCACATCAATGGCTCCATTCAGTATCCTTGCATATTTCTGCCCTTCTAAAAGTGTTCCCTCCCCATCTGAACACTCTTGTCCACATTGTTGGAACTGACAAACTAACACATTTTTTCTTAACCTGCTAACCACTAATTAATCAGTCTTATGCAGAAGTGGAGATCCACATAGCAGGAGCTGTCGAGATCTGATCAGGATCTGCACAATATGCTGCTGATTTTCTGGCATCATGACTAAAACCCATTTAACCGACTTTATGCTATCCACCTTGTGCTTCGTAGACTACTTGTTCCAGACTTGTCATATTGTCATTGACTGACTGCCATGTTTCCATGTTTATTTTTCAAGGTATAAATTGGTGTATTCACAGATATGTTTGTAGGAAAGTTATAGTTATATATGAATGGTATGTTCTTGTTACAAGCATGTTTAATGTGATCTTGTCTTACTTTATTTGATTTTGTCATTAATGTTCATAATTTTGTCATAAGTTTTTACATGGGAGTAAGCAAGTACTCCCAAATATAAAGAAATGTCACCCTATATCATCATCTCATTAAATGTATTTTTTATTAATCCTTAGATTGCCACATTTTGTTTAAATATTATAAATGTTACATATCAGAGTTGGTATACTTATTATCCGAGACTGAGCATTAAAAAGTGTAGATCCAAATCACTATTTGCCTAAGCCTTACAAATATGAAATGACAAGCTAAAAGTTGATAACATACACAAAAGTTGTATACAATTCTATAAACTCTAATTTCTATATGTAAATATCATATGTTCATTATAATTTTTACTTTATTGTACTTAGACTACATATGGAAGTTTCAACTGTCTATCCATAGTCCATCTACTATATGGGTTCTAGGGTCCAAGTCTCAGCGCAGAACTTCTAATTTTAGGATTTCCTTCAGCTGACATGAAGGGCTTGATGCTTCTATGGTTCTAGCATGAGTAACCATTACCCTAATCATGCCCATAGATAAGCCACTGACCAAAAAGTGAAGAGAATAGCGATGCTTTACAAGTTATCAGATTCTGGCTGCTATAACCGTCACCAAATTGGCATGTTCTGGTCTTATTATGTTTGGAGTTGAACTGACAATTTTATTTAAAATTTCTAAAATTCTAGCTATTCAATGTCAGGGTTTTCTAAGCGACTTTGATAATCAATATCTAGATAAAATTATAGGCAGTGTATGTTTAATTAATTCCCCAAGGCCAGTTTTAAACTTGGAAAAGTTTCTTTTTTCAACCAAAATTAATTAAGCATTTAGTCAACAATGACTGCTTTTTGCTCAATTTTTATAGAAATTACCACTCCTTTCTTTTATTTATTAAAAAATTTAAAAATATAAAAGGCTAAATCTCTTTCATAATGATTATCTCTCTAGAGATTTATCAAAGTTGATGTTAAAATAAGACTCAACTGAATCAGACTTCTGCAAATTGTATAAATCTTGATCAGCAAGACCTTGCTTAGAGCTGTTGGATCACGATCGGAATTCTTTTCCTGCAGAGTTTCTATCAATATGTAGGAAGATAACCAAGAGTTTGTATGGGTTCTTTCCCATTTAGCTGATAACGATAAGAAATTTTAACAAAATAAAGACTAAATGCAACCATGGTTCTGTTCCAGACCTGCTCAAGATACGGTGCGCTCTTCCAGCAGTACCACCTCCTCCCAGTCACCTTCCGTCTCCACCAGCTCTTCTGCAGCCGATCGCCGGTCGTCGTCAGCAACCCGCAATTCTTCTAGTGCTTCCCACCGCCACCGAGACCGTGTCAACTCCAGCAGCCATCGACACAGCACCTCATCCCTCAATCCTCCTCGAGTATCTAGTGCTCACAGTGCAGTAAACAATAACACTTCTGTAAATAGTTATAATAACACAAGCAATAGTGAGGACACTAGTAGTCAGTCTGACCCGGACTTTCCACGCCGGCGATCCACACGCCGACGGAACTATCTAAACCGAAATCATTTACACAATGCACTGGATTTACCAGAGGGCTATGGTAAGATTGAGTTAGTTGTTTTGCTTGTTTAGATGATTTTTTTTAATTTCAGCCCTGTCGGTATCATTGCATGGTTAGTTCAACATTAATTAAAAAAATAAACATATTTTTTGTTTACACCTTTTCACTTTTCTGAATTGGAGACTTTTAATATATTTAAGTGGTCATTTAACTGACAGTTATCCAGGAGTTATCCTACAGTTAAAACTTACAATGCTGCAAGATATATCACTACAGTTAAAACTGACAATGCTGCAAGAGATATCACTACAGTTAAAACTGACAATGCTGCAAGAGATATCACTACAGTTAAAACTGACTATGCTGCAAGAGATATCCCAACAGTTGTCAAAGTATCTATTCTAGGCAAATCAGCAGTTTTCTCCAGGTGTGCAGATAGGTTCAGGGAGGGGGGAGGACAATGAATCATCATAACAAGGCTTGGTATACCCTCATATTAACAATGGGAGAGCACCAGTAAATATCACTGAAATGGATGGAAGTAGCACCGTTTGTCAGGTGGGAATAGTGACAATCTGTAACTGATCAGCCCAAGTAGACTGGTATTGCATGCTGACTGGTTACAGCTGTCTTGTAGATATTGCATGGTAACACAACCTGGTTGCACAACTCAGTTTTTTGTTGTTCACTATTAAAGGGACAATGATTGTTGTTGTAGTTTTGTTGTTTTTTTTAAACAAAAATCATATTTATTTTTCAAATTGTTTAACTTAACATACTCTGCATTAAAGTTTGTCAGTGATTCTACCTTAGTCTGATGTCCTCCCCCACCAATAATTAGCTGGATGTCCCCAATATCATCACAATTGTTACTTTAATGTTATAAATAAAAAAAAGATCATCAAGTTCAGGATGTTATCTTCAAAAGAATACAGAAAGAAGAATAATTTGCCCAGCTGTGTGCACAAAAAATTACCAACATTCACCAAATGAAGGTAGATATAAGATCAAAGGCTGATATAAGCCAGGTGTGAAGGCAGGAGCCAATGATTCATGCTGTTGTCTTGCCTCTAGTGCTGAGCCTGGCACCTAGATTCAGCCCTTTATCATGCTATAGTTATCAATTACCAATAATACATTCTTATTTTTTTTGGCAACCAATATATGCAGACAAAGCAAGTCATAATGCTAAGAGACTTACTAGTGCAGGTTGTGGTAAACTTTTACTGCATGAAATGCATTGAAGTTTGCATTTTCATTTTCAGATATAGTAATATGTTTTTATCTTAAGCAAAAATAGCCCAATAAACCTTTGTTTATTTTTTCCATACATGTTAGTACTTTGCTTATTTCATGTTACTATTGGCCTTTCTTATTAATTTTCACTAATTAACAGTTGAGTTTTCAAGATGTATTTTGAAAGCATTGTTTCTTTTCCCAGTCAGTTGTTTCAGTCAGTAATTTAGTAGTGGTATGCATAGCATTTATAAGGCATTAAGGATGTGAGTGAGTCAGCATTGTTATAAAACTATTGTAGCATTCTGGTTAAATGATATACTTGACTTCTCATGATATAGCATCATTTGGTACCCTTGACAGACAAGAGTTGAGGCTTGAGCAAAAAAAGCTCTCCTCCATTATGGTGTGAAAAGCTCTTCTCCATTGAGGTTGGAAAAGCTCTTCACCAGTGAGGTGGGGAAAGAGCATGTTAACACTTAGCCTGATAAGCATGAATTGATCTAGATTAATCAAATAGTGTAAATCCAGATGTTTCAACTGGGAGCTCTCTGTTCAGTTCAAATGTTGCACGACTTGCCTCCAAGTCTATGGCATTTCCCAAGGCAAACTGTTAGCAAATAAAAATTAAAATGGATTATTAATCCAGCATGTAGCATGAAAAGGTTTAATTGCACTCACATATTCTGGTCTGCAGTGGGAAACCATAAAACACATATAAAGGGTCTGGTCTGTAATGTCTGCAACATGTGAATAACTGCAGAATAACTATAGAGATAACTACAGAGAATGTTGTAAATAATCTAGTAGTTCTCCCATGCAGTCTAAATTTGATGAGTTAATTATGTTCCATAATTATTGGTTACCATAATGTTGCATTCCAGTTGTTGCCAATGTTTGGCTCATCATTTAATTATTGACAAGTGTTAACTTAAGTATTTTATTGTTTAAATTAAATCTTTCCGAAATACCTTTGAGTCACTGAGTTTTATTGTTTTGATGTACAGCAGTAAAGCTGTTGAAATTTATTTCTGTGTTATTCTTTTTGATTTTTTTAACAGTCATGCTGAGGTCTTATGCTGACATATGAGGAAAGATAATATTTTCAAAATATATTAATTTAAAACAAAAAATAAGTTCATAGTCATTCAAAGATAAAGACTTAAAAAAAAAAATTAAATTGTCAATATATGGCATGGGTATGGGTATTGACAATAGTGCAATTACAGTCATCAACTGAAGACATCAACTGGAGACATCAACTGAAGAATATAATGCTAATGAGACATTAAAATGGATGTAGTATTGTTTAATTGATTTATAATTCTTACATATCTAACATAGGTATGAAAGTATTGATTAATGGAAAGTAGTGTATTTTTGGCACAATTTATTCTCTGTTGTTGGGGTGGGGTGGATACTGGAAGAGAATGCTAAACACAAGTAAATAATAAATGTCAGCCCTGTCACCCGTAGCCCACTACATTTGTGAAAAAACACTTATTAAAATCTTGTGTTATTAGCTTACAACTGCATGCAAATGTAACTAGTGATGTTTCTAGAGACTCAGCAGCAAAATAGTTCAGATCCTGATCAGGTGGGTCGAAACAGGAGATATTCTGATCAGGATCTATACTATTTCTGTATGGTTGATCAATATATGCTTAGTAGGTTCAGGGCTTCTCTGGTACTTCCATCAGCATGCTCCATTGTTCTGTCAGCCTGCAGATTCTCCTATTTGTTATTGTTACAGCGGCTGCCATCTTCAACATTTGTTTATTAGATCATCAAAGCACCATGGTCATCTGTTTTACCTGTATTTATCTTCTCAACCAATTGGTTCCAAGTGTCTTCCTTTTGTAAGACAAGATGTCTAAGTTTAATAACTGGTGATAAAAGAAAATATGCAATTTCTTATTAAGTGCTTATCAGAATCTCTTTTTATGCACATATCTAATTGAGTTATGCATGCATGATAAAAAGGACACAATATAGTGGGAGAAAACTTTAGTAAAAGATGAATGGTAACTATGATAAGAATGTGGCAATGATGCTGATAAAATTATGGCATCAGTAATTTTTTTCTTAGCAATATACAATGATATGCTATCAATTCTAAACACACCATATCATTCATATCCCCCCGTCCCCAAGGAGAAATTAATTTATCATCAAAATTGACTTAATTTGTAAAAAAAACACAAAAAACTGATAGTTTTAAAAATAATTTAAAACATTTTTAATGTTCAATTTTAGATGGAGAATTGCTCCAGTTTCAATAAAATTGTCTACCTGGCTTCATGAAGCTACTCTCTTGACATCTTTATTGACTTCTTACCTGTTTTTCCCTGTACAGTCAGGTCCTCTTTTACTGCCTGGGTGGCACTGGGTATGTAGGAGCCCTATTTATCAAGCCCTGTCATTGCTGGCACCGAAACTGACAGCTCAGCAACACTGACATACATATCTGACATAAATTCTCCCAGCTCCATTGGTTCATCAGCTAGATTCTCAAAAGTGATTGGTTGAGTGGGTGCAGATGTACTTAAGAAGGAACTGAGGTGTTAAATTTACCACATTGTACAGCTAATTGCTTGAATGTTTTAGAGAGATTTTGTGACTTTTACTTGAAAGCCGGTTGCCAAGTTGATGGGTTTTCTTCAGATTTGATAACTGATAAATTGAGGTGCATGTTTAGTTACATATTTTCCTTTTGCTAAATATCAGAAGTGTTGTTTCAGAATCTTCCATGGACTTTTATTACCACAATGAAGACACCTTGTGTTATTTATACTTTTTATTTGTCCAGGTTTGGGCAGAAACCAAAATGTGGAGAGGTTATACAGACAGCATGCATGTTTTTCTTTAAACACAGTTGTGGGTAGTCATCCTGCTCAAACAATGTTGTTTGTTTGATAGTCTTCCTCAACAAACAGTGCTGTTGTTTGTTTGATAGACTTCCTCAACAAACAATGTTGTTTGTTTGATAGTCTTCCTCAACAAACAGTGCTGTTGTTTGTTAATCTTCCTCAACAAACAATGTTGTTTGTTTTATTGTCTTCCTCAACAAACAGTGCTTTTGTTTGTTTGATAGTCATCCACAACAAACAGTGCTGTTGTTTGTTGATAGTCTTCCTCCAAAAACAATGTTGTTTGTTTGATAGTCTTCCTCAACAATGTTGTTTGTTTGATAGTCATCCACAATAAACAGTACTGTTGTTTGTTTGATTGTCTTCCTCAACAAACAGTGCTGTTGTTTGTTTGATACTCTTCCTCAACAAACAGTGCTGTTGTTTTGTTGCTATAATGACTTATCTTATAGTACAATGCAAGTAAATACAGTGTTTTACAGAGTATGAATATTTTAATTGCTGCATTTAGAAAGACTGCTTAGATAACAGAATAAGCACATTTTATACTATATTGTCCATGTGTGTACATTAATCATTAATCTCCACAACAAAGTCAGTTGTAGGCCCTGTTATAGAAGTTAGTTTATGCTTTATAAAATATACCATATGATTATGATAAAAGCATTTATCATATGCCTTTATTGTGTTTCAGAACAACGAACTACACAACAAGGCCAGGTGTATTTCCTGCACACACAGACAGGGGTCAGCACCTGGCATGATCCCCGAGTGCCCAGGTAACTAGATCCAGTTTTTGTTTGTTAAGCAATGCTTCTTAAATATTTCCATCAAACATAATACTTAGCCTGCTAGGCAAGAATCATGCTCAAGCAAATAGTCTAGGTCCTGATCTACTTTTCATGTAGCTGTCTGATCAGGATCATTCTGCATGGCTGGCAAATAATTCGGCAAAATGTCTTAATTACCTTCTAAGTATTTGTTCAAGGAAAAAAAGTGAATACTATAAATTAAAGAAATTCAGTGGGTTAAAGGTTTACGTGGTGCCACACCCAATAATATTTACGAAACAGCCTGTCGTGAAACAGCCCTCCTAGGCTACAAATGTGCAGTAAAAGCATTATTTATTATAAGTTAACTCTGGGAGAGGTCTGATCAGGTTCTTCGACTATTTGCAGCTGTTTTGTATTGTCAGGTATTGTTACCATTGCACACAGATTAAAAAAAAAAGTGTGTCAAAACAAATATTACAGGCTTAGTGTAAAAAAGGGCGAGAATAGCAATATGTGTTTCATGCTTTCAGTATAAATAATTGTTAATCTTATATTTATTTATTTATTTTTTTTTTTTAATTATATTATTTGTTAAGTTATTGTTATTTCATAACAGTGACACAGTTATGATCATTATAAGGATGCCCATCTGTTTTTGGTGGAAAAAGACTCTCATATAAATAAGTGGGTACAGCCACCAGCACACCACAGCTGAAAGTTTCTCCAAATTAAGTCACTTGCACTCACTGGGACTCAAACCCATCCAGTTAGAGACCAAGGGGTCAGAGGAGTTTCAAGCCACAGACACCCCCTTATAATAGGTTGACTAAATCATTGATTGACTCCTAGTATGAATACCACCTAACCTGAACTAGTTATGTTTCGGCGCCCTACAGGGACATTTCCAACCTTGACCTTCGAGAACAAGAGTTGGGTGCCCTGCCCCCTGGCTGGGAAGCACGCCACACAGGCAACGGACGTGTCTACTTTGTGGACCACAACAATCGCACCACACAGTTCACAGACCCTCGCCTCTCCGCTAATATAGACCTCATCCAGAGTAGATTGTGAGTACATGGTATAATTGTCTCCTCTATACAAACCATTTTTCTTCAGCCAGTGTTTCAGGTTTTGTTTTAAGCAAATCAAAAATTGTATATAGTCGTGGAGCAATAATAAGTCGAACTCTTCTGTGATTCTTTCAAGTTCTGATCAGTACTTCTCCATAAGAGCAAGTTCAATAATTGCCCTGAACCCTTTTTTTGTCCTCCTCTTTTCCTTCACCATATCATGTTACATGTACTTGTTTAAGAATAAAGCTCACAAATTAACAACCAGAAAAGGTTTTAATCTGTCATTTCAATTTCAATGTTGTACTTACATTGTCTAACTTGTCTTAAAAATAAATAAAAGTCCAGCAAAACTATGAGCTTTAGAAGTTGGGAAAATGTGCTGTTTCTATTAGAATTATGAGTATACACCAATGTCTGGTGAGGAAGAAATCATCATACCTTGCCTTTCAGTACTGTTAACAGGTGTAAGTCGGTGGGAATGGGTGTGTATTGAAACAGGTTCTTGGTGAACAGTCCTGGATTCTTCCCAGGAATGTATTCGACCCGTGGGAACTTTCTGAAATCATACTTATTACGATTCTGCCTAATTGATTTTATTTCAAAGCTTTCACTTTGCTAATTGGCAAAACATAGATACCCAGATAATTGGACTAATTCATTATGAAAATTATGCAGTTAATGCATAAGAGTTATAATGGTGTCATTGAAATGTTTTAAGAAGGGCAGTTAACATTATGTTCATAATTCACCTTTTTGATGGCTGGTATAATGTTCTTGTGAATTTATCTCGTTTCTTTTTAAATCTATGCTAACATTATTATTAAAATCTGGAATTTTGTGTAAATGTTTATTATAATGGCTATAACGTCCCTTTAGGAAAACAACAAAAGAAGTAACTGGGGGAATGTTTAAAAAAGGAACCTATTATTTATATTAAGAAACTTCTATTCTTACAGTTATACTGCTAAGGGTACTGTAATTTAAAAAAAAAATCATAAAACGTGGCATCTGGGAAATGTACAAATATAATTATGTCTTCACTGTATCATGTGTTTACAAGGCTTATGCAAATATTGTAAATGCAGATCAGCCAGCTTTCTGTTGATCACGCTGATCATAAGGATTTAGACTAATTGCTGCCTCATCTTTATTAACAAGCATAATAAAATAAAAATTAAGAATTTGGGATTGGGTTTTAACAAAATGCAGCATGATTTGCATTAAGAATTGACCCAATATAACAACTCAGCATTCCACACAGAAAATCAAGATACTAGTTAATTGTTTTGTTGGCAGCAAAAATATAAAAAAAAATCCTGCACTGGCCTATATAATCCTGCAGTTGGTGGGAAAACAGACGAATGAGAATGCTGCACATGGCAAAAACAGTGTTGAAATGGTTTTGTAATTACATGACAAAGAGATACAGAAACTGTTCAGCTTAAGTTCTTATATTTTCAGTTTGTTTTTGTGAGGTTGCTCTCATATGGTGCAATTACTTATTATTCCACATTTTAATAAAAACTGGGGGAAAAAACATAGCAGCTGTTGGTGGTACATTTTATTTTCAGAGTCGGGATGTGTTTATTAAGTAATTTGAGTAACTTTTTATCTTCATTAGAAAGTGCAGTCTGAAGGTAATAAATTTGGGGAATATCAGAATTTGTTTATTGTTTATGTAACTGTAGTCAGATCATTAATGCAATAAACAGTCTCTGAAATCAATACAGTTATGATTTTTTCCATATTGATATAAACATTGTCAGTATTGTGATAAAAATCGCTGTCTCATTCTTTTTTTCCATGGTTGCTTGAATGTACACACATGAAATATTTTTCAGAAAAAGTACTGATAAAGAGAATGAGAACCCAGTGCCAAAGTACAAGCGAGACCTGGTCCACAAGTTGAAGATTCTGAAGCAAGAGTTCCAGAGTCTACAACCACAGGGCGGACACTGTCGGTTAGAGGTCTCCCGTGAGGAGATATTTGAGGTACACTCTAATTTTTATTTTAAACCTGCTTGACATATTGCATAAGACTTGATAGCAAATAGTGCAGATTCTGATCAGTCAGCTTCCAAGGGGGCTGGCTCATCTGGATTTACACTTTTTACATAGGACTCAGCAAATTGTGGTTAAGAATTAAGAATGTTCGATGAGGACTTTTTTTAGGATCACTCTAGATCAGGATAAGTTAATGTAATCTAATGTTTGGATATTGTCAGAAACTGTGCCAGTAACATCTGTTTTGTAATTTGTAATTCATATTCATTTTTAATTATGAATAAGTTTTTTTTGTGTGTGTTGGCTTCTATTTTCTTGTGGAAGTTTCTAAAGCATTGACACCTTGAACATGCTAGTGATGAAAGTAGACTTTCTGTAACAAGTTGAAAAGAAGAGTACACAATATATTACCTTTAGTTAAACCTTATGATATATATGATATATATGATAGTATGCAATGGTAATGTAAATACATTTTTCATTTTTGTCAGGAGTCGTATAGACAAGTGATGAAGATGAGAGCCAAAGATTTACGAAAACGCCTGATGGTGAAGTTCAAAGGGGAGGAGGGCCTGGACTATGGTGGGGTCGCAAGGTGAGGTTATATTACATACAGCATTGTGTAGATATGGTGGGGTCACAAGGTGAGGTCATGTATACAGAATTCTGTATGTTAAATCATATAAATAAAGGATTGTGTATATAAGTTGATAATAAGTTTATATAACCTGACTACTTGTTAATTTTAGTCATGTTTAGGGGTTTTCAAACCTAAGAAAAGTGAATGACTTCAATGTACTGGCTTTATAAAGTAAAAATTCAGCACATGCATTCAGAAATCTTTAACTGCATCATGCCACATTAAGTAATTAAGAAAATGTTAGATTTGTTATACTTTATTATTATCCCTGAGCTTTGTTTTAATCCTAACCACACCAGTAAATGAAATAGTATTTGTAGGTTTGTAGGTTTGTTCAGGGGTGTGATTTTTCCGCGGATTTCCGCGGATTTGGGTCGGCCAATGACCATTTCTGCAATTCGCGTAAATTCGAGGAGAAAATTTTAGGAGGGGGGGGGGGGGCTAGGGGGCAAATGGTCACCGCGGATTCGGTTTAAGTTACTCGGAGGCGACAAGCGACCAACGAGAGGACAGAATTCTTCGATGAACGCCGATTGCCGTAGACGAAAACACGTTCAACTTACCAGGCTAAACGATTTGTAACGCGCAATTTCATTGGTTGTTACCTAACTGTTCATCCAATTAAAAAGTCTGTTTCGGCGGCGTCAAGCGACCGTCGAGAGGACAGAATTATCCGAGGAAAACCGAGGAGACCAACCTGAACACCTCGGATAATTCACGAATGATGATTGTCCCGAGGACGGAATTACCCGAGGAGTTCCGATTGCCGAGGAGACAACAACACGATCACTCGGATCACGTTTCGGTGATTCTACGTAATCACCTCGGAAATAATGCTGTCGCCTCCATATTGACGAACTACATCCAAAATGGCAATCGTACTTACTCGGCGATCTTCGACAAGCTTCGGATATAGACATCACCGAAGCGTGATTCGAGTACTTGCAGGGTAGTAACTGGTATAATACACTTTTTCCAAATCCTGTTGGTAATATACACACAGTATCAACTAAGTTAAAAATATTCTTCAACCAAGCAATCTGCTCTTCTTTCAAGGAGTGTTGAATCTCCATCATATCTAAAGCGTACTGCATGCACTTTGAAAAGTCAGCCATCTTTGTTTACATAATGCAATGAGAAGTTATTCGCCGGGGCAAATCACCAACTGGTGTATTCCTGCAATTACATATGAGGTGATATATCCGAAGCTTGCCGGAGATCGCCGAGTAGGTACGACTGCAACACGATCAAACTTACGACTTGCAACGCACAATTTCATTGGTTGTTACCCGACGGTTCATCCAATCAGAAAAGCCGTAGCTATGCGATGACGCATCCGGTTAAGTTTTGATGGCGACTGTTTACAAGTAGAAAATTATGGTGAAAAAAAAACACGAAAATGTCACAGATAATTGAGCTTACGAACGATTCTCACTTAGCGATAGATGTAGATGCGGAATGCAAAAACAAATTAAGATGGGAATGGTTAGAAACTGTCATCGATCTTGATGGCATTCGTGTAGTTCTGTCCCAATTTATCAGAAAAATCGACAGTCCAGGAAAGTGTAAGTGTATTCTTTGTGAGAAAACCATATCGTATGGGTCTAGAGGACGTGTTGTTCTAGTTGAGCACTGCCAAAGTACAGAGCATGGCAGAAATCTGAAGACAACTTCATCGAATCAGAAACTACCAGCTTCATTCCACTGGAAAGTTGAAAATTCTGAAAAGTCGTACGGCATCCATCCCTTCTTCAAAAATGTGAAAATTCCAGAAGTGCCTGTAGAAAACAAGTCATGTGTTTCTTTTAAAGATCGAGTTGTTTCTGCACAGGTAACTTATTTCCAGTGACATTTTAAGTCATCTTCAATTTCTATGATTAGCAGGCAGTTATTTGAGCATAAATTTGATGGCCAGTTTGTCATAATGTTATAATATTTGAGTTCCTTATGTTTAAATTAATCATTGTAAAAATGTTGAGGATTGTTTGGCATAAATGAAATGTTTTGTGGCTATTTGTAAAAGTATTGTTATGCCTTTCAAAGAACATAACAGAAACAATGTGACATTTAGTGTACCCTACTGTTTATTATTTATTTTGTTTATGTAAGATACACATACTGAAAAATGGACTTGATTCTTTTTGTTTTAACAGCATCTAATTTGTAGAATATATTGCACCTTCCTAATTTGTCAAAAAAGGGGAAATTGTATACCTTATTCAGGAAAATGTAAATTCTAAGTTGGCCTTAAACACTGCAACCTAAAAATGAAAACTAACTATTAATTCTTACCACTTTCAAAAAAGTGGTCCATATGATATGGACCACTGTGTGGCATATAGCCATTGTGTGCTGAAGCAAAGATATGTGCTAAAACATAAATAAGACATGCTGAAACATAGACAAAACAATGTAAGTGCTAAAACTTGACAATTTGCTGAAAGTAATGGTTAGAATTAAGTGCTGATACTAACATACTTGAGTGCTAAAACTAATATTGACACTTGTGAGCAGAATCAACAATTTAAAATTAAATGCTGATAGGAGACATTAATAATGTGCTGAAACTAGGCAATTACAAATAAATAGCCAAATACAACTTTAATCTTTAAGTCTATGACTTAATTATTTTATATTAAGCTTAATGCTCAGCTGAAAGTAGTTAGCTATCATGAAGATAGTTGTTGTCAACACTACATGCTTCACACATAAATATTTATATGTATTTGGTTGTACTGGATTGATCAGGTTAATGCTTAAATATATTTATTCAGTTTTTAAACTAGTCATCAGTACTTTTATGTTGTGTATATAAAATTTAAAAATGTTTAAAACTATGTTTTAAGATGATGCAACATATGATTTTTTGCTGCTGTACAGCAAAAGTAAAAGAACAAATAAGGAGTAAAAAAGTCTTGTTTAGATTGCATGCAAGTGCAACAGTGAAAGCAAATTCACAAGCATGTGCTCTGTATGTGCATACATGGTGAAATTCAGTCACCATTTTCTTATGTGATATTGTATTTACTTATTCAGGATGTGTTTTATTGTCTTCTTATCTCCACAATTTAACTTGTATATGTCAGTTTTTAGTTGTATGTTATTGCTAGAAGCTTCCATCATACAATGATACTATAGGTTCTATAGTAAAATACTAAGTGAAATGAAACTTTTGTGTACTTTCAAAAGAAATACATGCATTTTCTTTGTTGCTTGGCCTTTGCTAGTCATCTCTTGTCAGTCCTATTGTTGTATATGTATTATGACTTCACATAATATATATCCATGTAAATATGCTGGATTGTTTAGAAAAATGCTAATTTTTTATTTGTTTACTAATGGACTAGTATTTTTGTTGTTCATATGACACTGTTAAATATATAGCCACACTTTTAATTCTTGTCATCTCCTATGTCCCTAACTCTACTTACAGTGAACAGCTTCAAGGTACTTAAAAGTTTCTGAAAACAAAAGATAGGTTTTACTGTTTGAATTCTTATTATATTTGATAGTATTAAGCTAAATATTTACCCTAAAATGTCTATGGCAAAAACAAACAAAAACATTGTCAATCATTGCATGCCACAATTATTCATTTCTATGTTAATATGCTCAATTGTTAAAAGACATACATATATTTATTTTTTGTATTTATTTAAATATAAAACTATTTTTATGTAATGTGGTATTTTTAAGTATGGGCTTTGTGTTTGATCTCATTAAAAAATTTAATAGTCAATTTTAGTGAAATTGTTAAAAAGAAAATATTCCTTGTCAGATATATCAATATATATGTTGATAATTTTATTTTTCTCATAGCACACATTTTATTAGTTGTAAGTAAATAAAGATGGCTAAAAAGCTATGATCTTTTTATGTTGAACTGCCCATGTTTTTATAAAGAGAAAGATAAAATATGGTTTAGGGATTCTGAAGAAGGGGTCTTTGGAAGAATTTTAGACCACTTTCTTAAAGCTGAAAATCATTTTTTCCGGGGGCTTCGCCCCCTTGAACCCCCACAAGGGGCCTTGCCCCTTGACCCCATTGGGGGCCTAATGCGGCCCCCAAACCCCTCGCCGAAAATTTTCCTCCCTTTTCATATTTGACCAATCACACCCCTGTTTGTTTAACGTTTCTTTTGTGATACCAGTTGAAATCCAAGTCTAGCCTTTAAACAAGTTGTTATTCCACTGTATGGTTTATTTCAGAGAGTGGTTCTGCCTGTTGTCCCACGAGATGTTGAACCCATACTACGGGCTGTTCCAGTATGCCAGAGATGACATCTACACACTACAGATCAACCCTGACTCGGGAGTTAATCCAGTAAGTAACCACACTATTAGACATTATAAATAAGTGGGAATTGAAAACTCCTTTTCAGAATGTAATATTGCTACACAAACTGAGACATCTGATAAAAATGATGTGTGCAGAACATTTTAATTTCTTTATAATGTGTAGTATGACTAGCAAAGTTAAAGGAGTTGCATTTGAAGGAATTGACCTTCATAAAATGGAACTGTAACCAGAAATACCTTTGATTAGATGCATATCTTTGTCTGGACTTAAGGCTAATTAGTATTCTGTTGAATCATCATTTGATAGTCCTTAAAGTGTGAAGCATGAGGTTATTTAATGGAGACAACCAGTTCCAGTCATCTACCTTCATGATGATAGTAAATGTGGCTGAAAACAGAAGAGGATTTTTAGATTTTCTTGTGTTGCCAAAACTGTACCCATTGTAACATTATTTATCTGTATATTACAGCACAGCTCATTTTTCTCTGCTTTCTCTACATTCTGTCAGTGCCTGGTTACTTGGTTACCTGTTATTTTCCCACTTTGTCTTTGATGTCATTATGTTAATATCTACTGTCAGATGTTATATAATACATCATTTTATGTCCCATTTTACAGGAGCACCTTTCATACTTCCACTTTGTGGGCCGCATCCTAGGCATGGCTGTGTTTCACGGTCACTAT
This sequence comes from Sinonovacula constricta, assembly GCA_007844125.1. Taxonomy (NCBI): domain Eukaryota; kingdom Metazoa; phylum Mollusca; class Bivalvia; order Cardiida; family Solecurtidae; genus Sinonovacula; species Sinonovacula constricta. The sequence goes on from CM017555.1 coordinate 68,569,639, forward strand.
CTAGATGGTGGCTTCACAATGCCTGTGTATAAACAGCTGCTGTCCAAACCTGTCACCCTGGAAGACCTCGAGAGTGTAGACCCCGATCTGCATCGAAGCCTCATCTGGATGCTGTATGTGAAGTTTCTTGAACAAGCTATTGTTACACTTTAAAAGACAATTTTACCCTGATCAGGCTGTATTTAACCCATAATTAATTGTAAATTTTTACAGTTGCTAGAGATTTGTAGAAAAAAATTACATGTCTTGAGCTGGAGCTGACTAATCTAAGTCTACAGCATTTACCTAAATCAATTCACATTCACTGGACCAATAGTTAAAAGCTTGGGCAATTCACTTTTGTACAGTTAAATCTTTATTGGAGCTTATTTATTTTCCAAATAGACTGTTTTTTTACTTGGCCTACTTATAGCAGCATGTCATATTAGTTTGGTTTTTTTAGCATTTAGGTTTTGATTGCATGCTGGTATTCATGCATTGTCCAGATACTGGCTGAGGCTTTTATTTCTGTGTTGATGGCACTGATGTTAAGCTTCATTTTCCTTAAAACAACACATTTAATATGCCTTACTACTTACAGGGACTTAATGTTATAATTTTGATATGTTATACACAAGTTATTTAGGTTGTAGCAACTCACACCAGTGTTAGACTAATTATAGATTAATACTGAGCAGTCAAAACTTTTGAGTTAGCAGTCGATTTATAATACTTCAGATCATAATTTTATAAAAGTACAAGTTATTGCAATGGCCAGTTCTTGCCATTGGTTTTACACGTATTCTAATGCAAACTATGTCATCATTGTTTGGATCCTGAAGCATATGAATATCGAGCTAGATCGACTGACAGTCGGAGTCTGTTGAAGCAATTACGTACTGAATAAGGAAGTGGTTTAACACATGCTGACGCTTGTCAGCATTTTTTCCACCTGTGATTGACACCGGCCAATTCTGACCCTTATGTGCATCGAGGACACTTACATAAAAATTGTGAAAAAAATGATTGGTGTTCTTTTAATATTGTATAAATAAGGTGAAAACACAAGTTTTGGAATTGTGCTGCAGATTACTGCAATACAAAAGCATTTAAAAGTATTATATACAAATATTTGGTAACTAATATATGTTGTTTTGCATTTAATTCCATTTTTACTGACTATAAATAGCAAGGTTATTCAATATTAGAACAATGAATCTTAGTATTTTTACTAGACTTTAGTTTATATTGTCAGATGTATTGCTATCTCTGAACACAGAACAAAATTTAGGATTAATTGACCAGAAGTACTGTGTAGCAAGACACTCATTTGATTTTGATATATTATATCTTTCCCTTTAACAGGGAGAACAACATCGAGGGTGTAATAGACCACACTTTCTGTGTCGAGAGCCACTCATTCGGCAAGTTTCAGGAGCATGAGCTCAAGCCAGGTGGCTCAGAGATCACTGTGACAGAGGAGAACAAGAAGGAGTATGTGAAGCTGTATGTCCAGTGGCAGTTCATGCGGGGCATCGAAGCCCAGTTCCTAGCCCTCCAGAAGGGCTTCAATGAGATTATACCTCAACATCTGCTGCGGCCCTTTGATGAGAGGGAGCTTGAGGTGAGTAAATCAGATTTGGCATTTCTGTCTGCAGGTTTACGATTGATTACCACAGAGTTTATATCAATTTGTCACTAAATTCTAGGCTTTTATTATGACTTTGCTTAAAATCTAACGAGCATATAAACAGTGTAAAAGAGTTTATATATATATAAATGCCTCAACGTCATCTTTATTTTCAAATTTAAGTTCAGCAATGTTAAACAACTTAAATAAAAAAAAAATTAAGGCATAAAAGAAAGTTAGCATTTCTGTTGTTTTGATTGTCCAAGATGATAAAAGTAATTGAGTAATGTTTGTTCAGCAAAGTAGAATGAAAGGCGATTGCAATTATGCATGGCACTTAATATCTTATGTGTAACATTATCCATATTATTAAACACATTTATGTTCGTAAAAGATAACCTCTAAAAAGTTATAAATATATCTGTGTTATATTTCCAGTTAATGATTGGAGGGCTAGGTAAGATAGACCTTGATGATTGGAAGCACCACACACGCTACAAGCACTGTACGCCAGATGCCAACATCGTCCGCTGGTTCTGGAAGGTAGTCGAAGGCTTTGACAATGAGATGAGAGCGCGACTGCTGCAGTTTGTCACAGGGAGTTCAAGGGTACCTCTCCAAGGGTTCAAAGCATTACAAGGTAAAAGACTGCAGATCATAATAATGAAATGTATGACACCTTTTAAAGGAATTTTATGGTAACATCATTGGATGATGTTTGGAGGTTAGGATTTCCATCTGATCTGCCCCTTTTTTTTTTTTTTTGATTATTCATCTCCCTTGTTTCCATTTAATAAGTAATAAATGATATCTTTGTGGCACGGTGAGAAAAAATGCCCTATTTACATTGTGACTTCATCAGGAAAAGTGCTCTTAAAATAATATGACATTTACTGCAGACATTTACATAATTTGTTTTTAGTGTGTTTAGCAATCTTGTTGCAGTTTAATAGCATCTTGTCACAGTCTGATTAATAAAGCATCTAACAGTTTAAAAAATAATTTGGCGTGTGCATTTCTTAACCTCAATGTATATGCTGGCCTCTGTATAGCCTTTGAAAAAGACATAATGCCTTCTTAAATATATCACAAGACCAATTACCATGGCTTATTTTATCATTGAAAAAAAAAAAGTTTTCAGGATGGTTGTTGTCACAACAGATGTTTGATGCATCATATTTTTTTTCTTTTATCCAAAGCAGGCTACATTAGTTATCAGTAATGATCCATGCTTAATTAAGTTTTCCATCTACTCTTTGGCTATGCCTGATAACATGCTTAACAGTTTACAAGTTAATGAATTGTATTTGTTTTTTGAGTTACCTCAACTGTTGATTTATTACAGGTTCCACAGGTGCTGCGGGTCCCCGGCTGTTCACCATTCATCTGGTGGACACCAACACCGACAACCTGCCCAAGGCTCATACATGGTAGGTCGTCATACACAGTCTAAATATCTTCTGTACTCTTCCAAGTTCTTTATTAAAGCCTGTTGTAATGTACTTGGTAACATTTACCCAATTTAGTTTTCAATGGGCCAATTTAAGACAATTACTGGTGTAACCTTTAGCCTAGCAACTTCTTCACATTACCTTTTGTGTATTTCAAATTGATGTAGGTAAATAAAAAGGTATGGGTTGCAGTCAGTGTTTGTTAGCAGACTCTGTTAAGCTATTGCAGGTATTTGGCCTTCATCACTAAATTGACCAATATTGCTGTCAGTTAACTCATTGGGCCCAAGTGACACGTTAAAGCGGCTCGAAAAACAGACCCCTCATGTCGGGAGATGCCTTATCGCGTCACACTTTACCAGTGTCTGGCTCCGAGAGCCAAATGTTAATGCGTGGATCATATATGCTGGTTTAAACTCAAGTTTTCAAACATGTTTGAGTCTCAGCCAATCAAGTACATCGCAATATTGTAAATGCAAATGTCATCTTAATCTAAATCTATTGGCTTAAATCCTTTCTTGTTATTCATGAATTGACAACAGAAAAATCGGCGACATTTTTTTTCTAATTCACATCTAAATTGAAACATTTCTCGTCTGAAATATGATCGTTTAAGCAGTTTTAAAATGATTAATACTTCGAATTAAGCCAATCAGAAACATTGTTACATTATGAAATGGAATTTCATGTAACCCGGATGTAAACACAATGAATTATGTCAAGACAAAGAAAAAAAGAGATGTGCCTTATCGTTAGTTTTAAAATTCCTACTTATATGCATATCTGTCAGCGGATATGTGGAATTACCTGCATCAGATCCAATTATTATATGATATTGCAGATATCGATAGATAAAAGACAAAATCTAACTCTTGGAAATCGCCAAAGTTTTCAATCAAATATGAAGTTTAGAAGCGCTATGTCCTCAAACTGCTAGCAGATCGCAGCTTTCAGCCAAAGATGGCCAACTGTTTTAAAGTTACTCATTATATCATTTTTTATATAAAGCAGTGTTATTTACATTACAAACATAAAAAACTTAATGAGGTCAGTTATTTATTATTTTAATCATATCATTTAATATGTGTTAATTTTGATATTATTAATCTTACTTGTCTCAGATTTCAGTTATTTTCACTCTTTTTTTGAAGTTTTTACAGTGTTAAAAAATTGCATGGTTGTGTAAAGCACTTCCTGTGCTACAAGTACCTGAAAATATCCTTTTAGAGTATATCCAAAATGACATGTTTATTGTGTGTTGTAAACAACCACCCCCAATACCTTCCACGGACCAGTACTCCACACCAGATGTGTCTAGGCATGAGGGGCAGATAAGAACCCCTCCAGGTGTAGGGGATGACTGGAGAAATGTCTTTAGGGGATGACTGGTTAATTGGCTGTAGGGCTCAATGAGTTTAAACTCTGAAAATGAGGATACAATTACTGTAAAAATAAAAATATGTTTGTCACGAAGTTATAACTCTGTTTTTGGTCTTTAGAAATGGCTTCAGCATAAAGAATTCTCAGAGTTTTTTTCTATATCGACAGATACTTATCTAGAGTTATTAAAACAAGTCTACCCAGCCTTGCTTGATTAATAGTTATATAAACTTCATTATTTCCCATAATTGATGAAATAAAACATTTTAAAGCATATTATAAAAAAAACTGCCTATAGATAGTTATCGTATGACGTCACACATTTCCCAGCATGCAATGCGGTCCGCCATATTTGTGGTAAAGCCATTGTTTACTAATGCCTGCTTAGGTCCCTACAATTCGACGATTAAATCGATTATTTCGCGAAAGATGTCGTGTTTAATGGTTACAAAGTGCAATAGGACTATATTAATACACTGGAGCTATTGTGCGTGAAAAGGACTTGAAGAAGATTAATTTGATCGGTTTTGATCCATACTCGTCTTCAACGACAGCCTGATGACTTGCAGTCAGACATTGCATATCCAGACATAGTGAACTATCTAGTGTTTCAGCAAAGTGCGACATCCGATTAAATATTGGTGGAGCTAGATCCTAGACTTGTGCCAGGGTAGAACCACTGCGCATTGCGGGTTAGCTGGTAAACCACCACGACCAGGACTCGAACTCATGCACTGAGAGGCTGAGGAGTTACAAGCCAGCAACTGCTTGGACAAGGGCACTGCTAAACTTTGGTTTTAAACAGGGTCATTTATCATGTGTACTGTTTTCAATTCTTTACATCATGTTATACTATTTTTTCATTGCCATGTTATGGTTGTCATATTTATTATATGAAATCGAATACCATTACATGCTCCAATTTCCTAAGCAGTCTGTTTGTTTCTTAACTGCTTTTGCTTTTCCTTTTTATTGATCGATGAATTTACTGTTATTAAATATTTGTTACCGTAAAATGTGTTGTTTTTAATTCAGAAACGGTGTGGTTCTAGAAGAAGTACTGGAACTTAAATTCAGTTTTCTGTGAAATTATTATTCTAATATAATGTAAGTTTGTTAAATTTGCTGAAAGGTAGGACAATAATAAGAATAAAAAACACTATGTGCTATTATTTATTGACAAATATCAATGTGAAAGCAAAATCATTTTAAATAGTTAGCTGTAACAGCTCGTTCAGGCTCGTTTTGAGAACAGTTTGTTTCTTACACTTTATTAGAGCTGGTAGCTGGCAGTTTGGACGAAACAATTTTCTCTCATGCATTCAAATAAATGATTTTTGCTTGTAAAGATCCCGCAAAATGCTGTTTTATATTCCGGACTGGATCCTTTGGCTTTATGGTGAATAGTAGTTTGGTAATGGTGTGGAGTGAAGTTATGGAAGTGGTGATGACAAGAGAAATTAAAAACGTTACTCAGGGATGAAGCCATACAGTTGATACTCTAGCTCATGCCATACCCAATACACAACCATTTACTTGTACCAATTATACAAACTGTCTAGGTTATGTATGACATTTTACTTTTGCCCATGTTGCCCCTGGCTATTTACAGCCCCTTGTCTGAAACTCGTTTTAATAGTCTAGACAATATGGCTTTGCTTCCTGAGTGTCGAAGGCCAGGTGCAGGTGGATTAGCATTACTTTCTCACGTGTATTTTAGGTTAAAAAAGAAGTTAAATTAAAATATCTGAGTAATGATTACACATTATTTCAAGTTAACTTAATTAAGATTTCTGCAGTATTTTAAGGCAAAAAAATCATATTAGTATTTGCCACTTTGGGGAGTATTTTCCAGTAGGTAAATACCAGTAAATACCACTGGTAAATACCGGGGGTTGAATTTACCGCCCAACTTTGTTCTTACAGCCGTGTAAAAAGTAAAGAATAACACATTGCCTGTCATTATTACATAAAGGGTTTTTCCTTTCTGAGATAACCTGAAATCATCAACGTGCCTAAAAATAATGGACATTAAATGCGATATTTTTAAGATTCAGACTGTCGAACAATACAGTTAGTGTAATAACAGTCTTCACTTTAACTAAAGTTTATTCGAGCATTATGTATAAATTTCCCAGAATAGTAGTAACATGTGTTGTTACATGGGTACAATATTAGCAAACTGTCGATACCACATTACAACCAATACAGGGCGTTCTATAATTGCTGAACGTCAATGGTCATTGACTCCTCAGTCAAAATTTTCAAGGGTCAAATTCAAATATCTGGGGGTACATTTTGTGCATCGAGCATCGTGAGGGGCACATACATATTTTTATGTCACTGATGACAACATTTTGTCTAAAATTGACCTTGATGGAAATTGTCGATACTGTTGGTAGCTTTTTTGTTTATTTAGGACAAGTAAATAAGCAATATATTTCTTAATTGTTTGTTAATTATCTGTATCTTAATAATAACAATAAAATAAACAACAACATAGCAATTAACATTATAATATACTTCCCCAGACATATTTTCTTTCGACTTTTAATGCAATCCAAAACACTTTTAAACGCTTAGCTACAATGAATGCTCTGTTCAATCGCGAAAGTTTGACGTCCGAAAGTTCTCTCGTCCTTTTCCCTTGGTTTGTACTGACGGCTGGTAATGAGAAAAAAAGATTTCTGATCCGAATTATATATTTTGTGACAGTTCACAACACTACAAGAATTAATCATGGTCTTCATTGCCTGTATTGGTCAATTTAAAAAAAAAAGTGCGCTTTCACGGTACTTATATGTTGATTAACCTTACCACAAAGATGGCGGACAAACAGGTGCGCGCGCATCTTGGTGAAAAATCGATAACCATCTATAAAAACTGTTGGGTTTTTAATGCACTTATTCATGGTTATGTCTTTGTTAGTATTACCAACTATATTTTTTATTGATGTGTTTATTGTAATGTACTTATAAATCTAAGACCACTTAGTTGTTCAGTAGGTATATTTATTGTTATGTACTTGACAAATTTAATCCCCCTTATTTCTTTTGATTTCTTTGCTAACACTTGCCATGCTTAGTTCTTCAGTAAGGCATATTTATTGTAATTTATAAGTAGAGATACACCCATACCTGCAATTTGAGTAAGATTTGTGGCTAGGGACACAGTGTAAAACAGTCCCTGACTTCATAGCAAAAAAGTGTTGATACTGTTCTGGCAGTTTCCAACAGGAGGTAACTGACCTGAATCTAGCCTAGTTTTCTATGGCAAATACATTTCACGCTTAGCTTGGTTTCATTCCTTCACAAAATATGTCCATCTACAACTCTAACCATAAGGTCTTTGTAAAATGAAGGCATTGAAATGCTTTAGAGTTCACCCTCTTTGTGATAATGTGTACCATTCAAAACATGATTTTATTTTTACAATGCAACAAAGCCTAAGAACAGTATTCCTGTCTTTTGGAGAGCATTTGATCTCCAAAAGACAGGAATATTGTTCCTATATATATATATATATATATATATATATATATATATATATATATATATATATATATATATATATATATATATTACAGTTCAAATAATAGTAATTATTTAACCACTGTTTTATTTCTGTTTTCAGTTTTAACCGCATAGATATTCCACCATATGAAAGCTACGAAAAACTGTTATCTAAGCTCACATGTGCTGTAGAAGAGACGTGTGGATTTGCTGTTGAGTGATTTGCTGTGATCATAGCAATGCCACTACCACAGTTACCATGTTTCCATGGCAGCATGAATGCTGAAGACTTAATCAGTCCATGTGATGAAAAATCTTCAGCTGACAGACTTCATAACAAGGAAAGGTCCAAAGTTAGATTCAAACTTGTTTTGGTTGATTCATTAAGAGAATGAATTATGAACAGCAGACACAATGTTAATAAACCATAAACAGTGATGCAGGTTTTAGACCTAGGTTTATGAATGAATGCTACAAGACTTATGAAAAGTGTATAATACCCAAAAGGTTTTTCTTCTTTAAATAAAACCTTTCCAGCAATCAAAAATACAAAACCACAAATGGGAATAATTAAAACTAGTACTTTTGATGGTTACTAGGCAGCCAAAAAAATATACATGTCTGGATTGTTTATAGCATTACTGCTTCCAAAGTTACCAGAGTGAATGCCTGAGGACAGATATCCATAGATATAGATAGATATATCCATAGATATCTGTACATTTATAAGAGACGCCTAGGCATTATAACTGGAAGCAGATATTTTTCAGTCTTTCACAATTGAACATGTGCCTCAGTAGGACAGTTTTATGTCTGCTGACAGGAAATACCCTTTTTTGATAATTTGAACACACTTTTCTAGCTGGACTATGACAATATTTTCCCCATCGACATCTTTTTTTCCAGCTGGAATTTGGAATCACTATATTCCAGCTGGATCTGTCAGTATTGGGAGCGGTTGAGGGGGAAAGGGTATAACATATTGTCAACCATTTTAATAACTAGTTCAAATGATGAAATTAAAGACATTGTTTTTTGTATTGCAATTATGTTAATTTCAAAAAATATTTACAAGCAAACTTCACAACAAAGTTTGATACATATACTGTTTAATTTTATATTTTCATAATTTAAAGCATGGATTACTTAGAAATTTGTTAAACTTCTAAGACAAGTATTTAAAAGATTTATAACTATAACCTTTGTTCCAGTATTTTTTTTTTTTTTTTTGCTGAACATGTCTTAATTATTTGGCTAAATGAGTTAATGAAACCTGTTTTACACAGACATTGGGAACAAACCAGACTGCCATTGTTACACAGAAAAATAAGATAGTCTATGAATAATTTTTTTAATCAATTTCACGTTCTCATTATTCTGTTCTGAGAATATTAGATTTTCATCGGCTCAATAAATAAAGCATTTGTACTGCCCATCCATGGCTGTAAGTACATACATACTCATGTACGTCTGTACCATCTGCTTTAATTCCATATTACAAGTACTTCTGTCACTTGTACTTCACTGACATGCACTTGAATGTACAACTGCAATCATTTTGGCCAAGTTCATATTTGTAGACATTCTTATAAATGACTACTTAAGCTATAGATCTGTGTCTCAGCCATAATTTTGCCATGTTTACAGTAAATCAAATCATCTTCAACATGTTAAAGGGTGTGTTGTGCATAACATCTACACAGGCAACTATCAAGGTCATTGTCATTTTTATGGTCACGGTCATATTCAAGGTCATACTATAGGTCAGGGCATTTTGAGGTCATATATCAATTCCAGTGACATATTTTGTTTAGAAAAAGTGTCAGCATTTTTGTACAGGTTTATTGCATCGAGATGTTTGATTTCTTCCTTCCAGTGTGCACTTTTATCAACAACAAAAAATACAAGCCCATCTCATTAACTCAATGTAGTATTTTGTCTTGTTTATAATGATAGGTTCAGGAGGGTAAGGAATGAAATTTAACCAAAAATGTATAAAAACATTTTGATTATAAAAATAGTTTGATTGAAATAAGCGCGTCTATTTTTGTTATGCTCTAAACCAGGTTGTCGGAGCATTTGACTGACAATTGTTCAGTCATGTGATATATAATATTGTGTGCATTGTTCATACCTTATGCATTTCTATTTATATATGTGTATCCTTTTTCCCCACACTCATTTGTTTGGTGCGAGTGTATGTACAATGTGTTTCATGCTGTTATTGCAGATTTGCAAGAACATCTAGTAATAAGTGCATAAAAAAAGTTTAAAACAAAAGGTTTAAAGAATACAGTGTTGTTTTTTTTAAATAGGTATGGCAGTAGTTGTAGAAAGGCCTTGATGGTTGTTGTTGGTTGTAGTTCAAAAATAACATATTTAAAAATATATGTTTGATGTGTTTGGTATATGTATCTGTAAATTTTTTTTAATTAAACGATTATTTTTAAATTAAATATTCTCTGTAAGTCACAAACCAAAAATGTGGCGGGGGAAAATATTATATATCTTGTATTTTTGGTATTTATGACTTAAAGTATATTTCCATTTTGATTTTTTTTATACAAGGGCTCAATTGCCATGACATGAAATAGTAATGCAGCTCAAAAACTTAATATAATATTATATATCAGTATTTTTTGTTGAAAATGATTTGTTTCTTAACATTAACCTGGTGTTATATGTTATTAATGAAATATAACTTAAAATACTTGTTGAACAGATAAATGAAATGTGTAAAACTTATTTGGATAAGGCTAGTTTAGATTTCCCCCATTTTTTGCTATTTTTGCAAATCGTGGTACATGTTTTTGGGTGTCTTACTTTGTTTTAAGTAAACATAATAAAGATGGGTTCAAAATAGTTTTGTAGAACAACCGCGTGATCTTTTCACAATACTTTTAACTGTAATAAGGGTACCTCAAAATCATTCTTAACAGCTAATGATATATATATATATAATGATTTTTTTTCTTCACATGTTTAATACATTGGCTCTTTCAAGCTTATTTCCTGAATATATCTTTAGCTGCACTTTTGGGGGAGTTGGGTGAACGTGGCAGTATTGTCTTGACCCTATCATTAATTTTTTTGTTGGTGTCTATGTCTCAAAAACTGCTGGCAGAATGTCAGTGTGACTTCAGTCTTGGAAAAAGCAGAACCCATTTTAAAAGGGCAGGTAAATCTGAAAATAATTTTGACAGAGTTTTGCTCCATGTTGGCATGGACGTTTTTGTTGCCCAGGGTCAGGTTGCAGATTTGTAACTCCTCCGTTTTCTTGGTATCGAAATGTTGGGTTCTAGTACAGGATGGAGAGAAGGACTAAATGTGAGGTCTTCTAGCAAACCTGTGTTTTCCAAGGATTGTACTCAGACATTAGTTTGGGGGTTTTCCTCAATCAAAATAGCTCAACATCACTATAATAAAAATAATTGTTGCCCTACAATATCTATCTGGGAACAAAACTAATTATTACTACCTAGCACTGAGGAAAGTTGAGCGTGCAGTCTACAGACACCTCTTGCTTTTATTTCTATTTAATGTAAATCTTATTTTATTACCACCTATTGATCAAGCATATGCAAAAAGTGTACATCCTTATCTGGATCTTGACTACTTCCTGCAGTCTGTTTCAATATATCTAGTTTTCTAAGCATGTACTTGCTCGTTGTTATTTGCAATATTATTCTGCTCCGAACTAATAGATGAAGCATAGGCAAAAAGTGTTAATCTAGATGTGCCAACTGTCAGCTCGCAGGCAGCTTCTACACTTCTTGCTGCTAAATGTTCATCAGTACATCTAGATTCATTTGCATGATGTTAATGAGGTTTAACTAAGAATCTAGTATTTTTAACACATAATTGCTAATGGATTAACAAATGTTTGATAAGCAAATGTTCGAGGCCAGGAGGTTCATTAAATTGCTTGTGTGATGCCTTTTGTTTCTACTACCAACACATAATATCCTGCAGGTCAGTTATAGCTATGGTTGGATCATAGGAAGCATGTTGTCTGTGTGTGAGTTAATATTTTATTTATAAAAAAAAACACTCATGATTATCTGAAATGTTTACCCATCACTTGTAGATAGATACGCATACCATATAAGCATTCATGTAAAAATATCATCTACGTAATGCCAATATTAAAACCATGTACTTTCATTATGTTGGTCAGTAATTTTAGGACATTTATTTTGTACTTTTTTTGTAAATGTAGATTATTTGATGTAAACCATTGCAATTTTTTGTGGTTCATTTATTTAGATTGATGAAATTGTGTTGTATGTGTCCTTAGAAGTAGTAATTTAACAATATTAGAATTCTTCTGTTGAATCATGATAGCAAGTGTGCATTTATGTCGTTTGGCATATCATGCATGCCCTGCATTGTCCCTCTTCATTCTGAAAAAAAAATGTTATGTACAAATATGTTGTTGAAATATCTTTTTCCAGATGAATTATGTAAATAATTATATTAAAACCAAACTAAATTTACATTGTGTTTGTTTTGCTTGCTTCTCCAACTTAAAATGTAGATAAAAACTATCATCACAGATAATGAAAACCCCAAAACTAAGGTCAAATCAAGCTGGTGATGACTTGTCACCTAGGATTGGTACTAACTTGTCATGAAAAGTATCCTTAGATCTGGGGATGTAAAAAATAAACTGGAATGTATATCTCCTGCTTTATAGAATGTAGGCGTCCATGGTCTAGGAGTTGACAATGGAATTCAGATTGGATGGTCCCGGGCTTGAACCCCGAAACCTGGCAATGTTAGTCCTTGATCAAGACTATTTACTGCACATTGCTCCTGTTTCTATACACAAAGTGGGCAGTCCAGAGGGATTAATATAAGGTGTGGTACTTGTATCACAATCATCTTTAGAGACATAACTTTAAACTTATAGCATGTGTAACAAGGACTGGTTTTGAGGATGTCCGACTATATCATATACCCTTCATATGCGAGTTCAAGCCTTGGTGAAAGTAATGTTTAGCTTTTTTGAAACAATCTCGCGCGATACCGCATTCACCATGCTTTTCATTAGTATTAACTCGTACAGTATTCACTTTGTTGTGTATTTTCATATATAAATAGTATAAAGTAACAAAAATGAAATGACACAACAACAGTACAGAGCACTTTTGGTCTGGACCCTCACTTTTTGCAGAGACTACTAACCTATTTCCCTTTGTTAGAGAGATGAATAATGAATAAATGTTCAGGTTATCTATCCTAAAAGAAAATAATGAATGTGAGATATTAAAACAAGCTCCATAGCAATATTAATTTCCCAAATGAAAAAGCATACTGCATTAAAACAATATGCACGCTAAAGTCAAATTTTAAAGGTAGTTATCTGACAGTTTGAACCAATTGTTTTTCCTCAAACCAAGTAAATTATTACCGCAACAGCTCAAGCAAAATGATCTTTATTGATGACCGTCGTGTGTATTTGAAAAGCGAAGCATTACACTCCAATCTACATTACAAACATGTTTTTCTTATTTGAGTCATGCTGCACAATAATCTACTATTAAAGTAAGATAACCATGTGACCACTTATTTTAAAGATCACCTATCATCATCCTAGAGACTGGAGAGGACTCTGGCATTGATATCCATTTTCAGCAGAAATATATGTTTATAGTTTTGGAAAGAATGAACAGTGAGAGATTTTAAGTGTTATAAATGAGTTAGTATTCAAATTGTCCTTTCTTAGACTGAAGTATAAGTTCTGAAGAAATTGGGCACAACTAAAAACAGAAGGCCAAAATCGTAACATGTGTTTCATGAAGGCAAATGGACACCACCTTTAATGAAGTAAATCATAAACATAAAGAAAAAAAAAGAACTTGAGACTTAAAACATTACGAGAGCTCAATAGGCTATTCCCCAAAAAACATTTTTAATAAATGTGACAAACTTTGCAGGCTTAGCATAAAACATGGGATTCACAAAAGTACAACAGCAAACATCAACATTTATGCGTTCCATGTAATCCTGTTTACCAATAATTAGGACCATGGTTTTTATTTCATTTGACAATTCTCTTTACAAACATATTTAACACTGTGATATTTGAATCATTGGAAGACTGATTAAAAGATTTGTCAGAAATTGGTGAGCCTGTATCATTGAAAACTTCATAACAAGTAAGAGTTCAATATTGGACTGAGAGAATTACTGAGCTGTATTAAATGTCAGCACACATTTAGATGTACAAAATTTATCATTCATAAAAAAGGGTAGTTGAGTGGAAAATTAGTATTGTTTTTTTGAGATACATCACAGTGACCAATAATGATCATTATATTGATCTCCAGCTGTTCTGGTGGAGGAAGACGCCAGACAAATATCTGGGTAGAATCACCGGCACACCACCAGTCAGATGGAAGATCTTCCCACAAAAAGTCCTTCGGCCCGAATTCGACTTGAACCCACGAAGAGAGAGGCTAAGCAGTCAGAGAAGTTACAAGTCAGCGACTCTACCACAATGCAATAGGGGACCCCATAGAAAGTTAAGACTATTGTATTTGACATCATTTGTTACAGAACCTTGGGTTTTTCGAACATTCTTGAATATATTCAAGCCGTCTTTTATATACTTGCCTCTACAATTTTGACAGTCTTGCTTTCTACAACACTTTCTTTGCCTTTACTGTCGGCTGTGTTATTTTCTTCTGTTTTGTTTTCAACATCAACCTTTTGAATTGTTGTTTCAATTGTGTTAATTTCATTCTTTTTTTCATTTTCTGCTTTTAATGAAGCATTGTCTTTATTAGTTTTCAACTCATTTGCGTTATCCGCTTCCTCTGTTTTACCCTCTTCTATTGTAGGTACCTCTGCTTCAAACTGATCTTTGCAGACTACTTTACAATCCTCCATTTCACCTGTGTCCTTAGTCTTAAGAACCTCGTGAAGGTTATACTTTCGGAAGGTATGATAATCCTTTACAACACTAAGACAGCAAATATTCCTGATGATTTCAATCACAATCACAAGATCAGGATTCTCGTGAGTCAACAAATGCAACGGATTCATTTCTTGGATAATATTCTTAAAAGCTGGCACTATTTGATATTTAGACATCTTTGAATTATTTCGCACCTTACACAGAGCTTCATACCTTAACCCAACACCAAATTCTGTCTCGAAGTAAGACTTGAACAGCGTTTCTGCCGCTTTCTTGATGCTGTCCATGTTTGTCTTGCATGTCACTTGTATTGGAACCATTCTCAAGGCATATCTTGCCTTCTGTTCTTGTTTCTCTATAATCTCTGTGAAGATGTCATGAGCTACCACAGCTGGATCGTCTAGTGTTGTGCGAATAAAGATACAGTTGTTGGTCTTGGTGCTTGTATTCTGAAAGCGCCGCTCTGTGTTGGTGACGCTTGACACCTGTTTCAGTTCTGAAGCCTCCCTGGCCATGGCTTTCTCAATATCTTCATCGTCTGAGCTTCCTCCTAAACAATCATCTTTCTTCCCAGGTAGGACCTAGAGGTAATAGAATGTATTAGGTTTACACTATAATATACTGTCTCAAACCTGTTGATTTTAACCAATCAGAAAGCTGCAGTGCTCACAAGTGAAAATGTAGGAATCTTAAATGCAACCTACAGATAATTAGCGGAACACCACCAATATGACCATAACTGTGCCAATGTGATGTAATATAATACACAAACAAAAATAATAAGAACATGTAACAGTGTATTTTAAAACCATCAAACTGACATAATTATGGTCATACTTGCAATGTGGAGGAGAAACCCAGAGAAGTATCTCAGTAGACCCTCTGGAACACCCGAGATCAGCTGGATGAGATCCCGCTATTAAAGTTCACTCCCAAACAAGTATTCAAACCATGATGTTAGGGGCTGTGACAAGTATCGATAAATGAAGGTGTTCAATTAAATAATGAACATAATTGAAATTGATTGTTTCTCAGTTTTTCTCTGTCTGGATAAAACTTCCAGCACACTGCAGGTCAGCTGGAAATCCTCCCCATATGAAAGTTCTCAAAACTACCAGGACTTAAACTCATGCTGTGAGGGGTTGACTCCAACTGCTCAGCAGGGAACTGGCTCATCTGGATCTACACTGACTATCTACCTAAGCCATATAAATATGTCACTAGAAGCCTATGAGATAACATTTGAGATCAAGATAAAAAATGCTTTAAAACTATTTAAAAGAAGTAATATATTTGCATAAATGTTTGTTTGTTTGTTTATTGGGTTTATCGTCCCACCAACAGTTTTTCAGTTATCTGGAGACGGTGTCCACTTGAAGCAGATATAGTGCTGCCTTCACTGTGTATAGCATGCCGTGAACACCTGGCATGATACCACACCCATTATCACATTATCCTGACACCGGGCCAACCAGTCGTGGAACTACCCTTATATTTGCTTGAGCGTTAGCAAGGGAGCTATACCACTACCATTTTTAACGACTTTGGTATGTCGCGGCCCGGGATCGAACCCGGGGCCTCCCGTACCTGGAGCCGATGCTCTACCGATTGAGCTACCAGGTCCGGTTTTTGCATAAATGTCATCATTATCAATAAATGTTTAGTTACCTCTGGACCAAGTTTTTTGTCTGCATACTCATTTAGAATGTTGTACATCTCCCTCACTGTTTCTTTCTCGTACTTGTTGCATGTGACCAGAAAGCCTTTCATACCAGCATCCAGGTCATTGAGATGCTTCTTCTTCCCACCCTGGGCGCATTTGAGGTAGTAAGACTTTGGACGCTTCTGTCCTCTCTTCTCACTCATGACTGCTTATGCCTTCAGTAAATCTGGTAGAAAATATATTTTATGATTATTTAACACACATAATTTATACAGTGACATGTACATTTGATTTCGAGAATCATGTAAAGCAATTAAAGTCGACCAAAGCAATAGATCAATATGTCAATATGAATAGGTGGTTTACAAGTGGAGGGATTATTCATTAGAACTGTCCACCCAAGTAGCTCAGTTGGTAGAACACCTGACTATGGAGAGGAAGGTCATTGTTTCAAACATTTCTTTCTGTGAAATAGTTTTACTATTTCTAAAAAATGGGTGTATTTCATTCAGACATTGCAAACAGCATTTGTTCAAGCAGAATGGGGATTTATTTTGGTTAAACCCATGACTTCCTGCTTTGACTCGGACCTGTGGTCAACCAGCTAAACTACCTTTGCAGACAGCTCTGAGGAGGTTTTGGGTACCAGGAAGGCCGAAAACCAGAAAGGCCGTAGACCAAAAAGGCCGTTGACCAAAAAGCCTTACAAAAAAGGCCGCAAACCTAAAAGGCCGCAAGTTTCATGCAGTGTAGAATTATGAATATGCGTTTGATGCTAGATAGTTTAGGAAGACATAGCACACCTATCACACCACGCACAGTCTACTATTACAAACACAAAACAAGTCCAGTAAATAAGTCCAAATGAAAAATAACCTATTTAACTAAATACGTGTGAACAAGAAGCGTAACTTCGAAAAAGTGGGGGATAGGGTTGTCAAACATTCCATTTATACTATACCTACCTTGTGCATTTACTCGATTATCTATACTTAACATTAAAGGGACTGAGGTTTTTAATCAATTGTGGCCTTTTAGGTTTGCGGCCTTTTTGGTACGGGCCTTTCTGGTTTGCGGCCTTTTTGGACCAGTACCCTGAGGAGAGCATATTCACAAAACTCCTCCACTTTTGGTCTTTTTAAACCCAACATTATGATCAACAGGACAGAACTACCAGTTTCTATCCTACTGCTCCCACATGGTGGCTACAATGCACAATGAATTATTCACGTGACTACGAAGTGGCCAGCTCCTTGCATATAATCACTGTACATGATTACTTTAGGGAAGAGGACTGTCGTCCAAGCGGTTCCTTGACGGTTCTAGAAAAATAATTTGTGTTGTCTCCCTTCAGTTATAATATCTTAGCCTCACTATTATAATTAACAGTAGTTTGTTGCTGTAATGTATTTCAAAATCTAAAATGCGCCAAATGTTAATAAGAGACAGACAAGAAAAAAACGTGGACGCGAAAACTCATGAAAATTCAATCTACGAACTCTGTTTTATTGTCTAGTAAGGATGTAGTAATCTTGTATACATATTGCAATACAAAACAAAACTCTAAACAACACAAATCAAGAAATTTAAATCACTTACCTAATATTCTATCCTCCAGTGAAAAATTTACTTTTGACTTGTCGATCTACTTAAATTTATTTCCTCATGAATATCACACCTTGTGAGAAACACAATTTAGGTTTAGTACACTAAATGCCGAAGACATAATTCAATAAATTGTGTGGGTATTTTATAAGAATGCTTTAAATACGTCCATTTTCTAAAGAAACCAGAAAGTAGTATTTCAATAAAAATCATAAGGAAAAAAATTAAGCCTTTTACTTATAAATAGTTTTTTTCTCTAAACAGAGAGGTTATAGAACCTACTTAAAAATTTATTTAGAACACAACTCTATTGTGGTCATAAAACTTTATATTTTTTCCTGCCTATCTGTTTAACTTAACTTTTGACCTATGTAGAAATATTGATGTGCGGTCTATGACTATTGTAAGAGAAAGTGAGCCCCCACCATGATTCACATCCACAGACCCTCAATGCTCGCAGGTCACTCTACCAACTAAGCAATAAAGGCTCTGTGAACGAACTACCAGTAAAACTGCTACCCTCCTCTCTTCTTACACAATGAGATTCAGCTGTGAATCTCATCCCTTGTTCTATTCAAGAGCACTGTTGCAAGCAGTATACAGCAGTAATTAAGTCATGGCACCAAATGTAACAAGAGCAAAAAAGTGAGCCTCCACAAGGATTCAAACCACAGACCTCTTCAGCATAAGTGGGTTGCTCAGCCATCTGAGCTATAGAAGCTCTGTGAACAAACTATCATTGAAACTGTTAGCGATAGAAAATCTTCATTGATGGACTAATTGAAAAAAGAAACACAGGACTACACCACTGTGTTACAAGTCTTTAAAAAGATTCACTAGATCTATACCTCTGAGAAACTGTGCCCTACAATAGAAACAGGGTTAAAGCCCACAAAACACACTGCAACACATTTTAAAATTTGAGTGCTTTTGGATTTTCTAGACTTCAAACACTTTATAAAATTTGGTAAAGAAGTACAAGACAATACTTGTACATAAAATTATCTGCTTTTGTCATCATTTTCATGTAAATGCGGAAAGTGGCCAATGTAAGTTTGTAAATTTGAAAATGTTTAATCAGATTTATCTGATTTTTATTGGGACAAAATTTAAATTACAGCAACTCACAAACATTTCTACTACATTGTTCTTCAACAGGAAAAGAGTTAAAGTAAATGAATAATATATTTTTTTAGTAGGATTCATTGTCCTACCACAGTTTTTCATTTATCTGGAGACAGTGTCCACCTGAAGCACATATAGTACTGCCTTATTAAGCAAAGGAGCTATATCACTACTACTTTAAAAGATTTGGTAGGTTGCTGCCTAGGTTTAAACCTGTAACTTCCCGTATAAGGAGCAGACGCTCTACTGATTGCTCTACCAGGTGAGGTCTGGTTGAACTTTTAATAAACTTTGCTCATAGAATCATTTAATCATGGAGATAAATGATTTTGAAAAGAATATTATGCAGTCCATGATCAATCATGACTATTTTATTTATCCATAAATTGATTCAATTATTTCACAAGATTCTTTTAGATTTTTGTGCTAAAAGTTTGATTTGTGTGTGTGTGTGTTTATTGTTGTTGTTACTTTACTGATGTGTGTATGTTGCTGTTTTCCTTCGCTGATACATTTGTGTTCTCTTGTTGATGTTATTTTTGTTGTGCTCTGTACTTCATTTGTGATGTGACAGTAATTTTATCTAAAAACCTTTGGTCCTTATTCCTTAAAACACATTTAGGGGAAAATTCTGACTATGTTCATAGTGTATTTCTTAAATGGAATGAAATCATGAAATATCACCATATCAGTTTTTTTTCTTTACCTTTTATTTCTAAAATGTTATAACCACGGAAAACAAAACAAAGCAAAAATAAGAAATATTCAGGCACATGTATTTTGTCAAAGGAAAACAATACACGTTTAACAAATTGAAAATCTATAACTTTGCATTTGTTCATGCAGCTTTATTACAGTACCATGGAAAATTGATCTTTCCAATTGGTCAGATAGTTTCTACAAATGTATTATTTGAAGTGTGTGTAATTTTAAAGGTCCTGCCATGCTGTCCATATTTGTTTATAATAAATGGACTAAAACTCAATCTTTAAAAAATTAATGTTCTTATAACTATCAAAACAATCAAAATTTTCACAGTTATTTGTTCCAGAATCTTGCAAAAAAATCAAGCCCAGCAGAGTGATAGATTTATCAGTTATGTTTCTGTGTTTATGTCATTACTTTTTTTTTTACTCAGGATGCAGATTAGGTAATGCAGTTTAAACACAGGACCTCCTGCTTTAGTTCAGACCAGTGATCTAATAAATAAACTGCTTTGGTATACACCTTTGTGGAGAGCATATTCACAACACTCCTTAACTCTTTCCCCTTTTTGGAGCTGTCATGATCAACTAAGCAGAACCACCAGTAAAAAAACACCAATAAAAATTGCTGTAAGTAAGGTTCTATAAGGGATCTCAAATATTATAGCTTAACATACCACAACTCGATCATCTGGGCAGATGCTTTGTTTTGGTCATTAAATTGACTTAATCATACAACCATGGCCATTCTTTTTAAAAGAACTGTCCAAGTCCAATAAGTTACTTTTTAACTCTTCTCTGTTACTATTCAAGTAGGTTACATTTTGAATACCGGGGTATGTATGATATACAAAATCAGAGAACATGTTTTGGGAAGTTAAAAAATCACATAATATGTACAATTTCATTGAACTTTATGTGTCAGTTATGGTGATACAGGAGCAGCCTGGTCGATTTAACTGAAAAATGGACCAACTTGCATCTTTTATTGCATTGCACAATTATGGCTATATTGACAATACCCAGCTTATTATTTGTGGAGGTGACCCCAAATGTGTGTCTGGGTAGAATCAACTAAACATCACAGAACAGCTGGAAGACCTACCGACATGAACATTCTCCCTGAACTGGGACCTGCACCCCTGCATTATGGGGGCTGGTGAGTTACAAGTCTAACTTCTCTAATCTGTCACAGGTGCTACTCCAACTGGCTGAAAAGATTTCTAAACAGACAGCATGTTAATAAAACAAAGATAAAAAATAAACAATAATTGCTGCATAATTAAAAACTGATGGGTCAATCAAAACTTTTATATGTTTCAATTAAAAAATGTTTGATAAACAAACATGATAAACAAACATAACTGCTAAGGAATGTATAATTATGATGAATAATGAATATCTATTGCTTTAAAGTTTTAGGCCTGTATTCACCAACCATTCAGTAAGAATTGCTCAAGTCATGTATTTTAATCCACAATGTCTTCATTATGTATTTTGCTACATATCTGTATTTTTGCATGACGCTTTAACTTTGCTACTCTCAGCTTAAAATCACAATGAAATTTCATAAATAAGCTTATTTTTGTTGGTATGAAAAGTGTGACTTGGGCGTAGTTAATGACTTTGGCTTTACATTGGTTGGTGAATATGGGCCATAATGTTAAAACTGAACAAGTAAATTCAAAAGATGAACTATCAATAAAAAGTCAATAACAATATTTATAAAATAACAAAATTATTTTACAGCAATGTTAATAATATAAA
Source organism: Sinonovacula constricta (assembly GCA_007844125.1). Taxonomy (NCBI): domain Eukaryota; kingdom Metazoa; phylum Mollusca; class Bivalvia; order Cardiida; family Solecurtidae; genus Sinonovacula; species Sinonovacula constricta. Next base: position 68,591,377 of record CM017555.1, read on the forward strand.
CATGGTCAAATATGATTTTATAAATAATTTTCGAAAAAAATAAATTATCTTTAGCAAGATAAAAGACATTGGAAAATGAATACAGAACAATGTGCATTTGTGATGAATGAAAAAAGCATGAATAATTATTACACAAACAAAAATTTGTAATTGCACAGTAGTTGCAGGGAAGACAAGATAAAGCACATTACATGATTTCGGTCATTAGCTGGATTGGCAATGGTTATCACTACAATGTATACAATATATTACAAAGGAAATATCTGTTATACTTAGTTCAATACTTTCTGTTTTACCAGATCAATAAACATTTTAAGAAATATACAGCCTGATCGATTTAAGACAAGAAAACAGACTTTAGTTATTGACTTATTAATTACATTATACCTTTGGTCAACATAATACAATGTATTGACCCACAAAATACCTGACATGAAAATGATAAATAACGTTATCTGTAAAAGTCAGCTCTTCACTAATTTAGCATGACTTGATCAGGCTTAGGAAAATAGTGTTGATCAGGATCTAAACTATTTTCTTCTAAGTTATTACAAATTATGTTGTTGCATGGGTTCACAAATGCAGACGGCTAAGAGTAAATTTTAGCCTCACCCATACTTATTTTGTAAGGAGTATCTAACCACTAAAAAGCACAGACAAGACACAGTCCACATTGGTTTCAGTGAATATGACCAGATGTCCATCTACCCAAACATGCCAGTACAGTGACCAATTCGGGTATGCCAGTCGCTGATGAAGCACAAGGACCACATGAACAGCGGCAGTATGGTGAGGGTGATAGTCATCATCAGAAGTGCACTCATCATACTCTGACTGGTCACTCTCACGTTGGGCCTGAAATACAGGGGCACATAATATGGACAGGTGATGTAGGGAGTTACAAGCAGAGTTTATGGAATTGGATATAAATTTGAGGAAGAGTGTGACTGAGTGGTGGAGTCCCTGACTTGCAAGTCCTCTGACTGCTCGCCTCTCATTGCATGGGTTTGAGTCCCAGTCTGGGAAGACTTGATGAGGGAAGCTCTTCCAGCTGTCTGGGATCATCCTCTACCAAAATTGCTGTATATTAATATATGACCATAATGGAGTTGCTGCGACGTATTACTAACAACTAACAAAGTCCTTTTTTACAGATGATAATGTCCGGTTTGAAATCCAAATTTAATGGTAGAATATGACTTAATGCTGAGTTTGCAGACCCATAGTTGAATACACATTGTTGACCAGTTGTGTTTCATTGAAAAGACATTAATATTATTAGATGATATAGAAAGTGGGTAGCTGAGTGCGTAACATATTATGAATACAAACAAGATTTTATAAAATAATTGGTGGTAGTGGGTTAAATGGAGAAAAACACATGCCAGAAGACAAAAGCATAAAGGCAACAAAGGTTACTCAGAATTTATTGTGCTGCAAGGGGGCTGTATTGGTGTAAATGGTATAGCATTATTTCATTGATATACATCACACATACACATTAATTGCTGTTATAGCTTCTCTCTGCTATTGTGGAAGATAATGCTTTAACAAATATATCTTGGTTAATTGGCCCCATAACTCCTGACATTTAAGTTTTGCCTCAAATTAGATATGTCAACTTCCATAGTTAGAGACTTAATAGTTGTTAGGTAATGAGCACAATGACCACACTTGTGCAAGTGTAACTTATATTGGGAATGAAATACAACTATATACCTGCCAGCATTTGTAAATATTTTATGCTTATCCATGTTACGATGATCAAACAGCCCACTAACCACTTACCTGCCTACATTTGTAAATCGATTGATGCTTAACCAAGTTATGATGATCAACAGTCCACCTAGCTCCCTAGAAATAAACAAAACGAGAAATTCAGAACATCATTCTAACAACTTAGACAACTGAAAAAAAACACTTGTGTTTTACTTGTTGCTTTTGGTGAGTTTTTGTTATATGCTACCTAATGTAGTGCTTTTTTCCTTTTAAAAAAATCCAATTGCAACTTTGAGTTACAACAATATCACTTCCATGATGTCAAACCATGTCTATGCTGTAGATCAAACAATCCCAACTTACTAATGTAAAATAATACATGAAAAAAGCAGTTTTTTCATGACTGCACATATTTTAATATTTCAAATAACATTAACTAGTTCTTGACACATTAACAGACACACATTAACAAATTATTGTGATAAAATTTAGAAATAATAATTTTACATCAGGTTAAGTTGTGTTTTTTACTTTTTACCTCATGCAACAAAAGATGGTGGAAAACAGTAGGGCTTCTTATTTCCATCAAGGGATATATTAGGATAAAATGAACTCACCATTTTTATCAAATTGTTGCTTAACGATAGAAAGAAACAAGACAAAAAGCATCATAAGTGTGTCCACTGTGGATTTCTTACATCAAATCAATTTAATTGGCAAAACAAAAACAATTACAACAGAAACTGTGCCATACCTTCCTGGCTCATGTATAAGAGGGTTTTCCAGTTTGGATCGTAGATTCTCCAAAACTGAGACAATAGTGTAGAGAGCATAGGCTCCACACAACGTCAGGTAAATCACACTTATGGAGCTCCACAACCTACTGTCTGAAAATAATAACAACTTACAAATGAAGTTAACCAATGCCTGATAGCCCTAAGCATGCTGCATTCTGTTACAATCTTTACTTTTCATTAGAAAGTCTAAGACATTTTAAAATTAAAAAAAAAAGTTATTTGCTTCGAAGTACAAGCAAGCTTTCAAGTACAAGCAAAGGTAATCGAGGTATATAACTAGAGACTCACTAGCAAATACACGTAGCAAAAATGTTTAAATTCTGATCAGACAGCTACCAGCTTAAGTTGATTGATTTGGATTTACACTATGTACCTAAGCCTAATCAACTTGTGTTTACCAGGTAAGAAAGTAAGGAACAGTTTGCAGAAAAGTATTAAGATTTAAGCAAGACTTTTGGAATCACCTGACCATTTTAAACATACAATTTGATACCAAATGAGGAGTGCCTACCAGCTAATGAAGGTTTGCATGCTACGGCAGTGGATAGACCTGCAGCCACCATGTATATGGGCTGAAACAAGGATAATACATTAATAAACTTACGGTATCCATAAACTTAGCATGGCTTTGTTTGTTTGTTGCTTTCTGTGCTTTTTTGAAGTTTTTGTTATTTCCAAACTATTCCTACATCATTGTAATATAAAATGTGTTACTAAAATGTAGTTTATGTTGTAAACATTCTGGCCAAGTTTGGTAAAGATTGTGCCATCAATGTGGCCTCTAAGTGTTTTCATAAGGTTTTTCTTAAATTTGACTTAGTGACCTACTTTTTTACCCCATGTGATCCAATAATATACTCATCCAAGATTTCATGCAGACAAACAATCTGATCAAGTTTGGTGAAGATTGGGCTATGAATGTGTGTTCACATGCTTTTTTCTAAGTTTTGACCTAGGGACCTCTATTTTTGACCCCATGTGACCCAATAACAAGCTCGTCAAGATTTCATGCAGACAAACATTTTGATGAAGATTGGCCTGTAAATGTGGCCTCTAGTATGTTCACAAGCTTTTTGTAAGATTTGACCTAGTGACCTACCTTTTGACCCAGTTATGAACTCATCCAAGATTTCATGCAGGCAAATATTTGATCAAGTTTGGTGAAGATTGGGCCATAAATGGGGCTTCTAGTGTGTTCACAAGCCTTTTCTAAGAATTGACCTAGTGACCTACGTTTTTGACCCCAGGTGACCCTATAATGAACTCATCCAAGATTTCATGCAGACAAACACTCTGACCAAGTTTGATGAAGATTGGATAAAAACTGTGGCCTCTAGCGTGTTCACAAGCTAAAATGTTGATGACGGACGACGATGGATGAAGCGGTATCAGAAAAGCTCACCTTGAGCACGTTGTGATCAGGTTAGCTAAAAAGTAAATAAGCACAAATGTTAACTTACCACCCACAAAAACCAATCCCAGTCATTTATCTGGAAAAAAAAAGAAAAAAAACATTTTAATAATAGTTAAGAAAGTCTATTAACATGTTTTTCATTGGTTTGTGTACAGCACATTTCTTCAATGAAGGCCATAACAATGCTGTTGTTCATTTACTCCAGAAAATTTTAAATGATTTGTGATTTAAAAGTAACAAACCTTTGTTTTATCAATACAATTTAGGATCTTTAAATATGCTAGCTAGGAAAAAGGAATGAAAGTTAAAAATGTAATGAGCTTGATTTTTATGATATGAACTCTTGTCCAATGCTCTACAGATTGTAAATCTTAAGTCTTGGTACAACTGTGTTTAACATATATATAGTTTTAGTAGGGGTCAATTACTATTTTGCAGGGACACGTTTAACCAATTAATCTGTTAACCTCTTTTGAGAGGGTTAACTGGTTACGTTTCACGGTTAGGTAAACCTGGCAATGAACATGCTGTTTTTTCCTCGACTAAACTGCATTGTACAAGTAGCTTAGAATCCAGATGACCTAATTCACGAACCATCCTTATCTGTCCTATGATGATCCAAACACCTTTTGCCTACTTCTGACATCTATTTCTGTGGAGTTTCAAGTAACAAAGCATAAGACGGACAATCCATGACAGTCCCAGTTAACATTACCTCTGTCCTAATAGATTGTGTTGTTTTTTTACAGGATGCTGATAAATGGCTAAGACAGTGGACTCTGTACTCGGAAAAAACAACAACATAATCTGCCAGGTGGGAAGATTATTAGATGGTACCTGTTTATCTTTCAATAAATAGTCATTCTGTTAAAACTCGCATATTATTTATATATAGAATTGTACAATTTAAATTACATTTACTTCAAATTTAATTTCATGTTAAGACATATTTCAAAATCCACAACATTTAGTCGCTTCAGCACAGACATCAGAAGGAAAATGTCCAGTGTTTCTGCGGTAATTACATTTAACGTATCAAACTTGATGTGTTTTTGTCTGTGGAAATATACTATTGTATTTCTTCTTTAACTATAGGATTTCATGTATGCATATGTTAATGTAAACATATGCCGCGAACATAAATCAAAGTTTATTAATCAAAAGAGAGTTGAGAGAAAAAATCAGAAAAAAAGTAACAACAAAAAGAAAACTGTAAAAAGTGAAAAAAAGGAAGGTAAGAAGATACTGAGAATAAAATAACTGTACATGTTAAATTTCTGCAGAGATGCCGTAGCTCAGTTTTATGACACATGAAGGTTGTAGGTTTGATCCGGGTCCTGGGGTTATATTTTTTCAGCTCAGAACACTCCAACATAAACAACAATCACTTAAAGTTACCTCTTTCTTTTAGCGGAAACTTTGTCACTTACATTCACTGCGGCAGCCAGTATGAAGAACACAGACATGATTAGGTTGATCCCTTGCCATATGTGCATGATTGTTGACACTTGTTTATCAACATCTGGGGTAGAACTATTCTGAATCACCTGGTAAAGATTTAAATGCCAAATTTAGTACCATACACATGACAGTGGTCCAAAAGCGGATAACATCAATTTTTATTTCATGAAGTAAATTATAACATACCTTAGTAATTATTGAAATTTTATGTCCTTCACATTTATTAATGAATTTTCACAAACTAAAAAAGATGCAATTGGAGAAAAAGTGTGTCCTTTTTTTGTTTGTTTAGATTTTCTTTCAATTTCTTTTTTACTATGTGGAAGAATGCATCTAGCAGTTGTTGCACATGTACTTGCAAAATTAATCAGTTTTATATATCCGCCTAAATTTAGAGTTTTCTAACCTTGTGATAAACTTCTCTTATATCATAAAAGATTACTGAATATATGCTTGTTTTAGGCTTTAAAACTTAGTCTGCTTGATAATCTACACTAAATTCTAGCAACTACATGGGTAAGGTACAACTAATGAAGCACTGCTGGTGACTTCAAAACAAACAGAACTGTATCTTTACCATTTACATTTCTCTAATCAATGGGTAACATTAGTTCATATAAATACAAATTAGTCTTAATAATACACAACAAACAAACAGTAAAATGCTCATCAAGTGCAAATATGCACATTTACTGTTATGTTTACTATAGCTGAGTTGTAAGTATTTATATTGAAAACTACGTATCAAATGTAAATTGTCATTATCTTTTATGCACACATTCACATTTGATTTGAGCTCCTGAACATAATTGTTTGGTTAAAAACTATGCAATAATTATTTATTGGTTATGTTTCTACAGTTGATAATCTGAAAGGGTTGTATTTTTAGCAGAACTGAACAGACTATTCCCAGGTACCTGACTGGTACAACATGGGGAATGAAAAATATACAGGGGAAAAAAATAGCAACAACAATTATTAATTTGATAGTATAGAGCATTGTAGAGGATGTGGAGATTGCATTCATATTATTTTCTGACATTGTTAAGTTTAATGTTAACATGCATATACAACTGTTTGGAGGCTCAAATCAATAGAAAAACAGGCTAATTATATTAATGTTATATGCATGCATAGTTTCATTTTTCTGTAAGCATTCACTCAGCAAAATATTAGTTAGTACTGATGTTAGTATAAACTGACAGAAAATTGACTTTTGTACCAAGCTGTAAGCCTAAGATAAAAACAAGAACACCTAGACACAACAAATCCTGTTCATTAAAAGGAACATTTTTTGTGTTCTGTACTATAAATAACCACTTGAAGTGGAAGGCTGAGTTAGGCAGATGGATGAGCTGTTAAGTCACCAACTTGAATTTCTCTCATTGTGTGGGTTTGAGTTCTAGAAGGGGCAACAACTTGTCACATGTCCACCAATAATTAGCTTTTTTTAATTTTTTTAATTTTTTTTTTTATTCTTATTTATTTATTGGCATAAACATACAGTTCATTGCCAGAACATAGCATCAACAAGTAAACAGATATTTGTTCAAAGAGAGAAAAGTGAGAAATGAGCATTTACAAATACAAATGCAAAAAAGGTCAAGGTGGATTTTACAGTAACAATATGAATATTCATAAACAAGTATCGATTATTAATCATTGAGTTGAAGTGTAGTTTCCCTTTTAGAAAAAGACAGATATATATATTTAGAAAGGTTCTTAATTAAAGATGGTTTCCTGCTCTGGAATAATAATTTAAAGTTATGAATTTTAGGAAAAGAGCAAAAATAAGAGGGCAGAAATAAACTTCTTAAATCTCTAAAAAATGGACACACTAAGACGAAATGGTATTCGTTTTCTAGCTAGACGTTACCAATAAGGCCATAACTGCATCAGTGCTAAGTAATAAACAACCAAACAAGCAAAACACCAGGAACTAATCTTTGTCAAATCATTATGGTCAACCACTGTGGACTTACAGGTACACATTGACCAAAATGAGCTTTCCTAATTGGCGATTATGGCTGCATTCCAAAGCAAACATAAATAGCAAATAAAGATATTGGGATGAGAACAATTACTTGATTTGTAATTGATTAAGCAAGTTACAAATTGATCAATTAGATGGTCCTTTTCAAAAGTACTTTTCACCAAAATAATACTCAGTTGTTAATGTTGTCTGCCATAGTGGATTTGAGATGTCAATGACAGTTCATCCATACTTTGAGGTGGACTTGTACATATTTCTAAGAAAACAAACTTTAATTCCATAAAAGAATCTAAACCATTATTGCAAAAATAAATTCCATTAAGCATGTTCCTTTTTTAAGGTTCACACACCCACATTACAGATTCTACCTCAATCTTTATTTAAACAATATATATATGATGATGTTAAGTTGTGTATGTCCTAGAATTTTACATTACAAGGAAGGTTAAAGAAGAGTTTGTAGCACTCTTTTCAGTAAAACTATTTTTTTTTTATTTGAATCTAGTTTTAACAGTTATGTACATCCTAACGCAGAGAGGTGACACTTGTAAGTAATGATTGTTATTAACATTAGATGCATCAGTCTTTGGTGCATGTGATATCTCTATAGACAGCTGAAATTGGCCTTCATCAATGTTTCCTTATACCCCAACAATGAAAGAGAAATGCCATATACCCTGCTGCAAATGGAAGCTCAAGGTGGGGATGGGGTTACAAACAACTTAACAACATAAACTGATGTAAAGCAACCATCACATGGGCACCAAGAGAAGGTGATAATTCTGTTTTCCAGGATCATAAGGCAATACAAACATTCAGTGAACCATTGAGTTTTGTGAAAGCAGAATGTCTCATTTTGTTTTAAGTTTATTAAGTTTGTCTCTTTAAAAAAGTCTGAAATTAAGCTTAGCAAAGGTAGAGGACCATCTTTGTTTTTACCATGGCTATGGAGCCTTGCATCATGGGTGAGTAAAATAATCAGATGCTTGGAAAACAGAACAGAGAGGGTCAGGGGCAATATAGGGTGAGTATAAAATGCAGCCTTTATCACAGCCTGCAGATTGCATTGTAGGGGTATAACCTAGTTTGATGAAAATTGGATAAAAACTGTGGCCTCTAACATATTCACAAGCAAATTGATGATGCAGAACGACAGACACCGGATGACGGGGCACCAGACAAGCTCACCTTGAACACATTGTGCTCAGGTGAGCTAAAAAACAAACCAAAATACTGGTACTTCCGATTAAGAATCAAACTCTGTATTTAGCCATTAAAATATTTAAAGAATTAAATTACTATTTTCAAGCAAAAACTGACTAATAACATCATAAAAGACAAAAACATTCAGCATTTTCTTACACTTAACACACTCTCTTTTGATTTACCCATCACACTCTATTCTCAGCTGTATTTCCCAATATATGTTTAATATTGGCTGCGTTTTCCCTATATGTCTATATTGGTTATGCCAAAAAGTGCATTTTATGGCTCAGAGAATAGTCGTATGACAAGAATCTCGTACCGTTACAATCTTGTACCGAAGTGGGAATAGTCCTACCACATATAATATATGGATAAATTTTAAGTATAGACATTGTTTGTAAAAAACTTCTAAATGTTCTATCTTATATTTGCCAATAGTCTAGTGTTTGTAAGTGAAATCAGTTTGATTACTGACTGTTAATGATTTAAATTTATAATCTTTAATAATTGCAAAGAAAAAGGAATAATCTATGCATTTATTATCCAAGCATAAACAATGGCTGCAATTAATAAGTTTTGCGAGCAAATTGAAACTAACACAATCACATGACTTGAACAGCCACAAGTTTGCTCTAACTGTGCATATATCCATAGCAGTCAATCTGTGCAAGTGAAGCCAATATTGAATGATAGGACTGTTTTTGTGAAGGTCATAAATGTTCACACCTCAAGCGCATGACTGTAATAAAAACAATTAAGGGTCACACATTAACTTTCAAGCTTATTACATGTTAGTGATTGGACAACAATTAAAGAACAAAAGTAATTACGATAATTTTTAGTCAATTATAGTTCTGATGGAACTTGTAACAAATATTCTGCGTTAAGATTTAATTTGTTTTATAATTAATGTTTGTCATGCAATCATCTCATGAATAACACATTGTAAATGCCACCACTAATATAGAAACATGCAATTTATATATGGTACGACTATTCCCAAAATGGTATGACTTCCCAGTACGAGATTGTGGTGGTAGGACTCCTACAGGACCCCGTCATATACCTGCCTGACACTGTGTTTTACACATGTCAATTGCAAACATGTACAAAGTTGGAGAAAAACAATCCCAACAAAGGTATACAAAATCTATCTTAACATATAATCTGTCAGTCCCATTACTTAAAAAAACAAGTGTAAAACATAAACTTACTAACCATTTCAAATGGTAAGTGACAATATGTTAGTAGATCATGCAAACTGTCATGTAGCACAACCGGCTACAAATGCAGTTTGAAATAGTATTTATACCAGATAACCTTAAGTTTGCATGCAAAAGTATTGACACAAATGCTTAAGATGTATCTAATTCACCGTTTTCAATAAAACAAAATAACGCAACTCCTGCTAAAATTATCAAGACATTTGTGATCCAAATGTGGTTTGTTTACGTTTTGAACTTCCTGTTTCGTGTTAGAATCACACATCCGTATGAAATGTTTGACTAGTTTGAGAATAAACAACCCAAACCATTTTTTGAAGTATGAACACCACATTCAATTGCATTATAAAATGAAAAATTATATTCATTTGTAATAAAGTTTTAATACGAATTCATTTAATTTTTTCCGTTGTTTTTATCTAGCGATACGCAGGTATACACTCCGACCTCCTGGCTAAAATGGGTCACCATACTATTCGGGCCGAAGTTTCATGTGCGCATGCGTCACATATGTAAACACCAAAATGGCTACTGAGGAAGTGTTTCTCGGTACCTGGAAGGTTGGTTTGACAATATAACGCTTTTGACATGTGCCTTTTAATATTTTAATTGAATGAATAAATTAATTTATCTTTTTTCTGTATACTTTGCAGATTGTCGAATGCGTTTCCCTAACAGGGACTGTGGAAACAACCGGAATCGAAGGGTAAATTGTTTGTTTGTCTTTTAATTGAACAAAGTGTCAAGATAAAAAAAAATCTTTTTATAGCAATGATATAAGTATGAGACAACACAGCAGACTTTCAAACATCTGAACAATATTCCGAAATAGCTTTAATCATCATATTTTTCTGTAAAGTGCGATGTTAAGTTGAAAAAAAAATGTATCTATCCTATAGCAACATAATATTAATAATAGCAGGTGTTAGTGTGGGAAGATACTCCTGCAGTGACAATGGTGGTGTCGTATAACTATGTGCAAATCAGTTGGTTGACAAGGTAGCACAAGGTTTTCTGATAGTTTGACTGCAAAAGAGGCTATTATCTATAGTCTTGCTGCGAGAAATCAGTTAGATTTGCCCATAGGTTGACTGAAGTTTTGTCTGTGAATATTTTTTTATGAATAGTTTCTGTTAAGTAATTAGTGTTTGGTTTTGAGATCTCAGTATATAAGACAAATCTTATTATTAGTTCATAGCCTTTTTTTATTTACTTATTCTTTTTTACATTATTAATGCAGATTGTTTAAAACTGATTAAATGCAGTGCAAATGCACTTCTTCCGGAGGTCCTCCCCCATTCACTAGCAAAGATAAAAGAAATTTAGCTACCAGGACATTTTTATCAAAACCATTTTCTAACTTGTCATCAATAAAGTATTTCATATTTGTCACATTCACCTTTTTACCACATAAAACCATGTGTAGACTAATGCATACCTATCAAGGGTGCCCACCATATTGAAAATACTATTTGTGCCCTTCCAAACAATGGCACCTAATAGGTGTTCGTGGCTGGAAAATTTAATAATCCATTTTTGGTGTACTTTTTGTCATGCTAGATGCACACAGGCTTATTGCACTGCTTTTGATGCAATAAATGATCATATTACTTCTAATCCCCATGACTCCACACTGTTTCTAACAGTAACTTAATCAGATGTTAACCAGTTAACATGAATATCCAGACATGTGATCTTTCCCTATTTCCCTCGGTGACTCCTGATATAAGGGGTCTGTCTCACACCTCACAATGAGCACATCAATTCTCCCACTTTGATGTTCCAGACAGACTTAATCTTACTCCTCCTCAAGACTGCCCCAGTCTGCAGCTACCAGCCGATTATTTAAGCAATACAACCTACTGCAAGCGACCAGCACCTGCATGTGTATGTGTGCTACTAGTCAGGACTGATCACTGCCCATCATTAAATGTACAGAATGTTCATTGGTTTAGACAATAATTTCGTGCCCGCCTACTGGTGTAAGAAGGCAACCATCATAGTTAAATCACCAATTTAGTGAATGGTGGAGATCATGCCCAATCATTGTCATGTGTTCTGTTATCTAACACAGCACTTTGTTGAAAATAGGGGCTTAACGCACATGCAGATGCAGGCATTGGACAGCTTCAAAATTTTAAATGTTCAATAACCCTTTAATAGGATGCTGTGAATACTATTCTGTATTTACCCAAATGCAAGCTCATGATAATAAGACTGAACGTCTTTAATTTTTTTACTAATCTTGGCAAAGTATTAATTTCCAGCATTATTATTTGGGTTAACAAATGTCCTGACTGCAAAAAAGTAATATTATTCCGTTTACTTCTGTACTCTAATTACACTATGTAAATCAAGTAAATATGTAGAAAAATGGACATGCATGCTCTTGAATGCAGGCAACTAACATGACAGAATAATTAAAAAACATTAACCAACTGTCCCGAGTATGTGCCTTACAAAAAAAAAATAGTGCTAATTTTATGTGTAATGTCATCGCATCATAGCACCATTTTGTCAGCAGAATAACACTGATGTGTACTCATAAAGCTTACTCTAGTATTGATTTTCTTTCTCTTAAATCGTGACTGCTGTGCAGAGTTCTACCTTGTTAGGGTTAGTGTCTAAACTGGCTGCATATCCTGGAATAAGAAACCAAAGGGAGTGAACAAAGCAAGCTACCATGGTTTCTATTCCATGAATAAGAATATATGACAAAGGTATATGAGCATTGCACCATATACCAAAATTTGAAAAGGCACAGGACAAATGTATTCACATGCAAGCCAAATGTAAAAGTAAATATGTGATGAGTCATTTAACAAAATAAGCAGTTACTGCCTTGGAACGGTCCGGCAAAAGGGACTGATTGGAAGAATGACCAATTTAGTCTCAAAAGCTATACTAAGATCATGTTGCATGTCATTAATGTGGTTCGAAATAAACATTATGTTAAAGTAATAATGTGCATATGAAATTAACACAAAAACAAGTTCGCATGAAAATGATGAATGTATGAAACAATAACACTGCTGAATACACAGAGCTTGCAACATGTATATTTGTGCATTGTGCTATTTAAACAATCATTGATTTTAATTTAATCCTTTGTAAGGCCTTTTGCTAACTGCATATTGTTTAGGACATGGCAGAGAACATGGCAGAGTTTCCAAACATTATGTTTTTGTACATTATGTTAAGCTTACTATAAAAGTAAATGGTTTTTGTGATAGCTGATACCATCACATTTTGTTCATGCGTAGTAAATAAAATGCCAACCATAGGTACATTTAAAACATATTTTTTACATTTCAACTTGTTCAAACCAGTTTACATCATTTATGTTATAAGATGATACATTGTCAAAAGACAAATTCATTAATTAATGTAAAATAATTTTAGCTGTTTTTTTGGGACCAAGGAGAGATCACATATCTGAATATCATCATTGTCATCTTTTGATAGTAAAAATAGTTCTCCCAGGAAGAGATTAACCAATTAATTTTTGCCCTCCTGATAAAATTTACTAAAATGTATAACCAAGAAATACAGGAATGTTTCTTGACTGTTCTTGCAAGAAACTGAATGAAGATGATTGCAATCAATAGAATTCCAAAGTTGCAGCATATGTTGGATATTGTACATTAGCAATAAGCATAGGTTTGAAATTTTACTTAACCAGTATAATTTATCATTTCTGAAATTCAACCAGCCCAATTATGGGAAGCTATAAAAACAAAAACATGCCTGGACCAAGCTTTGATGAGCCCTGGACTATCAGGCAGCTGTTGATTAAGAGCCCTGCAGATACCATTATATTTACATTGTTATGGATGATTCCATATGACAAGTTCAAGGCATTGAAAAAAATTGAAATGTGGCCTTATCTTGGGGACGATGAGGGTGAGGCATGTGGACACAGCCTCATGCTATGGTGGTATCAGGAAAAGGTTCAAACAAACAATTGGTTTACTTTACCCTCACCGTTCACGTTATGGTATATGGTGAAAAGGATGGAGAGTTTTGCTGCCTACTTGCAGTGTAGTAAGCTCATTTGTATCATGTGTGACTGGTTGAACTAGATCCCTTCCGGATAAAATTCCTTCCAGTCATGTTAGCATGGGTAGACAAAATCTATTCCATCAATATTCTATGACTGTTATAACTGGACTGGGTGTTGCCTGGGGTATAATACATGGATTTGAAGTTCCCTCTGTGATATCACAGCATGGTGTAATCTTGGTGGTGGGTCTCTAAAGGAAACTTTTTCCAGTGGTTGTAAGAAACATTTTGATTAACATACAGTGATTGTGACTTATTATACCAGGGTTTCAAGAATGCTGGTAAGATCATCATTTAATAAATTCTCTCCCCACCCCCTTCCAGCATAATAATTTAGCAACACTCAATTTTTCTGTTTCAAGGTGCCATATTTTTCATTTAGTACAACTCTTTTTCCTCAGGTGCACCTCATATATTCCTCTGCCTATAGTACTCTTGTAAAAGGTGTTGGCAGTATCAGTAGAAGAGAAGTAGGGACCTAATAAAAACATTGCTTTACAATGAAATATCAAACCTTTTTAGATATTTTTAGCTCAAACTGAGCACTATGATCTCCTTTGCTAATCATCTTTCGTCTTTTGTCAAGCATCATTATTTTCTTGTGGAGGCTTAAGTTTTGGATACCATCTTCACAAAACTTGGTCAAAATGTTTTTCAGTTTGAAAGTTTAAATGAGTTAGAAATTGGATCATATAGTTTCAATTAGTAGGTCACTAGGTCAAATCCTAGAAAAACAAATTAAACCCTTGAAAGGCATTTTTGTCTCCAATCTTTAAAACACTTAAGAATGTTTGTTTCTATGGAATTTTTTATGAGAAACTGGGTTTAAGGGTTTAAAGGAAAGTCAAATCTTTCTGTATAAAATCATGGATGAGTTTGAAACTGTGTAACATTGGGTAGAAAAGTAGGTCACTTCATCAGAACCCAGAAACAAACTTGTGAACACTCTTGAAGTCTCATATTGTGCCCAATCTTCATTAAACTTAGTCGTAATGTTCATGTAGGCCACTGGTTCAAATTAAAAACAAACAAAATGTGAACTTACAGAAGCTTGTTAAAGTAGACCAAGAGCCAGTGTTTTCAGGTGAGTGACTCATGGCCTTCTTGTTCTCATATAGATACTTATATATAGCATTATATATATGGATTAAATCATATTGAATATTGAAGAAGTCAATATAAGATGAAATCAGCATTGCTGACTGCTGACAGTTATAGTATTCCTTCACTAAAGTGGCCAGTTTTAAAATACTATCCTTCTTAAAATACATTTTGTATTTATAATTGATTAAGACTTCATACATAGTAAGAGCACAGTACATGCTCTTTGGTTCAGGAAATGTAACCAGATAATCATTGTTCTCTGCACGTGGTCTAGTGCCCAGCCTTTATTGGACCAAGAAACAAGTAATGATCTTAATGATATATTTGCATTAGTATTGCTTATGAAAAATATATATATTTATCATAAAAGTAAATGGTTTTTGTGATAGCTGATACCATCACATTTTGTTCATGCGTAGTAAATAAAATGCCAACCATAGACACATTTAAAACATATTTTTTACATTTCAACTTGTTCAAACCAGTTTACATCATTTATGTTATAAGATGATACATTGTCAAAAGAAAAATTCATTAATTAATGTAAAATAATTTTAGCTGTTTTTTTGGGACCAAGGAGAGATCACATATCTGAATATCATCATTGTCATCTTTTGATACTAATAATAGTCCTCCCAGGAAGAGATTAACCAATTAATTTTTGCCCTCCTGATAAAATTTACTGAAATGTATAACCAAGAAATACAGGAACGTTTCTTGACTGTTCTTGCAAGAAACTGACTGAAGATGATTGCAATCAATAGAATCCCAAAGTTGCAGCATATGTTGGATATTGTACATTAGCAATAAGCATAGGTTTGTAATTTTACTTAACCAGTCACATTAACCAGTATAATTTATCATTTCTGAAATTCAACCAGCCCAATTATGGGAAGCTATAAAAACAAAAACATGCCTGCACCAAGCTTTGATGCACCCTGGAGTATCAGGAAGCTGTTGATTAAGAGCCCTGCAGATACCATTATTTTTACAAGCTCATTTGGTATGAAATTAGCCTTATTTGCATCCGAATTTTTTTCGCTTTAGAATTTTTTAAGAAATTCTGAAATGGTCTGAAATGCCTTATAATCACTTTCTTACGACAATACAAGCTTAAGTTTTGGATACCATCTTCACAAAACTTGGCCAAAATGTTTTTCAGTTTGAAAGTTTAAATGAGTTAGAAATTGGATCATATAGTTTCAATAAGAAGGTCACTAGGTCAAATCCTAGAAAAACAAATTAAACCCTTGAAAGGCATTTTTGTCTCCAATCTTTAAAACACTTAAGAATGTTTGTTTCTATGGAATTTTTTATGAGAAACTGGGTTTAAGGGTTTAAAGGAAAGTCAAATCTTTCCTTTCGTTTGAAACTGTGTAACATTGGGTAGAAAAGTAGGACACTTCATCAGAACCCAGAAACAAACTTGTGAACACTATTGAAGTCTCATATTGTGCCCAATCTTCATTAAACTTAGTCATAATGTTTATGTGCATAAAATCTTAGTAGGCCACTGGCTCAAATTAAAAACAAACAAAATGTGAACTTACAGAAGCTTGTTAAAGTAGACCAAGAGCCAGTGTTTTCAGGTGAGTGACTCATGGCCTTCTTGTTCTCATATAGATACTTATATATAGCATTATATATATGGATTAAATCATATTGAATATTGAAGAAGTCAATATAAGATGAAATCAGCATTGCTGACTGCTGACAGTTATAGTATTCCTTCACTAAAGTGGCCAGTTTTAAAATACTATCCTTCTTAAAATACATTTTGTATTTATAATTGATTAAGACTTCATACATAGTAAGAGCACAGTACATGCTCTTTGGTTCAGGAAATGTAACCAGATAATCATTGTTCTCTGCACGTGGTCTAGTGCTCAGCCTTAATTGGACCAAGAAACAAGTAAGTAATCTTAATGATATATTTGCATAAGTGTTGCTTATGAAAAAGGTTGTATGTTGCAAGGAAAATCAACATAATCTTGCTGTAAAAATGGGAAATACTTAGTACTTAACATCATTAACAGATCTAATTCATAAGAATTTTATAAAATTATTTTTATCTTGCATCAAATACTTATTAATATAACACTTTACAAGTAGCTACATGTATATAAGAAATGTAGGTTTTTGATGGGACATTAACATTAGTCTAGTTTATCTTAAATTTTAATGATATAAATAATATTAATACATTTATTAATAACTAGAGGCTACTAATATTAATAACAATCAGGGGTGCTTCATAGCTAACAGTTATGTATCATCTTTATGTAAAGGGTGTAGTGTAAATGATAAATGTTGATATTTTGTCCTTTCAATGTCAGTCACTGTATGCAATATATTGTTTGATTATACTGATAAATCTGATTAAAATTTTAAATCAATCTTTCTAAATAAGAAGCATTCTAGCAGATCATCAAATATTAATAATTCTATTATGACAAAGACTTTCTTTTAGTCTAAAACAACATTTTTGTAAGCTTTTATTTTGAACTATTCTGTTAAATCTTTATTATACCATTTAGTTGTGTGTCTAATCTCTGACTGTTTCATGACAGTTTTTGCTGGACACAGGAAGGTGATGTGTTTATAATTTTATTATCTCTGACCATTTTAGGACAGAGTTTGTGCTGGACACAGTTAGGGGATGTGTATATAATGTTATAATCGCTTTGACTATTTCAGGACAGAGTTTGTGCTGGACACAGTTAGGGGATGTGTTTATAATTTTATTATCTCTGACTATTTTAGGACAGAGTTTGTGCTGGACACAGTTAGGGGATGTGTATATAATGTTATAATCGCTTTGACTATTTCAGGACAGAGTTTGTGCTGGACACAGTTAGGGGATGTGTATATAATGTTATAATCTCTGTGACTATTTCAGGACAGAGATTGTGCTGGACACAGGGAGGGGATGTGTATATAATGTTATAATCTCTGTGACTATTTCAGGACAGAGATTGTGCTGGACACAGTAAGGGGATGTGTATATAATGTTATAATCTCTTTGACTATTTCAGGACAGAGTTTGTGCTGGACACAGTAAGGGGATGTGTATATAATGTTATAATCTCTGTGACTATTTCAGGACAGAGTTTGTGCTGGACATAGTTAGGGGATGTGTATATAATGTTATAATCTCTTTGATTATTTCAGGACAGAGATTGTGCTGGACATAGTTAGGGGATGTGTATATAACGTTATAATCTCCGTGACTATTTCAGGACAGAGTTTGTGCTGGACACAGTTAGGGGATGTGTATATAATGTTATAATCGCTTTGACTATTTCAGAACAGAGTTTTTGCTGGACACAGTTAGTTAATGTGTATATAATGTTATAATCTCTGTGACTATTTCAGGACAGAGTTTGTGCTGCACGAGGGAGGTGATGTATCATGGAAGGTATCTGACGAGGCTGAGTCTCTACCATTTTTCAACTGTGAGACCTATGAGGTAACTTTTTTTTTGAAAAAATTCTATTTTTGATAGTAACCTTTTACAAAAGTTATTTACAGAAAACAACAAGGCAGAGGTAGTTTTCTCTTGTATTTATCAAGTAGATATTACATATAGACACTCACAATAAATGGTTGTAATGTACATGCTATCTAGCTAGCAACACTTGAATTCTTTAGTATATAAAACAAATTATACATGATTATGCCGTATGTATACACATAGTCTGTGTTTCTCATATGTTTAGTATGTTTTGATGTTGACAAATGTAAAAAAAAATCATTTTCAATTCTTGGTTGGAAAAATAGTTACTTAATTTTTTATGTATGTTTTAAACTTTTATATACATATAAGCATGGAGGTAGTTAAGTCTTAGTTTAAAGGTAGGACAAAGATAAAAAAGTAAGCAAACTGTATAATTTTAGACAAGTATATTTCAGGAGTTAAACTAAGTAAGTTGATTATTTTACTTTGAAATACACATCTATCAGACAGTTTTATAAAAGCAATCATGATACTAGATTATTATAGTTTTCTTTCTAAACAAATTCAAAGAGGTTGAACAAGGCTTTTTAAATGCCTATTCCTGTATCTCAACATTTGAAATGTGTGCAAAATACTGGTATACTAATATAAAGGCAGGGTCAAAATAAACATGTTTTCTATCAAGTGATGAAAGAGAATATGGATAGTTGTGCTGACACTCATGACTCATATTTAACTCTTCAAATATGCCCATTTTATACTGATTGTGAACATTATTTCATGTTACTTGGCAACAAGATGAAAATTGATCATACATTAAATCAGCATTGAATATGAAATGCATTGTAATTTTAAAGGTGTGAACATGTTATAATGCTTATTACATATAATTTGTTTATTTAATAAAATGTACAACTTTTTTATGGTTGTTATAAAACAAATAGTTGTTTATATGTCTGTGTGGATTTTGTTGTTATTGGTTAATGTTCCTGGATTCTTATTTTTGCTCTTTTTTTTTCAGATTGTTGTCGACAAGTCTTTGGAACCAAAGTCCATTATATTTGTTGGTACCTATACTGGTTTGGAAGTAAACTTTAAAGTAAGCATCAATTTTAAAGGTGGTATCCAGCAATTTGGACCAATTTTTTTTCCCATATGACCAGATTAGTCATTGTTACCTAAAAGATCCTGCAAAATGCTGTTTATTGATGCCTCTGTGAGAACGGTGAAGCATAAAACACTGCCGTCATTGCAAACAGGTATTTCTTATCTGAGCCATGCAGAGGTAGTTTTTTTAAAACTATAAAGAGCTCATGACAACTTAAATATACTTTTCAGATCATGTTACATCGACATCCTTGTTGTTTTAGATTTTGCTGTCTAACTAAATAGGTGAGGTTCAAAACCGCCTTTATTTAGACAAAAATGAGCTTGCAGAAAATATGCCCAAATTCACAAAGTAGTGCTAACATATTGTTACATGTATTTGATTTAGGCAAGCTGTTTTATACCACTTTTAATACCTTTGAAATTGTCCCACAAGTTTGCTTATCATAGCGCAATGTTTACTCTATCGTTGAAAATCATCGTTTTATGTTTTAAAGATGATTTCAGTCTCTTTTAAAAAAGGAAGATGACATTGATGTTAGTAATAAAAATTTACAAAATGGACATGTGTTATATTATTATTATTATTATTATTATTATTATTTAAGTTGATTTCAATCTCTTTTAAAGAGAAATATCACACAGTTATTACTAATAAAACTATATACAATATACGTGTGTCTGCATGTTTTATTATTGCAGCTGTTTTTTTAATTTCTCTGCTATTGTTTTATGGTTGATAATGTTTTATATTTCTCAAATGCAGGTTGACCTATCTGATGATCTGATGCTGTTGACCTATGAAAGATGTTGTATGCTACAGTGTCAGAAGGTAATGTCAGCTGATTCATAGTGAGATAGAAAATAAGAAGAGACGGGGCATGACAGAGAGTTTGGTCATCCTTTTACCTTTTATTTGGGGAAATGTTTTATGGAGTGAACTTTAATTAAGTGAATGCTGTTTCCAATAAGTAATGGGTTAAGAGTGTTTAATTGTTGTTGTTTTTTATTAAAATTTGCATTATTTTTTAAAAAGTGGCTCTTTTTTTCTCAGTGTATTATCTTACCAGGACAATAAGAATTTTGGTGCATTAATTATCCAATGGCTTGATTGTAGGTGGAATTTTGTATGCTCTTTCCCTTAGATCTTCTCCAATCTATTGTTTACTGGCTCTCATGCAGATGGGGGCATTCTTTGTTTGGGGTCTTCTTTTGCCAAACTAGACAGACTTCGCTAAAATGATCATTATTGGTCACTGCCATTTATTAAAACAAAACAAAAAATAATCTCATTCATATTGGCTTATTGTGACAAGTTTAGTTATAATCCTTAAAATTAGACATTCTGCTATTATGTATTTTAGATAGTTTATCACATTTACAACTATATTGTTGTAAAAAATATTCTTTGTTCATTTCTTTTTATAAATAATATTGTTGGCTTATTTATTTCCTTTGTGTGCAGGTGCTCACTATTATTTGTTTCAATTTTATGGGATATTTTATTTGCATTGTTATTCTTTTAGAAAAAAATCTTTGAAAAAAATCTTAAGAAGTGTGAGGTTAGAGCTTTATAAACCATTTTTAGCACTCGAGTTGACCCATTTGCCATCTGAGCTGTCCAAGACAGTAACTGTTGTTTTTTCACTAGTTATGCGAAGTCTCAGATATTTTCATTTCACTTCCTTGCTGATTCTTTTGTCTGGTGCTTGTTCAAATTTAAATGTAACTTTTATTCTTATTGGACCTTGTGATATTTTTCTATTGCTTGAGAAAATTCCCTGCTTTGTAGAATCTCCTTTCTTCTTTTATTCACAACCATATTATAGCCATAACCTTAATCTGTAGATCTGTCAAGTATTAAGTTTAACATCTATATTATATGAGATAATAAAGTAACCCTTATGCACCCTTGGTATAGTGATAGAGTCACCAACTTCTTTGGCAGCATAGCCTCTCACTGCTTGGGATCGGGTACTGCTTGGGGCAAAGGGTTGTGTTCTACTCAGACATTTGTCTCCACCAAAAACTTCTGGACCAAAGTCATTGGAAATTGTAATGGACTAGCTCCCTTGCTAACACTCAAGCAAATTCAAGGGTAGTTTCACAACAAGT
The DNA here is from genome assembly GCA_007844125.1 of Sinonovacula constricta. NCBI lineage: Eukaryota > Metazoa > Mollusca > Bivalvia > Cardiida > Solecurtidae > Sinonovacula > Sinonovacula constricta. The sequence continues at coordinate 68,613,035 of CM017555.1, forward strand.
TGGTCCAATGTCAGGATAATATGATTGGGTGTGGTAACATTCATGGTGTTCATTTCTATGCAGAAAGCTAAACATTAATTAATGTAGTTGTTGTATGTTGTAGGTTTCAGCCCCAGATCCTAATGACGACATACCTTTCTCATTTCTTGGAGCTCTGGAGGCAGGATACTTTGCTGACATCATTATCAAGGGAGAGTCTGGCAAGGAGGTAGGGCTGTTTATTTACAGATAAAGATCTAACAGATTTAATGGGTTTAATATAATGTCATTCCAGAAATATGTAAGTTTTGCAGAGATTGTCAAAACTGAGTATTTATTAATTACTTAACTTGCTAGTTGTAATTTAGTTTATCACATGACTTGAGGTTTATTCATTAGGTAACACACATTGGTTATTTTTAATAACCCATCAGTTAGTTATCGAGTTGCAAAGGTATGTTTTGCACTATGACGTCACTTCCTGTACGGAAATTCCTGTCCAACATAATTCCATTCCAAGCTATAAACTAAAAATAACATCTGATTTATGGTGAATATAATCCAACATTATTGTTCATTGAATACTAAAAATATTCAACTAGATGGATGAAACAAAGCCTTGCTTTTACTTTGCCATCTCATAATATTTTCAGTATTCGATGAACTCTCATGTCAGATCCTCTATTCATTTTATGCAAATCTGGTATTCTGCAATACTGATTTCTAAAAAATAGCACTACTGCATTATCAATTTTAACCTTTTTTGCATAAAAGCAAGAAGTTGAAGTAAGAAATCAGGACCAGGGGTAAGAATGTTAAAATGAGTTGTAAAACGTTTTTAAGTACCTGACCAGTTAAAGTTATTTTGTAACTCATTTTGAGCAGTCATCATTTCACTAAAGGTGATTTATATCCTTACATCCTGTATTATTAACATGTACCAGAGGAAACTCTTGCTAAAACAGTGAGACTCCAGATAACTGAAATACTGTTGTTTGGACAATAAACCCAGCAAAGAAACAAAGAATCAACTTTTGTCTGCTTGCAGTTTCCTGCTCACCAGACCATCTTATCTCTCTGTGAGCCATCAGTGGAATGGTCTAAAGTACCCTGTCCCCTCACAGGTAGGTAAATCAGTTAACCCCAAACTTCATATATGATATTTCTCAGGTAGGAAAGTCAGTTATTAACAACCTTTACCTGTAACATCTCTCATTAACATCATTTTCACCATTCTATGTTGATGCTATATTAATCCACTTATAGATCATTTATGTTTGAAATATTAACATGCATAATTATGTTATTATCAGTCATAACAATGAAATAAAATCTATATAATAATATAAAATTTTTACACCTGTCGTTTTGTCTTTCAATATAAAACCACAAAATTGACTCATTAACTATCAGCGCCTCATGGATCATGGTTTAAGTCCCATTATTGGCAGGAACTTTCTTGTAAGGAAGTCATCGATTGAACCAGTAGACATTAATTGCATCAATGGGTCATGTTGTCTCCGTAACATGATTTGTTCCAAACAATATAGTATAGTCCTTATGCCAAAGATATTCCTAATTGAAAGAACTGCCCATAAATTCAATAATCCTTCAATTAACAACAATATTTTTTATTATCCATCAAGAATCTTTGTTATTTTTTCTGACTGAAATTAGGAATTTTCTCTTAATCCAGAAAATTTTCTGAGACATAAAGATATTTTAAGTTTCATTCACAGAACCAACATATCTATGAAATATCTTCATATTTTTTAAAATTTAAGGAAGTTTAAGGAAGAAAGCATCGTTTATGGTTACAGCCCTTGATGCTTTGTGTATTTGCAGGCCTGCCAGATGATGTGGTTGAGGCCACTCTCCACTATATGTATGCCGAGTGTCTCCCCCGTGGTATGTCTGAGGAAACAGCAGCCAAGTGTACCAAACTGATGTCTCGTCTGCCCGGTCTTGCCAACTTCGTCACACTCTGTGACACTTTCCTAAAAAATACTGCCCTCAATCAACGTAGGTTGGAAGCTTTAGAATTCTACAACTATTGGAAATATTTTTAGTTTTCATTATTTGAATTCATAGCTCTACCATTCAATGAATAAAGAGTTCTAGTCAACTCATCCTTATGTTGATTTTGGCATTTTGCATGCTTGCATCACACTATTAAGTCCTTGAAAATTCAATTGTGTTTTATTGTCAGAGCTCTTATTTAAAAGTTAAAATCTTCAGTGGTAAGATTCCATCAATTTGTTTATTGTTATTCAATATTTGAAGAACTAAGGATGGCATTGAATGGCCAATAAACTCAACATGGAAATTATGAAACTAAAATTTTTATTTGGATTTCATTCATATTATTTGTTGGTGACAAATATTTCATCATTACTATTATAGTTAATTATTCATTTAAAAAAGGCACATAAGTTTGCTCCCAATATATAAACATGATAATGGCAGTTATTCATCTGGCTTACCAGTTTTAAAAAGACTCAAAGTTACTCATGCCTTTAAATTAATCAAATTAATCTGAGTTAGGAAAATCACATCAAGCTGTCTGATCAGAATCTACAGAATTAGCTGTAAAATCTTTATCAAAAGGTAACCTTAGCAAGGTATTTTATTTCAAATAACTTTCAAATAACATAGAATGAAGTCTGATTTATTATTAAATGCACCCTGCTGAAGGTAAATAAAAACTAAATAAAACAGATGCATTTTTCTTCCATCTTAAGTAATATAACAGGTTGCATCTAGGGAAGGATAACGCTGTCTGCCCTGTCGCATGAACCAGGCTGATGATGTCACTACAACAATTGTAAATAGGAATAAAAATCCTTCACTCATTTAAGTCATGTAAGATTCAAACTGTCTCACACATGATCAATAAAGGCCCTTGCGAGCCTCATCCTTGCATGGAGTTCTGAGCTCCCAGGTAAGATATTTCTATCCTACATGACCATTCATCATGGATTTTTATATCTTTTTCTTCCCAGAGATTACTAACTTGATAACTGACATGCACACCTCTGCCGACAAAATCATTGAACTGTTCAGCGGGGTCAGTCCAGGGGAGGAGTCACAGGGGGGTGGAACAGAGGGCATGGCTGATGGGGTAACCGGGTGCAACACAGAGAGCCTTGCGAACAATCCTGCCAAACTTTGTTACATTGTCAAACAGTGTCTACGAGAGGCAGCTGTAGGTAAGTGTGGTGTAAAAATGTAAAACAATATTAAAGAAGATTGTGTACATTAATACAGAAAGTATTTTGGTGACTTTTGGATGACAGGATTTTGTAAAATTTGTAGACTTGTAAGCAGCTTATGATGCAGTTTAAATTTTATTGCTTTAAGACTCAGTATTTGTATAATATTGTTGAATTAAATTTAAAATGTATATTTATTAAGTTTATTATTAACTTTAATTCTTTTTCAGCAATATCAAAGTTACTGATTGTATGTGACCTATATTCAAGACGGAAATCAGAGTTATCTAGAGAGGAACGTCACAAAATTATCAAATATGCAAAATCAAGGTTAGTCTTGAGTACAATCATTGTAATTTTGCTGCATTTTTAGCTCACTTGTGCACAATTTGCTCAAGGTGAGCTTTTTGATACCCTTTGTCCATCGTCCATCGTATGGCATCAACAATTTGCTTGTGAACAGACTACAGGCTACCGTTTTTATCCAATCTTCATCAAACTTAATCAGAATGTTTGTCTGCAAGAAATCTGGGATGACTTTCTAACTGGGACACATGTGGTCAGAAAGTAGGTCACTAAGTTACACTTTTAGAAAAAAAACAACTTGTGATCATGTTAGAGGCCACATTTATGGCCCAAACTTGGGCAGAATCTTGGATGAGTTTGTTACTGGGTCACATGGGTTCAAAAAGTAGGTCACTAGGTCAAATCTTAGAAAAACCTTTTGAACGCACTAGAGACCACATTTATAGCCCAATCTTCACAAACATGGTCAGAATGTTTGTCTGCAAAAACATCTTGGATGAGTTCGTAACTGGGGTCAAGTGGGGTCAAAAACTAGATCAGTAGGTCAAATTTAAGAAAAAAACTCATGAACATGCTAGATGTCACATTTATGGCCCACTCTTCACTAAACTTGGCCAGAATGTTTGCCTGCATGAAATCTTGGATAAGTTTGTTTCTGGATCAGGCAGGGTTGAAAAAAAGGTCACCATGTAAAACCTAAGAAAAACCCTGTAAACATGTTATAGGCCCAATTTTTACAATGATTTCTAGAGTAAATAACTCTATAACTTGATGTCAGATATGAGCCTACTGAAAGCCTATGTCTTCAGGTGAGCAATTAAGGGCCATCATGGGCCTCTTGTTTTAGTTGGTGATCTGTTTTTTCACTGCATGAAATTGTTTTTAAACAAGCAGGAAATTTTTTTAACATCTATAAATCATTTGCATTAACTGCTTGCAATGCTTATCCACTGTAGCATAATTTTTATGGACAAGAGATAAGTATCTTTGATGTGTTATTGTATAACAACGTATCTAAGATATGTTCAAAGAAAAGTCAACAAACCTTTCCCTGACATTTGAATTGACAGGACTGTTATCTTCCACTTGTCATTTGTGTCAATTATGTATGTCACACATAACTTTCAGCGCATTTTTAAATATAAACTTTTTTAGAGAAATATTTTTGGAATACATAATATCTCATCAATTACAACCAATTAAGTACTTAAACCTGATCAAATGAAATAATGCCTTTTTGTATTAATAGCTGTAATAAATGTTTAAGTCCTTTTACCTATACTTGCTTTTGTAAGTCCTCACAATGCAGGTAAGTTTCACACTACTAATTGCCAAATATAACTTCTTCTATACTTAAGGTGTGGCAGTGACTGCCAAGATACCTTTTTCTTTATTATGTATCTATTCATTCTAGGATCCCAGGATGGCCAAAAGCCAGTTTCTCTATTCTATATCTAGCTGTTTCTCATATAAATGGAAAAAAATAACTGCCATCACTTTATGTTTGCTTAGTTTCAAATCTGGTTGCATTAACTGAATGATATGGTTATATTTATTTCATATTTAATAAAAATATAAATTATGATTAAAATGTATTTTACTTTACCATGTGTTCTTTGACTTAATATATTTTTTTTGGTCAAAAAAAGAACTAATGACCAAGTACTTTTTCAATAATGTCATTGCAGTTAATATGAAATAAAATTACCTTAATAATACAATTTTTGCAAACAGATCTGAAACTTAGCACAAAAATGTAATGGCCGTTTTTTTTCCCCAGTTATCTGAAAAAGAGCCATCTATCTGTTCTAGAATCCCTGTGTTCATGAAGCAGTGTGAGAGGTTCCTGGAAGTGTGCAAGGTTCATGCAGCGCCTCTTACACCAGAACAGAGGCATGACATAGCCACCTACCTCATACCTGAGGTATATCACTGTTATGTTGTAATTTGTGGGTCACATTTAAAACTTGGGTCATTTAGTGACATCTCATTTAAACACATTGATTATTCCTGTAACAATTCATGTAGAATTTATAAACATTGGTAATTTAGATTCATTTTCATTGTATTTTATAAGAAGATTGCTAAGAAAATCAAACTTTTGTTTTGGAGGACTACCCTGATCACTTGCCTGGTATGTATGTATCAATGACCAAGTTCTCATCCCACATTGTTCTTGAAACAGATTTTCCATCTAAATAATTAAACTCAGAACCAAGTACAATACTTCTTGCATAGGTCTTGTTTAAAAAATTTTTTTTAATAAAATCTATTAAATACAGTTATTTGTGCGTACCTTTGTAGATTGAGACGTCCCTAGATCTGGTGACCCAGTTTGTGACAGATGGCAAGGCAGCCCTAGAACAGATTATAAGTGGGTCTGAGGCAGAGAAGGCAGATAAACCAGAGAAGACCAAGAAAGGCAATGTAGGAGACATGCTGGGGAAAACATTGAAAAATGTGAGAATAAATATTTTTGCATATGAGTAAAACTTCAAATTTGTAAACACAGAGCATAATTTTTAAAAGCCTCAAGATAAAGGTGTAAGATGTAAATTTGTTACTAGTTTTTACATCATTAAGGGATTGTTTTAATCATGTGTATGAAGTTTTATCCTTCATCTTCGGTATTTGTAAGCATTAAAACAGTAATACACTCAGTATTTACCAAATTTCAATCCATCAAAGGTTTTTCATACTTTCAAAGTCATTCATACTATTCTAGATTTTTGTTGAATAGAATATTTTAATTATACCCTTTGTTTTTAATTACAGGCACTGCATATGAGAGAACTTAAGAAACTAAAAAAACTTCATGATCGTTCATCAACTTTGTTTTTCCATTTTATGCAAAAGAAGTAAGTAAAATCTCTTTCATTGTTTGTCTTTTGCAATTATTATGAAAAAGAGACAATCTATATGTAATGCATGTATAATAAATAATAAATGCATGTTGTTGTTTTTCAAAATGAATTGCACCAACACAGTTATGATCATCATAGTGATGCAAGGGGCATACATGGTGTGATGGTTAATGTGCCGACTTAAAACCCCTTTGACTGCTTAGCCTCTAACCAAATGGCTTCCATTCCTGTTTTTGGTGAAGGACTTAATGTGGGATTGTCTTCCAACTGACCTGCTGTATGTGGAGTTTCTACCCAGACATTTGTACGGGAAAAAAATATCTGAACACTGCTGTAATAATAAATGTCGCTGTGATGTATTAAAAAAGTAAATTACAAAATTTTAAGAAACTTGTTTAAATCCCGATGAGCCAAATCCCAGCTATTATGCACTCAATCTTGAAGGGATTATACTTTCAGAGATACCTTTGCTTTGATGTCACAGGGTGAGAAAGTGAGGTCCTTGTCGAAACTGTTGGAGCAGCTGACATACACGGTATAGAATATATTCAAGATATTCAAATTCATATCTATGTCTAATGCATAAACATTTCCATTTACATTGTCTTTCAATTTAAATGTTTTGTAAAAGATTACTGGTATAGCTACATTGTTTATACTCTACATATGATAGTAGTTCCGAGAAAATTTGTCAGGATTGTTAGGCTCTATGTTAGTGTGTGTCGTATTCCGTCAAATGTTGATTAAAAAAGCATATTTGTAAGTTGATACAAGACCACATAGACCGGCCACAATAGCTCACTTGATAGAGCGTCGGCTTGCAGATTGGGAGGTTGTGGGTTCAAACCCCGGCCGGGTCAAACCAAAGACTTTAAAGTTGGTAGTAGTCGCTTCCCTCCTAAGGCTCGGGGCTAAGGGGACAGCATTAAGCCTGACTCGTCGGTGTCAGTATAATGGACCGGCCGGGTTCAGTCCCTGGGCACCTAATAAGTGCCCCTGTTCTATAATTATAGAAATGTTGCTGCACAGTATCGGCAAAAAAAAATGCCGGTTAATCCCATCCCATCCCAAAACCACATATTCATCCAAACAAAACGGTGAATGTGTGAGATGTTGTATTACATGTAGTACAAAAACTGGTTGAACTTAACCACTCAAATCAGCTTATTTCAGCCAATCAACAGTGATAAAATAAGTGCATTGATAGGCATAGCAACAGTAACTTAGGGCAGTAGAACAGTGTATCCTATCCTTGTTGTAGGTTCAGATAGGCCAGACAAAGGTTCAGGAACTACGTGTTGAGGTTGATGCCAGACTCACATGGAAGGATTGGAAATATATATTCAAGCTTGGCACCTCTAAAACAGTAAGTCTGGGAAAAGTTTATGAAATAAATTATTGTGTTTGCATGAATTTGAATTAAAAATAATATGAGTAGTAAGTTTTTTGAAAAAGGTATTTGTAGTGATATGTGTGCCAATTTTAAACACACATTTGAATCAGCATAATAACCTTAATTCTTATCATTTTTATTTCATGTTTTGTACATATAGAGTGAAGGTAAAACATCATGTACTTTTTGGGGGGTTTTTTAAGATTTTTTAACCTCTTTAAATGTTTTTCTTAAAATATAGCTTAAGGTGTTTCATATATGAAACTGCAGTCATGGTTCTGTGCAAGAAAGTGGTTATGAAAGTACTTATCCATGCATTTTGGCCTAATGGTATTTAACAAGTCATATGATTCTTAATTTTTCATTGTTTTGTTTTCCAGTCATGGGCGATATGCAAGCTTCTTAGTAACCGTGATAAGATACAGTCTTTAGTCAAGCAGCTGTGTGACATGGTGCATCGGGACCAATTCTCAACCTCTCTGTCAGCCCTGAATCTGCTTGAGACCGTGGGAGGTTACTCTAAACAAGCGTCAACCTCATCTTCCATAGCAACAAAGAAAACCAAATATGCACAGGTACCTTTCTTCAGCTAAACATTATTTAAAAAGTCAACACTAAAATAAAATACCCATATAATTGCATCAATCATCAATTTTTTCCAATTAAGCTATGAATCAATTCTATATGAATATAAGAAACAGTGATTAAGAGTAACATTGATTTCATATACTATTTAAGCTGAACTATTCAAAGAAGAAGGAGTGCTATTCCTTTTATGGACATGTCAGCATTGTCATATGTTTAGGCTAAAGTTTTGGCTGCAAGTCTTACCGTGGTTATATCTCCATATCCAGTGCATAAGTGAAAATGAAACTTCCCCTTAAAATTTGTGAGCAGACCTACTACTATAATCTAGTTTGAGGGGTCTTGTGGTCAAATGGTAGAGTTGCCTACTTGATACTCATCTAACGGCCCAGCCTCTCACCATGTGGGTTTGAGTCCCGGTAGTAGTAAAGAACATAACAATAGTAGGAGGTCTTTCAGCTGTTTTGTGGTTAAGTCTTCCGCAACCAAAATAGTTGGAAGTTGCTATAATGACCAGAGTTGTTACCCTTCAATGTATTCAAAACAAAACACACAATAATTAAGTCTGATAGTTCAAGTGTGTCTTTTGTGAGAAATATGGTCCTGGCTTGCTTATCATATAATCACTTAAATAGTTGAGTATGCTGCCCTGTGACAGCTCTAACTAAAAACAATCGTGCTATAAAATACTCTAACAAATGTATTGGGCAAGTATCTATTGTACACATTCATTTAGTTATATTTTGTAAATGTTATGTTTGTATTGGTTTCCAGTTAAGCTCCGTGGAGTCATTGTGTATACCCCCATATGCCAGGGACAGTCAACTTGCCCAGAATGCGGTCAAACTGTTGCACACCAATAGTCAATCCGACCTTGTTTTTGAGGTCATTGTCGCAAATGGTAGGTAGGCTTTATATATTTTATTGTGTTTTATACATTTGTTTTAATATCTGGCCCTTTCCCTACTGGATACTCCATTTACCCTATTAATATAAAAAAAGTTTTGTATTATTGATCTTATAAAATTTCTGTCAGATGTATTTCATATACATAGAGACTCAGCATTTATTAGCAATTTCTTACCTTAAAATATACAGTATTTAACTTATTAAGGTATTTTATAACCAAAAATGATTACAACATCGTCTGTCATTTGATGGTTTCACAAACTGATCTTGTTTGTCTGTTACAGAGACAGGTGATACGGTGATAGACCACACCAGTGGTGAGCCTGTGGAGAAAACAGAGTCAGATAGGGAGGAAATGGTATTTGAGATACCCGCCCATCGTGTTGTCATAGCAACTCGATGTGATTGGTTCCGCAAGGCTCTCCTCAGTGGTATGAGGGAGTCTATTGACAGGTTGGTAATTATTTTGTACATATACTACGTATAGTTTGTGTCTCATTATGTACATTAGACAAACAATGACTACTTTTTCTTTTCTGTTGTTGTTATGAAGACATTGCAGCTCCATATCTTTGGTCATATTTCATAATACTTGGCATTCAACTGAACATATTTTATTATTGTTTCTTTCAAGACAATACTATGCTAGAATCAGCCTAATAAAAACTACATTATTTGAACAGGTTTTTTAATAGATGATGCAAACTATTTGAAAAATGATAAATCTGCCGCCAATGAAACTTTAGCATACTTGTCTGTTTGTTTTTGTCTAAGCTGTGGATAATTTTTATAATATGGTCTGCTTCTTTCAGAAAAATTACTGTGAGAGATACCAATCCTCAGCTGTTTCGATTATTCCTAGAGTTTCTCTATCGTGGAGAGCTTGACATGAATGACTTGACTCCAGAACAGCTGGCTGACATGATGACTCTGGCAGACAGATACGATGTGAGTCCACAATTTTTTCTGGTTATTAGCTAGAATCTGATTCTGTATCCAGGCCCCTGATTGGTCATTCTTGATCTGATTCTCAAATCTGACCTATCAGATGCATGGGAATGATCTTTGACTTTAGCTGAAAGTTTTGTATTCTCAGGCAAATATTGCTAAAGATGATAGAATTGAAATATTTTTACTTATGTTGATTTTGTTAATGTGGTTTTCAAAAAGTAACTGATGGAAGAAAAGCATGAGTATAATTTCTAATGCATATTATAATCTGGTCAAAGACATTTTTTTGTACTTTGAGCAAATTTTCAGAGGAAATTGGTTTGGGCTGGGGATGAAGTGAAGAGGCAATGCCCCAGCATTCTAAAGTCAGCAGATTTGGAACATAATTTAATTTGTCCTTACCTACCTGCATATTGATTTCTTGAACATGGCTAAATAGTCATGATTTTTGTAAAAATCCATCAATAGAAATAGCACTCTAAAATGTGACAATCATGTCCCAAAGTTATTGTATTATTCTCCTTGCTTAGACACTTGACAGTGTATTAGTATTTGTGTATCCAGCCATGCATATTTACTATTTTCAGTAGTATAAACTCAAAATTGCTATTTCCCATGCTGTATGATGATGTGCTGTATTCATCTAAATCAAGTATTAGCTGAAAGTAGTCAACAATCCTGATATTCAGAATGGTGTTGAACAATGTACTTCCTATGGACACAGTAGTATTATTGTAGTGGTTTTCTTTTATGTTTTCTTTACACTTAGAATACAACATTGAAAGTAAATTGCAACTTGCTTTTTCTGCATGAGAAATAGCAACAACAAAAATAACAAAAAGACTGACATGTTGGTCATGACGTGAGTTGTATAAACACTCAACATTGCGCTGAAGACCTGTTTGACTATCTAGATAAAGACATTCTTACTCTTTCTGTGGAGGTAAATAAGTTTATTGTTGATGTGTATAATAATCAATAGAAACCAAATATTTTGTCTTAGAAATTAAACTTCCCTTAAGAAATCAACTTACAATAGCTCTTTGTCAGCTTTTGCATGGATCATGTTAAGCAGAGATACAAGTTTTTTTAATTAATATCATTAAAAATGAAAAATGTGACACTTTTTCATAATCACAGATTTTTTTTTCAAGAAATCATAAATAAAGTCCACACATTGTCAAAATAATGATGAATTCATTTTCAGCTTTATTCTCTAGAAGACGCGGACAAATTATTTGTTTAAACTGTAACTAGAATAAAACAAAAAGAACTTGGCCAACTCCGTCTCGACTGCGCTAATAATAAAAATGTCTAAAAGAATTAGCTATCATGTCAAAGGAATCGAAGTAAAAAATCCTGATCCATAATTTGCACTGCCTTAGATTTTATTTAAAAGGGAGACAATTTGTTTAACACTTGCACTTCACATTGGATAAATTATTCAACCTTCCTGCTCCTTTAAACCCATACAGTAATAAAAAGAATGAAAACTATAAACATGTCGACATAAAATAAACCCCAACCTTTCATGCTTGTCACCCTGTCAAGATATAATACCAAATCTCTCAATTATTCCTAGAGATGATGCTGATATAGTTCTGTTATCTCGGAAAAAAATAATTAAATAATCTGGGATTATTACATTTACTCTGTCATTGTATTGATAGATCATGGAGGAGACTTACAAGAGATAATTATCATGTCTTTTGAGTGGCTTAATCTCATGTGATACAGCAGTGTATGGCAGTTTGATGATAAGAGTTTAATTAAACTATATTGTCTCGATTTATTGATTTGTCCTAAGTCAGTCTCTTACAAAACAAAATATGGTGCACAAAGGTAGAAACATTGAAAACACTCACTGCCACCCAAGTTGATGTCTGTTAAGCAATTTAAAGAAACACATTCCTGCTTGAACAGTTTGTATATAATCTATCTCTACAAACTCTTCATTAAGTCTCATACATAATAGCTATATAATAACATACATACATATACTTTATTGGCATAATGCATATACAAACAATACATAAAGCCAAATATTAAACATATAAACAGTTGTGATCAGTAGTGAAATATCACGTTTGTTTTTCGGGAAGAACAATATTATTATTATTTATTACGGATTTTTAAAGCTGATATAATATATTTTCCAATCTTTCTAATAGTATTTCTATTTTGTGAAGACATGAGGTTGATATATTTCTGTTTTGTCAGAAAATTGCAAAAATATGATTTAAAAAACTGTTGTCTTATTTCTCGATATTTGGGACATATTAAAAGAAAATGATAACAATCTTCAACAATATTCGTGTTACATTGTGTGCATATTTGCATGTCTCTTCTTGTGTTTATATATCTACCTGTTTCGATATTTAAATGAAAGGCATACAGCCTAAATTTGGATATAGCTGTCTGGTATCTGGGTTCAATATTGTGCTTTAGGTACATTTCTATTTCAAATTCATGTTTATACAAACAATAAGAAGATAATCTAGATGAATTATTTATTATATAAGTACCAGCTTTGTCTATAGATATCATTTATCCGTTATTCAGTTTGTAATATTGAACTATTGTTTGCTATTTGCAACATCCAAATAGTCATTAATCCAATTTTTTGAAGTAGGGTTTTAATTTGATATGCCCAGTTTAAATTTCCATATGTTATGTTGTTATTTGCGTTATCTGCCATCACATTATAGATTTTACTAGTGAATTATCAGAGTTGGCTATTTTTACCCAATATTTAATCATGTTTATTTCTCTTACTATTTTCATCGGAAGTCGACCTAGTTCTCCATATAGACCGTTTATGTTAGTAGATTGTTTTATACCTAGGGTTTTTCTAAGAAACTTACAGTGGATTAATTCGATTGCTTTTGCCTCATGATACCCCCAGATTGCAGAATTATAGCTGAGTATTGTTTCAACTAGAGAATCAAATATTTTACATTTATTATATGCTGTTAATGACAGCTGTTTATTTGCAATAAATAGGTTATGTAATGCATACTTAGCTTGCTGCACTATTTTTAGTTGTGTTCTGTGCCATGATCCATTTTTAAATAGCTGTGTTCTAAGATATCTGAATGTGTTTACCTCTTCTAGTTTGGTTTCACTTATAAAAATATCACAATGTGTACCTTTCCCTTTCTCAAATATCATCACTTTTGATTTTTTATCATTGATAGTGAGCCCCCACGTCTGACAGTAATGTTGAAAATTTGAGACAAGTGACTGTAACGCTGATGCTGACTTGGCGAACAACACTGTATCGTCGGCAAATGATATCAAATAAATGTTTCATTATTTATAGCAAAAGTCTCTTGTGTATTAATATTGACCATAAGTAGAGCAGGCTTGAGCATGAGTCTCCTTGTTTTCGACCGATGTATGAGCTGAAAAAATATGACAGATTGCCTTCATAACGGACACATTGTTTTATATTTGTATACATAGATTTCAGCGTATTAATAAATTTTGTACTTATCTTCATATCTAGTAATTTCTTCCATAGATAGTTTCTATTTATATGGTCATAACACTTCTCTAGATCTATAAAAACAGAATATAATTTACCTCATGAATTTATTGTTTTTGCAATTATCGAATGAAACAAATATAAACAATCAGTCGTTGATTTACCACTTTGAAAACCAAACTGATTGTTAATTATTATATTATTATTAATTGTCCATGCGGTGAGTCTGTTAAGCAATATCTGTGAGTATATCTTTGCAATAATGTTTATGAGGGTTACACCACGGTAATTTTTTGGATCCTCTTCATTGACTCCCTTGTATATCGAACAAATTATCCCCTCCCCCCACGACGTCAGATATTCTCCCGTTCTAAACAGTCTATTAAATAATTTAAGCATAATATTTGCGTTATGTCAAATGAACATTTATATACTTCAGCCACTCATCTAGGCCACTGCTTTTGCTATTATTTTGTGAAAATACTGCTTTTTTAAGTTTGTCCATAGTAATATCTTGATCGAGGAAATCATCATATACACAGTTTGTTAAATTACTCTCAATATTTTTTCTATCCATTGTTTTTCTCTCAACTGAAAGTAAATCCTTAAAATATTTATATAAATCTGCTAATGACAGTTCGTTATTTGTATGTTTATTTTTGCCATATTGGGATTTTATTTCATTCCGGAATATACGGGGTTTACGTCTAGACAAATTTTCTAGTTTGATACGTTGGTTATATTTGTATTTCTGTTTTTCTCTCCTTTTTATCCTGCAATATTTTAATTTAGCCTCTAAAAACCATTCCTTATTTTCTTGACATTTATCTCTCAAGAATTTATTTCTAGTAGTTTTATATTCTCTGCGTGCATTATAACATTCTGTATTAAATCAACCCTGTTTTCCCTTATTCCTATTCAATTTTACTTTCTGCGGTTTTACCGAATACTTCCATAGCTACATCTTTAATTATTGAGGTAAAATTGAAAGCAATACAGTTTATATCAAAATTTTGTGAATCTTTTTTATCACTCAAACAGTTCAGCTCTTGATTACTTCCTACCAGCTTATGTCTAAAGTCGTTGACTTTATCTGGATCATATTGAATATATTTACAATCTTTCTGTTTGCCTTTGTCCATATTTGTATGTGTTCTGTTCCCTCTACTAAATGATACTGTCAATCCGCAGTGGTCTGAATACTCATTTACATCGCTTATTTGGAAATCAACAATATGGCAAAAGTCGTTAAGATTTAACAATATATAATCAACCGTACTGGAACCATTCCTTGAATGATACGTGTAATTACCATTTTTATCATTACATATTTGACCGTTACCGCTACACAGGCCAGTTGACTTGCATAGTTCTATGAAGCGGCGGCCGTGTGTATCGGTCACATGATCCAAGTTCGCTCCCGGCTGTGTTGTAATTACATGCGCGGATCTATAATCGCTGATGTAGTTGACGCTTTCATTTATATCATTAAGTAAGGAAGTTCTAGCATTCATATCCCCAAGAATTAATATTTTGCCTATATTTTTAAATCTCTCTATATAGGATTCTATTAGCTCGAAAAAATCAGAATCATCACATTGGTGTATATGTGAATTACTTGGTGGAATATAAACATTACCTAGTAATACATCTTTTTCAAATTTGAATAAATCCTTGTTGATCTTAATCCACATTATTCCCTTTCGGTTTTGTTCTATTATACTTATTTTTTATTTCAAATGTTCCTTATAATAAATAGAAAGTCCCCCACTATAACGACCCTTTTCACATTTTTTGACTTGGTGCCCTGAAGATGTTCTGCAACAAAGCCATTTATGTCCAAGTCCAAGTTCATATGTGTGTTTTCATGTAACCATGTCTCTTGCAGTAGCACAATATCATAGCTGCATATTGTTTCTATAAAATCCTGCTCATGGATCTTGCGGGCTAATCTGTTGATATTCCATGAGAGAATGTTCAGATGTTCTATCTGACGTCCCTATCGTGGTTTTGGCATCATGTATTCTGGAGGGTCAATGACTTGTCCATCCATGAATACCTTGTGTAAACGACCATTTACGAACAGTTTAGTTCCGTTTATTCTGGTCTGTTGTCCCGGATGTCGAGCTGCTTGTATAGTGTCATAGAATGCCTTTCTATTATCGCGCTCTCCTTGTGGACGCTGTATTGCTACTCCAGACCCTCACTCTACAGTTTCTGCTTTATATTATCGTCATACGATAGTTTTCTTACTGCCTCTCGATCATTGTAATTGTGGAATTTTACTACTATACCTTGAGGTTTCTTGGCTTTGTTTGACCCCAGACGGTGTGCCCGGTCAAATATCATTTTTCAAACTTGGTACACCTGTATTTACCTATGTCACACTTGATTGATTTTCATCTTTATGGTTTGACAATGGCGATATCTCTTTTTGCTTTGGTTGCTGTTTATCTTTACCATTTTTCTTAGCTTTTTTATCTCCCATGATTGTCTGTTATTTTACCGAACCACATACCAAGCTATACTCCAAATAAACATTTATTATTTACAAAATCCATCATTTTTGCACCACATAACTAACGTGTCTCTACCCTACATGATCAAGTGTTAGAATTAGATATATACATAAACTTTGAAATTAAGGGTAATGTACAAAAAATCAATTCATTTATCTGTTAGAAAAAAATGCTACCAAGTTTGTGGGGTAATGACAAGTTTGACACACTAATGACCAAAAAAAATCTTCAAAATTAATTTCTGAATGCTTAAATCTGAACTAAATTGAAAGCTGCAATATTCAGGGTTGTCTTAGTCATTAGTGTAACAGTAACAGTGATACATGTATTAAGTTTTGCAGGGTGTTGTCTGATCAGGATCTGCACTGTTGCTACTATGAAGTTACCAAAGCTTATAGCGGTTCATAAAACCAGTGTAGCTTTGTTTTGTAACCCATGGTCTGCTAGAATTATTTAAAAAAAAAAAATTGTTTGCTTATAGCCTTATATAGCAGTTAACTCTTTACTTTTTTGGAAAATCATTTATCACATAACCTATCGCCCGAGCATGAGATAACACTCATGCGTTATTTTTGGTAACACGCTAGTTAGTTATAGTAGTGTGACATCATTATCGTAGTGTGACGTCATTATCGTAGTGTGACTTCATTATCGTAGTATGACGTCATTATCGTAGTATGACGTCATTATCGTAGTGTGACTTCATTATCGTAGTATGACGTCATTATCGTAGTGTGACTTCATTATCGTAGTATGACGTCATTATCGTAGTGTGACTTCATTATCGTAGTGTGACATCATTAAATATGTGCAGTGTATATGCCATTTCCTGATCGCTTTGTTGTCACCATTTTATGCATTTTGTTGGACAATTTAATTTTAATTAATGAAAAAATAACATTGTTATGTTATGTTATAAACAAATTTTTTTGTGCAGATTCATCCAAATGAATTACACATGTCAAGGCCAACTGTTCATACTATAAAAAGATGATGCATTGTAAACAAAAAACCGATGTTTTGGTTATGCGATAAATAGAATCTAATATTTGTCTTCATTAGATACTGAAAATGTTAAAGTTGTCTAAAATCATATGAAACTCGGCAGAGCCTCGTTTCTTATCATTTGATCCAACTTGTTTAATATTTTCAATATTTAATGAACACTCGTATCAGATCCTCTATTTATCCCATTAACACAAAGCACACCCTACCCTAGTGGTGTTTCCAGCAAATAAACAGTTTTATTGATAGTGACTAAGCAGTAAGTTGTGCAGATCCTGATCAGACTACTCCCAGTTGGATCAAATAAAGTTTGCCTGAGCTGGATCAGTTTGTGCTTAGCAGGAATTGAATTATCAGTTGTGGCAGGAGAGAAAGGCATGGAAATTATATTGATGTCATTGTTACAGATGTTGAGCCTTGGGTGTCGGTGTGAACACACCCTCAAACATCATCTAGATGAGGACACTGTGTTCTACCTGCTGTGTTTGGCAGACCAGCTCTCAGCAAAAACACTCAAGGTTAGAAATTTAATATTTTTTAATGAAAAATTGGAAGTTTAAACTTAAATGAACAATATCACTAAAACATCACTATGTCTCAGGAAAAAGTCTCATTGTGAGGAATATTCATTTACATGTGAAATTAATGTTTATACTGTCTAAATATTTGTCTGAGTACAATGAAAATTATAAAGTCACGTCAATTTATAGTCAGTTTGCACAAATGAAGGGCCCAACTTTAATTTATCAAATTAACATTTAACTTTTCATTTAATATATGATTTCACTGCATGTTAAAATCAGGTAACAAAAGCATCTATTTCTGTTATTTTGATGGCATCATAAGCACAGTCATACATCTGAAAGATGATCCATGGATTATCTGAGTTGCTATCTGTGACTATGTATTTGTCCATGTTTGTTTATCAGGAGGCCTGTTTCAACTACATCAGTGAGCACCCTAGCCTGACATCCAGTGAGGTGTTCCAGGATCTCCCAGAACCTCTCCAGATGCAGATTGAGGCCCTCACCATGTATGAGTCTCGGTATTATAATAGACCTTAAACATCTACACATCCAACTATACATCTACACATCCAACTATACATCTACACATCCAACTATACATCTACACATACAACACACATCCAACTATACATCTACACATCCAACTATACATCTACACATCCAACTATACATCTACACATCCAACTATACATCTACACATCCAACTATACATCTACACATCCAACTATACATCTACACATCCAACTATTTATCTCAACTAGTACTTGTTCTTTTTATATGTTTAGGTAGTTTTACTGTATTCAATGTGTTAGCAGGGATTACAATGTTATTAACCACCACAGGAAGCTGCCAGACCTTACAATTTGATACTATTCCTGTTTCTAGTGTAACAAAAATTAGTTCTATGCATTTCCACAATTTGATCTGAAGCTAATAGCACAGTTACAATTAAAATTCCATTAGAATGTCCACCCCTTTTAAACTATATTTAAATGTAATTATAAAACGCAATACTGAATGAACCTTCAATTCATAAATAAACCACTCTTCAAAGAAATAAAGATATCAGTAAAGTGTGGTACCTGCAATGTAACCAGCATAGGGCTATAGTGACCACCCCTCTGTCTTGGTACTCGGCCGTCTGCTTATATTCAGGTTACATTGAAAGCAGACTTGTAGACAGTTCATCAAACGCACAAAAAATGCACAGCACTTTATCTACAATGGTTCTAAATGCATTAAAATGTGTCTACTTTTCTGAAGCAGTAAAAAACAAAGTGCTTGCAGCTGTGTGATATAACAACCTAGATATAACTTATCATATGTAACAAGTACTTGCTGCTGTGTGATATAACAACTTAGATATAACTTATCATATGTAACAAGTACTTGCTGCTGTGTGATATAACAACCTAGATATAACTTATCATATGTAACAAGTGCTTGCAGCTGTGTCATATAACAACTTAGATATAACTTATCATATGTAACAAGTGCTTGCAACTGTGTCATATAACAACTTAGATATAACTTATCATATGTAACATTGAACACCAGATCATATAGTTTTAGTTGGTTTAGTTACTATAGTAATTGAGGTCATTTAGGCAATCTACCGGACCTGGTAGCACAATCGGTAGAGCGTCGGCTCTAGGTACGGAAGGCCCCGGGTTCGATCCCGGGCCGCGACATACCAAAGTCGTTAAAAATGGTAGTGGTATAGCTACCTTGCTAACGCTCAAGCAAATATAAGGGTAGTTCCACGACTGGTTGGCCCAGTGTCAGGATAATGTGACTGGGTGTGGTATCATGCCAGGTGTTCATGGCATGCTATACACAGTGAAGGCAGCACTATATCTGCTTTAAGTGGACACCGTCTCCAGATAACTGAAATACTGTTGGTGGGACGATAAACCCAATAAACAAACAAACATTTAGGCAGTCTGTTTGGACAAGTTGTCACCAAACAAAATAACAATAATTTCCATGTGTGTTCTGAACATGGTGATATAAACACATAGAATGGAGTGAAAATTTCTTGTTATGATTCTTCTAGTTTGATGTGGGAATTCTTGCAAATACGGATTGCCAGTCTCGCAATATACATTCACTGTCACTTTAATTAGTTTAAGTCTATTTTGTATTCATTGTTTGAGAAATGTGTTTATTATCAATGTATGTTACTCCCTGTCAAGTACCTACTTTATTGATACAATAAGTGCTTGTGTATCTGAAGCAGTGCACAGTAAAAAGTCTTGCTCAAGACAAACATTGATTGGTCGGATTCAAGGTTTGATTTTGTGATCCTTTGATCAGAAAACCAATGTCTTAACCACAAAATTGCAGAACAGTCAATCTTCATCATCATATTAGTTGTATTGGTTATTTTAATCAAAGACAAATGTTGTTTTTTTATTCACTCTGTTTTGTGTTATAGGAAGTATAACCATTGATGTGTTTCAGTCACTCTAGCTTGCATTCGAACACCCAAACACCAAGCTCTGTGTCCAGTATATCTGAGATGGAGGATGGATTGAACGGTGCTGAGATCATGGATCGCATGAATGTAAGTCTGCAGTTATAACCTTGACAATAATAACTGTCTGCAGTTACAACCATGACAATAATAAATGTCTGCAGTTATAACCTTGGCAATATTAACTGTCTGCAGTTATAACCTTGGCAATAATAACTGTCTGCCGTTACAACCATGACAATAATAAATGTCTGCAGTTATAACCTTGGCAATAATAACTGTCTGCAGTTATAACCTTGACAATATTAACTGTCTGCAGTTATAATCTTGGCAATGATAACTGTCTACAGTTATAACCTTGGCAGTAATAAATATCTGCAGTTGTAACCTTGACAATAATATCTGTCTGCAATTATCAATTGCCAATTATGACTGTATGCAGTTACAACCTTTATTGTGTTAACTTTCTGCAGTTGCAACATTGCCAATATTAACTGTCTGCAGTTATTACCGCGACAGTAGTAACTGTCTGCAGTTATAACCTTGGCAATAATAACTTACTGCAGTTATAACCTTGGCAATAATAAATGTCTGCAGTTACAACCTTGACAATAATAACTGTCTGCAGTTACAACCTTGGCAATAGTTACTGTCTGCAGTTATAACCTTGACAATAATAATTGTCTGCAGTTACAACATTGCCAATATTAACTGTCTGCAGTTATAACCTTGGCAATAATAACTGTCTGCAGTTACAACCTTGACAATAATAATTGTCTGCAGTTACAACCTTGACAATAATAATTGTCCAGTTATAACCTTGGCAATAGTAACTGTCTGCAGTTGGAACCTTTACACTGTTCACTGCATGCAGTTACAATCATTACAATGATAATTGTCTGCAGTTACAATCTCTACAGTTATAGCTGTCTGCAGGCTCTATTTTATGATCATCAGGGTCATCTAAGATCAGCTTTTTTAAAAAAAAGTTGTTGTTAACTCAACTGCACAAATAGCCTCAAGCGATCTGAATCAGCCAATGTGTTTATATACTGCCACAAACATGCTATAACCTGGCTTGGTTGTGTTTGTAAACCCTTGGACCTCTAGGAGGTTGACAACAGTTTAAATTGCTAGAAACCTAGCAGCTTATGGTAGTGATCATGATCAGAAATTTTGCAGTGGGACTGATCAAGGTGAGGCTAAATGTGTGTGTCACTAACCTGGAGTGGGTCGTGTCACAGACAGCAAATATACACTAGAATTCCATAATCATTCTTTAAAATTATATATGTAATTAATATATTAAATATATAATGTGAGAACGTATAATTTGTATCCATTATTGCCTCCTTCCTTAGATTGAGAGTGGTGGCACATCAAGCTCCTCAGATGATATGATGCCGATCCTTGACTCTCACCAATTGGAGGCTTGTATCTCCACCATGAGAGACATTATCGGAGATGAGATGCCGCAGGATGAGCTAATACAAGCCGCTCTGGCAGCAGATTGTGATGTAAACAGGGCCCTCAACTTCCTCTTCGCATAAAGATTATTGTCACCTACTATTTTGTGTAATAGCTTTCCCTTTGTAAAGAGATGATCATTTATTATTTCTCTACCTTTTAAGGTATGTGCTACAGCCTTTATTGTAAGGGTTTGGACGGTAAAGTTTTTTAATTTTTAACAAGACAGTTAAATTTCTCTTTGCATAAAGTTAACAGATAATGTTCCTTCTTTGGCTGTAAGGTTATCTGTTTTCTTTTATCTTGAAAATGTCATTATTTTAGACTAGTCCTGTATTCAACATGATTCTTAATCCCAATTCATGAATTTTTCTCAAGTTCTCATTTTTTTTCCTACAAAATTTAGCATTCCTATGTAGTATAAATGCAATAGTTAAATAAAGTAGCAAAATTAAAGTGCCATGTACAGTTTCAGACATGAAGCTCAGTATTTAAAATGTATTCTTTTTAAACTCCATAACATGAGCAATTCTTATTTAAATCTGGTTGGAAAATAAGAGTTTTAGAGATTTAAGGAAGACCAAAGATTTTCTTATTGGCCAGAGACATTTGTTGGGTATCTCACTTTTTGTGAAGGTATCTTTTACCATATCATTCCCTCTTGTAGTGGTTAGTTTTGTCAATCCTTATCCTGCTAGTTATTAAAATTACCCACACCAAATTCTTAATTATTTGCCTATAAATGTATGAAACAGTTCCTAGACATTGATACAGATTTAGCAGCAAATAGTGCAATATCTAATCAGATGGCTCCCAGATAGAGCTGGCTGGCCTGGATTGATGCTATTTGCCTAAGTGTTTTCAAATTCTACCAAGCAGGCTAAAGCTGACCATTTTCATTCCAGCTCCAGAGAGAAACCACAAATTGTCTCCTAACTTTTTTAATAAGTGAGCAGGCAAAAGTAAAGATCAATAAGTTGTTATTGTTACGATTAACTGGAAACATCCCACAAGCATGTACCTCATTTTCAACCCCAACATTCCTTTTATTTATTAGTTAATATTTTATTACAATTATAAGCTCCAGCCAATGCCTGCTGAGCCTTACTTTGGACATTTTCATTTCTAGTAATTTCAATATTTACCTAATATTAATACCTTTACTGTTTTATATTTTTTAATTTTAACAATTATGCCTTCAGAGCATTTCAACTTTATCAAAACATGAGGTGGATGCATCAATTAAAGTCACATATAATTACTTTGAAATATTTGATCGCATGACTTTCATCAACAATTAGTTGGTATTTATTGTAATTAAAAACACTTAATAATGTTTATTTTAGAATTTAAATAATAATTATGTAAATATACATATAGATCACTTAAATAGCATTTTTATTGTTATGGTATTGTTGTTCATCATCTTTAGAAGATCATTTGTCCTGTTATTTAATGTATCAGTACATTTGTAATACCATGGGAAAAAAAATGTTTTGATTTGTTTTGTTGATCAAACATTATAGTTCCTATTCCACAATTATTATTAGTGTTCTTACATTTTGAAGCGACTTTGTCACAGTTGGTCAAATTGACATTGTTTTTAATATTCATTTACGAAAGTAAAACATAGTTGAACCACTTTCTATATTGGAATATATTATCTCTGATCACTAGATAATATGTGACCATGCTGCCCTTCAAAAGGATGTGTAGTTTTTAGGCCAGGTAAATAAAAAAGAAGCAATGCTTTTAAAGTTCTATATGGTTCGGAAAATCATCATCAAATTTCGTGCAAATAAGGTTTCAAGATGCATTATTTGGCATATAAAATGGCTGTTTGTCCATAGTTAAATTTATTTCAAATGAGTCCATAAAAAAAATTATAAAATCTTTTATCCCTGGGGAGTCATAAAATATTGTAAATTTCTTTGGTTGAATCCCGAAAAGTTCTGATCAGTTATGTAAGCATTCGTATTATCCGGTGATGGGCTTTTACTTTCGTCCGTGACTCTTTTGCAAATAAAATTGCGGATGAAGGAAGCGCAACTTGAAAGAGAGGAAAGCTAGCTTCGTCTTATTCAGAAAGAAAAAGATCATTAACTCTTAGGGTGATATAACACAAATCTAGAATTTACCTAAGGTCAGAAAAACGCAGATGACACAATTTACTTTCGGCATGTTGAACTGTAGTGCCCAATGAAATTATTGTCTATGATCGACTTTGGCGATGAAAGCAAAAGTAAGGTTTTTGTTATATTTATTGTTTGGTTAGTGAGATGTATAAAGTTTATATTTTACTCAATTTGACCATTTAACCATCGCACTACAAGATCATACAGTATTTGGTAACAGAAAAATGTCCATTCTTAAGCCATGTATGACTTAAATATATCTTTAGCCATTCTTTGCTTAACAACCAAATATATCTCAAACCTTTGCAGACATTGTTTGGCTTGAAAGCTATAATTTAATTACATATGACAATTCTTTGTGTTAGGTGCATATACAAAATATTGACCAAGTTGCTTTAACATTAACATATCTCTTAACAAATAATTCAGGTCAGGTTTTGGTGTAAAATTGTAAATGATGTAAATTATAGTTTGTTTTGTTGTATAAGATAGTTTTGGACTTTTTAACATTATGCTTAATACTCCTATTTTATCTCTTGAATTTTATATATATAAAGTTCATAATTAAATGTAAGTATTTTGAGCTCCAGATAACAGGATTAATTCTGATAATGTTTTACCATGTATCCTATAACTCTTAAATTAACCTTATTGTGTGAGTATTTGTTAGAAATTTTAATGGATGCCAGGTATAAGGGTTTTAGATAAAACTTAGGATGCAAGCAGATGCTGTACTCCTCGTATCTGGCATGCTGGCTGTTAAACAATTCAAAGTGTGTATTTTCATATCACCCAGTGTTCAAACATGATTATTCTATTAAATGTTGTAACTAATTTTCACATATGCTTTCAATTAAGAAATTATTTAAATAGAACATGATTTCAAATTTCTGCTCCTTCTTGCAGAGATAGATGATTTCAGTACATTGTTGTCTTTGATAACTTTACAAAGAATCATTAACCTTCAGAAGGACTCAAACCTATAACCACAAGCTGGCAAATCTGTCACTGAGCACTTGAGTTCATTCTCTCCTTCAATAAACAGATCTATACTTTTTTCTTTTCTTGGCAAACTAAACCTGAAACAGGTGTACTGCATGAAAATAAAATGGACTTTTAAGTGCACTTCATCAGTTGCATAGAAAAATTGTTCAGATAAGTGGTCTTGACTTTTTTAGTTTGCATTGTTGCAGATACCACCCTGGATGATGGTTCCAAAAGTTGAGGGTGTTCCCATAGAAATGTTTGTCTTTCATGATTGTTATGTTTTTAAAGATTTAGTGGTGAAAACGTGCCTGATAATATGTACTTACAAAGAGTTTAGTGAAGTTCCTGTTATTGCTGATTGCTTACATGTGTTCTTCAGTGTGTTTTTCCATTAAAGTTAGAGATTTATAAGTTGACAGTTTCTTTATCTGTTATCTTTGACTTTTTCAATTTTGAGCAAAGTGTGCAATGCATAGGGTGTATTACAATACCGTTACTTTACTTAGTCACCCTAAAGTTCCTTTGAGTAAACATCACCCAAGTTTTTTTGTTTTTGTGTGTGTCTTTCTTTGTTTTTACCAACACTCAACTGCTAGTGTGATATCACCCTGTATTACTGTCTGGATAGAACCACTGACAAAGTGTGAGCCAGATGGCTTTGCTTGGTGGCTTTATATTGATTTATATTGTTAAATGTTTATTTCCTTGACATGCCATATTTTAACCCATTTCTAATGTTAAGTTATTTGTTTACAGTTTCATGAATACTGAAGAAGACAGATATATTGCTGTGTACTTGGCAGCAGATAGTGGTAGTATTAGGAGACATTTATCTTCTCCTGACAAATACATGCTAGGCAGGTTAATAGCTTCTTGGTTAAAACATAAATATCAATACCATATTGATTTACTCAGTATGAATTAACAAAAATGTTAAAAGCTAACACCAATGCCTGAAGGTTATATTCCCTGAACATTCAGTCAGATTCACCAAAGTTATAGATTTAAAGAACCATTGCTTTCGTTTTTTTAAAGGCATTGGAAATTAAAAGGTGGCCTTATCTGGCTTCATAGTGGGAGGTTAATGGGTTTGAGGAGTGGTGTCAGGAAAGGGGTGGGGTGGGTGGACACAGCCTCAGTCTGCAGTGGTGTCAGGAAAGGGGTGGCTGGGTGGACACAGCCTCAGTCTGCAGTGGTGTCAGGACAGGGGTGGGGTGGGTGGACACAGCCTCAGTCTGCAGTGGTGTCAGGAAAGGGGTGGGGTGGATGGACACAGCCTCAGTCTGCAGTGGTGTCAGGAAAGAGGTGGGGTGGGTGGACACAGCCTCAGTCAACAGTGGTGTCAGGAAAGAGGTGGGGTGGATGGACACAGCCTCAGTCTGCAGTGGTGTCAGGAAAGAGGTGGGGTGGGTGGACACAGCCTCAGTCAACAGTGGTGTCAGGAAAGAGGTGGGGTAGATGGACACAGCCTCAGTCTGCAGTGGTGGCAGGAAAGAGGTGGGGTGGGTGGACACAGCCTCAGTCTGCAGTGGTGTCAGGAAAGAGGTTGGGTGGATGGACACAGCCTCAGTCTGCAGTGGTGTCAGGAAAGAGGTGGGGTGGGTGGACACAGCCTCAGTCTGCAGTGGTGTCAGGAAAGAGGTGGGGTGGGTGGACACAGCCTCAGTCTGTAGTGGTGTCTGAAAGGGGTGGGGTGGGTGGACACAGCCTCAGTCTGCAGTGGTGTCAGGAAAGGGGTGGGGTGGGTGGACACAGCCTCAGTCTGCAGTGGTGTCAGAAAAGAGGTGGGGTGGGTGGACACAGCCTCAGTCTGCAGTGGTGTCAGAAAAGAGGTGGGGTGGGTGGACACAGCCTCAATCTTTTTAAGTGTAACATGTGTGATCTCAGTGAATGGTGTTATCATTGGAAGGGTTGTGTGTTCTAATGAAGGCCATTTTCGATGCCCATAAAATGCTTGCCTGAATTTACCATCAGACATGAACTGGGTTAGATGATGACTCTACTTGTAGATAAAATTTAAATATCTGTGAAAAATTTGATAGGACCTTTTCTTATTTACCTATTGGTAGGTGAAAGACCAGTCTCGGATCTTTATGTATAATCAATTCGTCTTTCTGTGTCACATCTTAATAACACTTAGCCTGTTTTCATTTGTTGTTAGCTCGGATCTTTATGTATAATCAATCGTCTTTCTGTGTCACATCTTAATAACACTTAGCCTGTTTCATTTGTTGTTAGCTGACACTAAAAACTAAGTTATTTACTATTAACTACATCATCATTAGTTAGACATATTCCTAGAAATTCAGAAGCAAATAGTATACCAGTAGAGCCTGATGAGGAAGATACTAGCTGGAGCTGACTGGTCTGAATCAACATTATTTGCCGTAGCTAAATCACTTCCTGCCCAGCAGGCTAAGAGTGAAAAGAAATGACTTCTAAAAATATATATTTTCAAAATGTTGTTCTTATTTGAAAGTTTACTCTAAGTAGCCTATAAATTTTCAATAGCACACATGTAACTAGTCAACAATATGTTATATACAACTATTTATAGCCTTTTAAAGGCTCTTCCTTGTCTTATGGTATATGTCTAAATGATCTTTACCTTTGTCCTCTTTGTTACTAATTACATAACACAACATGGAAGAATCAACCAGTCTTCAATCTCTTGTCTTTTTAATGGAATTATGTGATCAGTTATCATGTTCTATGTGAACACATATATATGTCACATCATGTTGTCATATTTGGGTATTTCTCGAGGATTTACTTTTTTAGAATGAGATAAAACTTAACCAGTTTAGGAGAATTTTGGCTGGGAAATACACCTTGTTATAAATGCACTCTGAGTAGATGAAACCTTAATATAGGTAAGATTTTCCTAACGCTCGGGGCTAAGGGGACAGCATTACGCCTGACTAGTCGGTGTCAGTATAATGGACCGGCTGGGTTCAGTCCCTGGGCACCTCGTAAGTGCCCCTGTGCTATAATGATAGAAATGTCGCTGCGCTGTATCGGCAAAAATGCCGGCTAATCCCAATCCCAATCCCTATAGGTAAGATTTGAGCGCTAAAATTACACAGAAACAGTCAAGATAACTGACTTTGTTCTGTGATGGATTCCTTTTACATTATCCCCATGTAAAATACAAATGCTACAAGTATAGATTCTCTACTTGATCATCCAAACATTACAAAATGATAGTTTGGTTAAGCACATAGAAAATACATTTGCTCTGTGTTTAATAAAACTATAGAAAGAAGAAAAGATAAAATAAATAATTATAGTGCATTTGTCATTATAACAACTAAAGATCAATGAGGCTACCAATACATTAATTTGTTATATTGTTAAATGAATTGTAATCTATTTAAAATACAACAAAAGTTTAACGTTCACACAATAAACAGCAGAATTTCTTCAATTGTACTGTTTTCACTGTGTTATATAGCATTGCATACTTGTTTAGTTGTGCTAGTTATTAATATCAATACTTTTTATCTTAATTGGTCTTGCCCATAAGGCTAATTGAAGGCTCCTAAAAGGACAATAGGGTGCTTGCAACATCAACCAATCCAAATGTTGCATTTATTATGATTAATTAATTATTATGATTTATTATGATTAATGTGCTTCCCATAAAATTATGTTCTTTAACTTTTCATGTTGTCATACAATTTTGGTTTTGTTTTAGTTTATTGAAATTTTTAATGTTGCTTTATGCTTATTATTTATGTGTTATGAACATTTTGAATGTTTCCACAATTGTATTTATGTTTAAGTTATTGTAGATATATGTTAGGAGGATTTTAATTTTTGGCTGATATAATTAACTGTTGACTCCAAATGCTGAGAGGGGTCTTTGGATGAGCAGGTGGAGGTTTTTCAGCTATCCTGCCAGTGGTTCTACCCAACTTTAAGTCTGGGGTTTTACTCAACCAATAATTAACTGGACATCACCAATATATCCATAAAAGTGTCAGTGTGATGAAACAAAAAAACAAAAAATAACAAGCTTATACGGGACCTGGTAGCGCAGTCGGTAGAGTGTTGGCTCCAGGTACGAGAGGCCCGGGTTCGATCCCGGGTCACATCATACCAAAGTTGTTAAAAATTGTAGTGGTATAGCTGCCTTGCTAACGCTCAAGGAAATATAAGGGTAGTTCCAAGACTGATTGGCCCGGTGTCAGGATAATGTGACTGGGTGTGGTTACATGCCAGGTGTACACAGCATGCTATACACAGTGTAGGCAGCACTTTATCTGCTTCAAATGGACACTGCCTCCAGATAACTGAAATACTGTTGGTAGAACAATAAACCCCCAAAAAAGAACAAGCATATGCAGATGTATGATTGAAGTTGTGTATAAGTAAAGGCCAGGTACCATTGATTTGTACACCCACCTGTTTCCTGCTTTAACCTCGTGTGATAAACATTGCTTTTATCTTAGAATATTTAGTGCCTCCAAAACATACAAAAAGACATGAACATATGTTTTGCAAAAGAATAAAAGCACCTCAAAACTTACATTTTAAGGCATAATTTAAGTCATATTTACAAATTGAAAATGTTAAAAAGAGCAAACTCTTTTGTTACTTTTTATACAATTCTTGGAATTAATATAATTGTGTCGATACTCGAATCTGTATTGACAAAAAATACATTTGTTTTACTAGTTTGCATAATTACTGGTATCATAAAATTTGATAGTACTATTATATTATCACTATTATATTATCAAGTTAAAAAATATTGTCAAGCATGTTGTACTATGACAGCTCTTTTGATTTGTAATGTAGGCTTCCTGTTTCAATAGTAGTTTTGCATAATGAGCTTTTGTTCAGTTTTTTTTTCTATTCCTTCTTGGCCATACCTTGGTATTTCATGTGAAAGTGTTTGTAGAATTGTTTGTACAGGTTGATTTCTTGAACAGATGCTAATCATATCCGTACCCTAAAAATTGCTCCCATCTGAATGTGAACTGCCCACTGTAGTTATTGATCTTCTTACTTGAAAACTATAAATGGGCCATTATGATGTACATGTTTAATTACAGTATGTCAAACTAATTTTCTTTATCATTACCATTTTTATTTGTTTTGTCTTCGATATTTTGTAATGTTGATTTGATTGAAATAAAAAAATAACAAGGCATTTTAGTCTTTAATTTTTTTCTTCACCAAAATTCTATCTTTATACAGGACCTGGTTGTGCAATTGATAGTGTTGGCTCTAAGTATGTGAGTCTCCTAATTAATACTCAGGCTGCAACATGTCACTAAATATGGTGGTTGTGTAACCCTCTTGTTGATGCTCTAGCAAATACATGTATAAGGGTAGGCCCATGACTGGTTTGACCCGGTTTTGGAATTTCAGGCACATTGTGCTATACACTGTGATGGAAGCTCTATATTGCTTCCAGTATACACTGTCACCATATAGCAGAAACAGTGCTGGTGGGATGATAAACCCTGCACAAAACAAACAACAATGCAAAAATTTGTCTAAAAACATCACATAATCAACCATAATACCATGCATAAACTACAAGGTTCACTCATTGGAGCAAGGTTCCTCCATTGGAGCAATGTTCCTCCATTGGAGCAATGTTCCTCCATTGAAGGAATGTTCCTCCATTGGAGCAATGTTCCTCCATTGGAGCAATGTTCTTCCATTGGAGCAATGTTCCCTCATTGGAGCAATGTTCCTCCATTTCCATTGGAGCAATGTTCTTTCATTGGAGCAATGTTCCCCCATTGGAGCAATGTTCCTCCATTGGAGCAATGTTCCTCCATTGGAGCAATGTTCCTTCCTAATGTTCCTCCATTGGAGCAATGTTTCCCCATTGGAGCAATGTTCTTACATTGGAGCAATGTTCCTCCATTGGAGCAATGTTCCTCCATTGGAGCAATGTTCTTCCATTGGAGCAATGTTCCTCCATTGGAGCAATAATCCTCCACTGGAGCAAGGATCACTCAATGGAGAAAGGTTCACTCATTGGAGCAATGTTTCTCCATTGGAGCAATGTTCCCCCATTGGAGCAATGTTCTTCCATTGGAGCAATGTTCCCCATTGGAGCAATGTTCCTCCATTGGAGCAATGTTCCTCCATTGGAGCAATGTTCCTCCATTGGAGCATTGTTCTCCCATTGGAGCAATGTTTCTCTATTGGAGCATTGTTCTCCCATTGGAGCAATGTTCCTCCATTGGAGCAAGGATCACTCGATGGAGGAAGGTTAACTCATTTGAGCAATGTTCCTTCATTGGAGCAATGTTCTTTCATTGGAGCAATTTTCCCCCATTGGAGCAATGTTCTTCCATTGGAGCAATGTTCCTCGATTGGAGCAATGTTCCCCCATTGGAGCAAGGATCACTCAATGGAGAAAGGTTTTCTCATTGGAGTAATGTTCCTCCATTGGAGCAATGTTCCCCCATTGGTGCAATGTTCCTCCATTGTAGCAATGTTCTTCCATTGGAGCAATGTTCCCCAATTGGAGCAATGTTCTTCAATTGGAGCAATGTTCCCCCATTGGAGCAATGTTCTTCCATTGGAGCAATGTTCCTCCATCTGAGCAATGTTCATCCATTAGAGCAATGTTCTTCCATTGGAACAATGTTCTTCCATTGGAGCAATGTTCCTCCTTTGGAGAAATGTCCCCCATTGGAGCAATGTTCTTCCATTGGAGAAATGTTCTTCCATTGGAGCAATGTTCATTCATGACAGCAATGTTCTTCCATTGGAGCAATGTTCTTCCATTGGAGCAATGTTCCTCCATTGGAGCATTGTTCCTCCATTGAGCAATGTTCCTCCATTGGAGCAATGTTCCCCCCATTGGAGCAATGTTCCTCCATTGGAGCAATGTTCCTCCTTAATGTTCCTCCATTGGAGCAATGTTCCCCTATCGGAACAATGTTCCTCCATTGGAGCAATGTTCCCCTAATGGAGCAATGTTCCCCCATTGGAGCAATGTTCTTACATTGGAGCAATGTTCCTCCATTGGAGCAATGTTCCCCCATTGGAGCAATGTTCCTCCACTGGAGCAAGGATCACTCAATGGAGAAAGGTTCACTCATTGTAGCAATGTTCCCCCATTGGAGCAATGTTCTTCCATTGGAGCAATGTTCCCCCATTGGATCAATGTCCTTCCATTGGAGCAATGTTCACCATTGGAGCAATGTTCCTCCATTGGAGCAATGTTCCCCCATTGGAGCAATGTTCCCCCATTGGAGCAATGTTCTTCCATTGGAGCAATGTTCCTCCATTGGAGCAATGTTTCTCCATTGGAGCAATGTTCCTCCATTGGAGCAAGGATCACTCAATGGAGAAAGGTTCACTCATTGTAGCAATGTTCCCCCATTGGAGCAATGTTCTTCCATTGGAGCAATGTTCCCCCATTGGATCAATGTCCTTCCATTGGAGCAATGTTCACCATTGGAGCAATGTTCCTCCATTGGAGCAATGTTCCCCCATTGGAGCAATGTTCCCCCATTGGAGCAATGTTCTTCCATTGGAGCAATGTTCCTCCATTGGAGCAATGTTTCTCCATTGGAGCAATGTTCTCCCATTGGAGCAATGTTCCTCCATTGGAGCAAGGATCACTCGATGAAGAAAGGTTAACTCATTTGAGCAATGTTCCTTCATTGGAGCAATGTTCCTCCATTGGAGCAATGTTCCCCCATTTAAGCAATGTTCCTCCATTGGAGCAATGTTCCTTCTTAATGTTCCTCCATTGGAGCAATGTTCCCCCATTGGAGCAATGTTCTTACATTGGAGCAATGTTCCTCCATTGGAGCAATGTTCCCCCATTGGAGCAATGTTCTTCCATTGGAGCACTGATCCTCCATTGGAGCAATGTTCTTCCATTGGAGCAATGTTCCTCCATTGGAGCAATGTTGCTCCATTGGAGCAATGTTCCTCCACTGGAGCAAGGATCACTCAATGGAGAAAGGTTCACTCATTGGAGCAATGTTTCTCCACTGGAGCATTGTTCCTCCATTGGAGCAATGTTCCCCCATTGGATCAATGTTCTTCCATTGGAGCAATGTTCCCCATTGGAGCAATGTTCTTCCATTGGAGCAATGTTCCCCCATTGGAGCAATGTTCCTCCATTGGAGCATTGTTCTCCCATTGGAGCAATGTTTCTCCATTGGAACATTGTTCTCCCATTGGAGCAATGTTCCCCCATTGGAGCAAGGATCACTCAATGGAGAAAGGTTTACTCATTGGAGTAATGTTCCTCCATTGGAGCAATGTTCCCCCATTGGTGCAATGTTCCTCCATTGGAGCAATGTTCTTCCATTGGAGCAATGTTCCCCAATTGGAGCAATGTTCTTCCATTGGAGCAATGTTCCCCCATTGGAGCAATGTTCTTCCATTGGAGCAATGTTCCTCCATCTGAGCAATGTTCATCCATTAGAGCAATGTTCTTCCATTGGAACAATGTTCTTCCATTGGAGCAATGTTCCTCCATTGGAGAAATGTCCCCCATTGGAGCAATGTTCTTCCATTGGAGAAATGTTCTTCCATTGGAGCAATGTTCTTCCATTGGAGCAATGTTCATTCATGACAGCAATGTTCTTCCATTGGAGCAATGTTCTTCCATTGGAGCAATGTTCCTCCATTGGAGCATTGTCCCTCCATTGGAGCAATCTTCCTCCATTGGAGCAATGTTCCCCCATTGGAGCAATGTTTCTCCATTGGAGCAATGTTCCTCCTTAATGTTCCTCCATTGGAGCAATGTTCCCCTATCGGAACAATGTTCCTCCATTGGAGCAATGTTCCCCTAATGGAGCAATGTTCCCCCATTGGAGCAATGTTCTTACATTGGAGCAATGTTCCTCCATTGGAGCAATGTTCCCCCATTGGAGCAATGTTCCTCCATTGGAGCAAGGATCACTCAATGGAGAAAGGTTCACTCATTGTAGCAATGTTTCTCCATTGGAGCATTGTTCCTCTATTGGAGCATTGTTCCACCATTGGAGCAATGTTCTTCCATTGGAGCAATGTTCCCCCATTGGATCAATGTCCTTCCATTGGAGCAATGTTCCCCATTGGAGCAATGTTCCTCCATTTGAGCAATGTTCCCCCATTGGAGCAATGTTCTCCCATTGGAGCAAGGATCACTCGATGAAGAAAGGTTAACTCATTTGAGCAATGTTCCTTCATTGGAGCAATGTTCCTCCATTGGAGCAATGTTCCTTCTTAATGTTCCTCCATTGGA
Organism: Sinonovacula constricta; assembly: GCA_007844125.1. Classification (NCBI taxonomy): domain Eukaryota; kingdom Metazoa; phylum Mollusca; class Bivalvia; order Cardiida; family Solecurtidae; genus Sinonovacula; species Sinonovacula constricta. The sequence continues at coordinate 68,647,060 of CM017555.1, forward strand.
GCAATGTTCTTACATTGGAGCAATGTTCCTCCATTGGAGCAATGTTCCCCCATTGGAGCAATGTTCTTCCATTGGAGCAATGTTCCTCCATTGGAGCAATGTTCCTCCATTGGAGCAATGTTCTTCCATTGGAGCAATGTTCCTCCATTGGAGCAATGTTCCTCCATTGGAACAATGTTCCTCCACTGGAGCAAGGATCACTCAATGGAGAAAGGTTCACTCATTGGAGCAATGTTTCTCCATTGGAGCATTGTTCCTCCATTGGAGCAATGTTCCTCCATTGGAGCATTGTTCTCCCATTGGAGCAATGTTTCTCCATTGGAGCATTGTTCTCCCATTGGAGAAATGTTCTTCTGTTCTTCCATTGGAGCAATGTTCTTCCATTGGAGCAATGTTCCTCCATTGGAGCAATGTTCCTCCATTGGAGCAATGTTCTTCCATTGGAGCAATGTTCCTCCATTGGAGTAATGTTCTTCCATTGGAGCAATGTTCCTCCATTGGAGCAATGTTCTTCCATTGGAACAATGTTCCCTTATTGGAGCAATGTTCCCCCAATAGAGCAATGTTCCGCCATTGGAGCAAGGATCACTCAATGGAGAAAGGTTCACTCATTGAAGCAATGTTCTTCCATTGGAGCAATGTTCCCTCATTGGAGCAATGTTCCTCCATTGGAGCAATGTTCTCCCATTGGAGTATTGTTCCCCCCATTAGAGCAATGTTTCTCCAAAAGTAAGGGTATTATTTCGATTAGAAAAACCAAACAAAAATGGTTAATTATAAGTTATATTAACCTTTTTAATAAAGAAAAAACATGACCAGAGAAGAATTCATGGTTGTAGTATCCTGTTCATCTGAAGATGGAATTGAGGAACAATTCAAATGCGCTTATAATGCCAACTCTGGGTGAATTGTAAGTTTATTTCTATTATAACAACAACGTTTTGTCATTGACATTACAGACCTAATGAAATGATAACGTGCCACTTTTGTCTGTGTAGTGAGATGTACTGTGTACTGGGGGCACAGCAATTGCTGCGATAGTGTCATCAGAACCTCATTACCTTCATAAGGGATTCTAGACAGTGCATCAGCATTTCCATTTTGAGAACAGGGTCTATGTACTGTCTCATGAGGGTAATTTTGCAGCGTAACAAGCCATCTACCAACTTTGTTAGATGGGTCACTCATGTTTTAAAGATATGACTGTGCCTTGTGGTCAGTGTAGATTGTGAATTTCCTATATGACAGATAATGCCTACAATGCTTAATGCCTTCTAAAACGGCTAAGCCCTCAAGCTTAGTTACAGGCTGTGTAGTTTCTTTCATACTTTCTGAGTGTTCTTCCACCATAAGCAATATCATTTTCTCTGCCTTGATTGTCCTTCTGGCCAAAAACATAGCCAAGGCATCACATGACAGGAACATGTCTCTGTTCATATCATTTAAACTAAGAGCAGAAGCAGTTATTCTGTAGTCATTTTGTTTGAATTTTACCTTATTGTTTTGTGTCAATAGTTTGTTCAAAGGTGTTATAATTTGGGCATATCCCTGAACAAACTGTAATAATTACAGAGTCCCAAAAAGTTGTTCAGTGCAGTCTGAGACCTCGGAACTGGAAAGATTACTACCTTATCAATTTTGTGAGGGTCAGCTATAACTCGAAAGAATGTGTCCAAGAAGCAAGACTTTGTTTAATCCGAACTGACATCAGGCTTCAGTGTCAAGTTAGCTTCCCTGATCTTGGAGAAGACCTATTGCAAATGTACTAAATGTTCAATAAAGTTTTTGCTAAAATCAAGTCGTCAATGTAACGAATGACAAACTCCTAGTGTAGACCTAGTGTGCTTGGACCATAAGCATTTGGAACGACAGTGGTGCATTTTTCAAACCAAGTGGCATCCGATTGAATTCGTTGCTGCCTTCGTTTGACTAAATGCAGCTTTGAGTTTTGTCTCTGGATTAAGTTCCATTTGAAAGTAGGCAGAGTTAAGATCTTGTGTGGAAAAAATTGATGCTGATGAGCTACCAATACCGTAAAATACGTCCTCTAGCTTAGGCAGAAGATGTGAAATGGACTAAGTGATTTGGTTAAGCTTCCTATAATCGACAGCAAAACGTCAAGAGCCGTCCATCTTTTTAACTAGCACCACAGGGCTGCGCCAAACAGAAGTTGACGGACCGATGATGTTATTCTCTAGCATTTAATTAAGCTGGCGCTCCATTTCTGCATTTTGTTTTGACCAGTTCAGTAACGACTCATGTGTATGGGCTTAGCGTCAGACTCAGTTTCAATCTTGCGCATAAACAAACTACTAGTTTTCCCAATATTTTCAAGTGATGTTGAGAAAACATCCATGTTTTGACTCAGGCACTGCCGTAATTAACAGCGTTGGACAGATATAAGGTTAGAGCGGGATATGTCAATGTGCATCCAATTAGCCTTTGCATCAGAAGCTGATGATCAATAATATGTATCTCGGGACCTTTAGAATATTCCTCATCAAAGGAGAAAACTGAATCCCTCTCAATTTCACACAGCAATGTTAGTGTAAAGTCCTTTGGCAAGTACTGGACCTTATGTGTAGGATTGAGTACTCTAACAACAGAAACAAAGTAGTTTGCGATTAATGAGTTAATGTACCAGACACCTAGCAACCCCGATTTCCTTTTTCAATGATACTGGCTCTAACAACACTGTGTCCGCTTTACTTATCCCAGTTAACCTGACATTGATGTTAACCTTACTTCCAGCAGGTATTTTGTGTGAATCTAGTGTTTTTGCATAAGAAGGTATGTTAATTAAACATAGTGAAGCCAAGCTATCCCTGAGATGAAGATGACTGTTCCTCAAGTCTATGGAACATTTGCTATTTGTCAGAAAATCAATGCCAATTTTAAGTGCATGGTGTGCGGTATTTAATACAATGCATTTGTGAGGGAAAGCAATACCTGCTATCATAATTGGAACCTCAATGCCCCCGACAACATTGATGTGGTTGCCACTGACACCTGTAACTTGCGTTAGCTTTGATTTTTCTATCGTACATGTGTTTAAGTTTGCTGTCCTAAAAATCAGCGGAAATTATTGTGACGGCTGCGTCTGTGTTAATCAAAGCCTGGTTCCTTATACCTGAAGCACTTACACACACAGTGTTTTTTCTTATGGGAGCAGTCAACATGATATGAGAAGGGGCATTTAACTGAGACAAATCATGTTCATTGACCCAGTTGATGTGAGTTGGGCATTTGGTGACCTAGTATTTGAATTTACAACAGTAACCATATCTGAAGTTTTCCCAGTTTGCCCTTCTACAGACTGCTGCCCATGAAAAGCACAAGTCCCTATTGTAGAGGTAACCCTTCAAGAGCCCTATTTGCAATTGGACAGTCATTTTCATAGTGGAATGCTTGAGGTATATTCATCTTCTTACAGAAGTAACATTGGTAATTAAATCTTTTGCGAGAAACCTGAGAGTTTCTACCTTGTTCTTGGTGTCTGCTGTGGTAGTGATCCTTGTTGTTGTGATTATGGTACTGCTGTCGCTGGCTCGATTGATGGTGGTGCTGCGAGACTTCCGGCTGATGATTCTACATGGCATAATTTGGCTCAAGCTTCTGTAGATTGGACGTCAGCTCCACCTGCTGTTTCAAATGTGTATTTGTATTTTGGGTTTTATGGCACACCAACACTTATTAGGTCATTATACAGTGAAATTTAACAACGTGAATTTAGGAATATATAAAAATCTATAAGGTTAAAATAATGCGAATTATAATTGACAATAGGTTAACATATTATACGGGTTTAAAAAGTACAACGTTAGATTAAAAATCTATATAAGTTATTAAGAATACCAATCTCGTTCAAAAAGCAAACAAGCTTGGAATCCGATACTGTCTTAAATAGTTCGTACACATTCAGGTGGAAGTTCTCTTTTTTAAATGATATGAATGAGTTAATCTAGTATATCCAATGCGACAGCGGGTAAGAGCTACGTCTTCCGGCCTACTTTCTCTGCAAGTAGAGATATTGGCAACGACGTTAGGTTTGATGATTTGTAACTTGTTATAAACTGTATTGCCCCAACTTATTTTTCCATTTTGTCAAAATATATCGATTAATAAGTGGTTTAAATCTGGAAACACAGCCGTCATATGAATCTGTTTTTGAGCCATTAATATATATTTTATAATCAGCTGAAGCGCAAGTTTCTCTCGTTTTAGATATAACGACGGCTCATTAGCTTCAACGTATAGGCTCTCTACAGGTAAAGTCCTAAAGGCTCCAAGCGCCAGACGGAGTCCCTGGTTGTGAACAACGTCGAGCATTTGTGAATATAATCTCCTGGCAGAGCCGTAAATAATGCTGTCAAAATCTAATTTTGATCTTACGAGTGATCTGTAAAGTTGTAATAAAACTTTTCTGTCAGCTCCCCAGTCAGTATGGGATCAAAATTTCAATAGGTTAAGACATTTAAGACATTTAGCTTTTACGTATTTGATATGTGGCATAAAAAGATAATTTGTAGTCAAATATGACACCAAGCGATTTCTTGACGACAGGAATACGAACGTTATTAAGAAATAGTTCAGGGTCGCTGTTCTTTGCTGACAAAAAATGTATGCAATTTTGCTTTGCTGGTAGAAAAGTTAAAATCATTGTGGTTACTCCAAGTTTGCAATTTGTTTAGGCATTTGCTGCAATTCCTCTTAATAATACAGTGAACAATCTACTCCGTTATTTAGAGTTTTTACAATGTTATTTATTTTTATGTTAAAGAGAGTAACTTTCTATACTACCCTGAGGTACACCTTGTTCCTGTTTATGAACAAAAGACAAAGAGACCCAATTTTAACTTGAAATTTCTGCCAGAAAGAAAACTGGTAATAAATGTGGATAAACTACCCTCGAGACCAAGGTCATCAAAATCTTTTAAAAGCCCATGTTTCCATATTGTATCGTATGCCTTTTCAAGATCAAATAACACGGCTACAAGGTGTTCTTTCTTTAATAAAAGCATCGCATATAAAAGTTTCAAGTCGAACGAGATGATCGAGGGTACTTCTTTGGTTTTTTAATCCACTTTGAAATTCTGTAAATTATTTGATTCAAGATAGAAAACGAGTCTATTATTTATCATCCGTTCTAAAGTTTTACAAATACAACCAGTCAAAGATATTGGTCCGTTATTTAAAGGATCCACTGGATCCTTTCCTTGTTAAGGTATTGGAATGACGAATGCATTTTCCCATGAATTTGGTAAAGAAAAGAAGTGTCTGAAATTTCTTTTTTGTTTGTTATTATTGAGTCGTTAGATTTAAAAGGAGTCAATTTTGCTCAAGAACTTTTGCCGCTAATATTCCTAATGGCTGATCGAACATTTTTAATGGATGTTTTACTTATTTACCTATTACTAGTTATATTTGCAACAAATTTCTGCCAAGAAGTTCTTTTGGCTTGTTTAATAATTCGCCTACTCTTTCCCCTTTTCATTTTTTTGACATTATTTAAATTAGCACAAGTAGGACGAATATTAAATTACTTAATTACCGCTGTACGTTTTATAATAGAATTTTTGCATTCATCATTAAACCAAGGGTTGTAACGCTTTGACTTTGTCGTAGTCTTACACTTGTAGGTATACACTTTTCTGCTATGCCAGGAAGAAGTTTTGAAAATGATTGTTTTTTATTATCAGCATTCTCAAATGTTAAAGTAGTCAATTCTTTAGTACACAACATTGAGAATAATTCAAAATTTGCTCTGTTCATTCTGCAGTAAGTGTCAATGTCATTTAAGTTGGCAGATTCGTTGGTGAATATTACGGGAAATGATCACTTCCACATAAATCGTCATGTATATCCCAACTATAATCAAGATATATAGAAGGATGACAAAAAGAAAGGTCAAGAGATGAATAATGTCCTGATGCAGGATGTAAGTAAGTTGGCTTGTTATTATTCATTCGGCATATGTCATCATGGGCTATAAAGTCCTCTAATGTTTTACCCATATTGTTATAATCAGAACATGTCTATTAAGTCCCCTACAAAAATATAAGGGAAAGGTAATTGATGTATTAAGTCATCTAATATCGATTTTGAAATATCTGAATTAGGTGAAAGATAAACAGAACAAACTGTAATGACATTATGGACTGTTCAACGAATGGCATCAGCCTGTAAATCAGTATTAAGGTTAATCTGTGAATGTTTCAGTTTGGAGTTGACATGTATTGCCGATCCTCCAGACGCCCAATCACATATTGTATGAATGTGATTTTATATAGAAAAACCTTTAAAATGAATGTTATCATTTTCAATGAAACACCCTGTGTGTATTTGATTTTCAGTACTTCCTTTTCCAGTTTCCATACTGGACAGTCTTTGGAACGCGCTTCATGTTGACCTGAACACTTTGCGCACTTTGGAGTGTTCGGACAATTTTCGGCATTATGTTGAGAAAATTCGCAGCGGATTTATTCTTTACATTGAGATTCGAGGCGACTAAACCTCTGACAGTCAAAGCATCTCAAAGGGTTTGGGAAGTATACTTGTAGTTTAACAACAAGGTACCCGACTTTGATTAAGGTGGGAAGTTTGGGGTTGGAAAAAGTAAGAACTAAAGTGTTTGTTTGAATGCGGCGGCCGTCTTTCGAAAAGGAAATTCTTTAATGTTGGGGTTGAAGTCTAAGAGGGTTTGGGAAGTATACTTGTAGTTTAACAACAAGGTACCCGACTTTGATTAAGGTGGGAAGTTTGGGGTTGGAAAAATTAGAACTAAAGTGTTTGTTTGAATGCGGCGGCCGTCACAAAGTAAGTGTATAAATAATGAGTCGCAGGTAACCCATGATTAGCCGGTGAGTCAATTGGTAATATAGGACCTACATACCGCAAGTCTTCACCGCAACTTAGGGCCAAAAGAAATGTGTTGACCAGAATTAACTTTCATGTCATATTATTGACAAGCCAAAACGGTCCCAACCACCTGGATCCCCTTGTCACAATGATACAGGGTCGCCACCCACGGCAAACAGGTGGGCTACCTTTCTATGATTCTTACCGCTACAGGTAGCGGCAGCTGGAGAATTTTAAAGTCCCTTCGGCAGGGCCGCCTCTGTTTCATCAAGTCTGCTGGATGACATTAATGACAATGGCATCAGCCTCCGAATGTTCGGCCCTCAATACGGCTCTCCGGGCTCCATCTAAGCATGATAGATCTTGAAGCTTGACAATGCGTTTTATTTCGGGGCTCAGGCCGTCAACAAAGGCTGCAACCAACCAGGCGACAGGCATAGCTAATCCATGTGCTTGCTGTTGAAATCTCATGAAGTATTCATGAACGGATTCTCGAGTTTTCTGCTTTATAGCATTCAGGAAGTAGCCCCCATCGGTACCATCAAAGCGGTGGGAAAAGCGCCTCTTTCAGTCCACCTTGTCACCCAGAATGTCTTCTGTCATTGACTGGTATCTAACATTTGCCTGTCCTTTTCTGTGGTAGGTCCATACACTTCCTGGCAGACACTGTTAAAATGTTTATACCTTGGTTCAGCCCTCCCTTCTGGCATTCCGCCAAATCTACTTGGACCTGTGGATGGACTATATTTTCACATTTGCTCTTTGTTTTGTCTTTGAGTTGACAGATGTGTCGTGCTGTCTGTGCTGCCTCCTTCCTCCCAGATCTCTCAGGCTGCTAGTGTAGTCTTTATTTTTCGCCGTCGACATCCGTGATCTTACCCCACCAAAATATTATAAATCGACTGCCGGTATTTTGACTTCCTGACTTAACATCTGGAAGTGGGCGCTGGAATAAAGGCAGACAAGCCTCGATCTCAGTGTTTCAACTTTTAATGTCTGAGCATGATTGATCATATTACATTACATATAACAGTTGACAATAATTTAACATATATTGGGGGAAATATTCGCTGTGCTGTGAGAGGTTTTGAGACTAGAAAGGTCCCATATAATTAAAACAACTAGTTTTACAGTAACAGAGAGCAAATATTAAGTTAAAATGTGTATGTTACTCAGTGTACTCAAAACAAGGATAGTTACATTAAGATTCGATATCACAAGAGCAAATGCAAAGATAATAGTAAATTACAAAATATACAAGATGAATATATCTGGAAAAAAGGCAGACAAGCCTTAATCTTGGTGTTTCAACTTTTAATGTCTGAGCATGTTTGATGCTGAGTCCAAGATTGAAGAAACATATTTCATTTAGCATTTGATTGTCTCATGTTGGTATTTAACTGATCATATTGTGTGCAATATGGCATCAAAGGCTAGATGCCTTTATGATTCTTATTAACATATGCTGGATATAAGTAATCACTGGTCAGTATGACACCTGTTAACAGCATCAGGTATGCATCATGAACCTTGGAAAACCAGATAAGAGAGAAGGTTCATTATGTATTTTCAATCTTTGTTGTTTTTTTTAAAATATGGACACATGTCTTTTACAAAGATAAAGTTAGGATAATGAACTTGCTCATTGTTTTACAATTTGTTTGGCACTAAATATACATATGTTCTTTAAAGAATAACCTTAAAATAATTTATTCTGAAATAGTGAAATCTGCATGATTATTATTTTAAATAATGACATTGTGCAATATTACATTGAAAAAATATGATTATAATACATATGCACATATATCAAGAAGAGAACAAATGACAACCGTATTATTTACATCTACGTCAATATTTTAGTAAATTGTAAGAAATAAAAATATATATCTAGCTCCACTTTGCGAAGAAAAAATGGAATTATAATTATGACCCTCTGGTCAGTGTCGGCAGTTGCTAACATTTTGGTCATTGTCTTTTGTAAGAAAACTATCAACAACATTCACTGCACAGGTACTATATTGGTTTCATTTCAAAGGGTAGGTAACCCCAACGTTAATTTTGACAAAGTTATGCCCCCTTTCCGAATATTCAATATACTTCCCAGCACTGGAAAAATCTAGGACGCTGTCTAAGGACATATTTTATTTGAAGTTTGCAATATTAAATGATATATAAATCACATTAGTTGCATTTAAATAGTACACAGAGCATATCAAACGAATCACACACACATCTTAAAGGTGGGCTCTGACAGTTTGTCTATAGTAAATACATTTAAAAATATCGAACTACATATTTAATACAAGTAACAATATCGAACCACATATTAAATACATGTAACAATATAGAAACACATGTTAAATAGGAAAATATCGGACCACTGCTTTGGGGAATTTGGGCATAATCTTTGCATAAACACATACTAAAGTCTTAATTAATATGATTTTGAACACGAACTGACTTGTTACAGATCTGATCGCAGAAAAATAACTTAAATGTGTATTCTTTCCATCTGTATAAAAAGCTCTAGTGGTCTGTGCTAAAAAACAGATATCGATGTCAAAGCGGATTACCCGGATGACTATATAATGCAATCTCTAAAGTAAGTGGTCACGTGTTTGTTTAAGTTTTAAAATAACTATCTCTGCAGCGTGACTAAGATATGAAATACATGATGGCAATGACGATTGGTGATTTATGCTTCACACAAATCTAGGACTCCAAAGAACAAAACAGCGTTTTTTATGGCCTTTTTAGGTAACAGTGCCCTATTTTGTTATTTGAGAAAAGAAAGTTTGGTAAAACTGTTGGATACAACCTTTAAATCCGAGCTGATAGATAATGCGTCTCCCCATCAACGAAGACATTTTTCATTCTGATATTATGGCCATATGCAAACATTGCACAGATAACTTGCGAGTGCCCCTCGAAACTTATCATTACCGAATCTCATTTGACAGAATGAAGTTGCAAGTGCCAACTCTTCCATAGCTTCATTTATGTGCACTTGTTAAGTTTATGATTTATCTATGTGGTGTTGTGTTTTCTTCTGATTGTAATAGTCTTATCCGGTATCATTGTACCTGTGGCCAGTTTTGTTTGATATTAAAAGTGTGTTTGTTTTTTTAACTGAGTACGTGGCTTATTCAATTTGAAGAAGCAGGTAGTTGTGAATTATTGCAACAAGGTATCAAAACAATGAACTTGCTGCAATTCTGGGTGCATGAACATTGTGGTGGCTTCTAAATACTTATATAATAAATAAATAAATTTTTTAATTGCAGATCGATTTTTTCTCTAAAATTGCAGTTTGGACCGTGTTATTGTTATATAGTGCAGTAGTATAATGTATTTACATTATTAGGAATTTGCATGGTTTATTAAAGAAATGGCATTTTCAATTGGAATAAGTGTAATTTGAATTAGTTTTTAATTAGTTCTGAACCCAGGTTGTGTGCAGGACCTGCAATGGAGCATAAACCCACCGAGAAGATACAAGGTCGTTGTGTATGGGCAGTGCGAGTTTAAAGTGTGTATCAAAAACAATATTATAACAAGGGTTGTTATGAGCATACACATTCGACATTGTTCATGGAGTATATATTTGTTGTTTTTTGTGAATGATTTGTAAAAAACCGTAGCCATATTGAGGCTGCTTACACGATGGCAAGATATGGGTATGTATAAAGCTCTTACATGGCCCTTTAATAATTGTAACTTGAAGTAAGAAATTCTGATAATGATACATAAGTACAATAGTTACCACCAAGTGCACATGATTGTCACAAGAATGCTACAAGTTTATATTCAGAGTAAGAACGTCATTTCTGTTGTTTCCATTATAAAATAAAAATGTCATGTTATTTGTTCAGTTTAATACTCCTTTAAAGGTAAACTGCAAGAAAACAGTGATAGTATTTTTTTTATGATTTAGATATAAGCTAGTTCCTTCATTGTTCGTCATGGACCATCCTAAATATGATGATTTATATGATAGATATTTTATTCAAACAATCCAGAAGGTCGTAGACCCATGAGGACAATAGATACATGGCAGAACAGTTACAACACAAACGTGAAACGATATAATACACAGTACATAATGTTAACAATAAAGTGATAAAATAAGTAAACAGTAATAATAAGTATGCTATATTTAGACTATCCATGAGTCAGAATTGGTATAATTTGTCGTAATTCTTAATCAAGCTTATCATCGCAAATAAATAAAACTCTATTCCATATGTTGTTATGACTCTTGGCAAAATGTTAAGCCAACAAAGAAAAGAAAGAATATAACTAATTTTTTATATAACTTGAGCATCCTTTTGATGTTGACAAATAATAAAAACGCTATAAATACTGCTCATTAAAAGGAAATCCACAACACCAATACGAATTTAATTATTTGCTATATTATGCTTATATAAAAGTTAGAAAAAATTCCACGCTGGACAGCCTTTTCCACATATATAAAATTGTGTATATATAGTCTAGTATTGTATATTTATAAATATATCGTTGTATATAATCATTGACTCATTAATAATTATAAGTGTTTGTGTTTTCCATCTAAGTTTGCCTTGTTCGAAACGAAAGTACAAGACAATCATATGGAAAACAAATGCCACGTTTCGTGCAGATAAACGAAGCACTTAACTTATACATCATGAACATAATAAAATATGACAATTAAAATACTTAGTTCAATGCAAACCGTGTTGTTGTACATATTATTTCACATGTGTAAGTGTACAATGTCATTTTAAAGCGATACAGTACGATTTAAGACAGCTACATTATCTTATATACATAATATTATTCCTTATTTCAAAAGCTTCTTTAACATAGACAGAAAGGTTTTTCAGGATTCTTATCGATTCTGTATTTATTAATTCAGTAAACTTAAACATGTTAGGTCTTTCAATAGTATGCAGGTAAACGTTGTTTTCGTACATTTGCATATAACTGACATTCCATGACAAAATGATACTCATCTTCTAAAATATTACACGTTGTACATAAACGCTCATTGATAGGAATACTTACAGGTCTGTGCCATCTACCAACTTCAATACATATTCTATGTGACACAAGTCTAAGTCTAGAAAGACTAATTATTTTGATACATTTAACAAATCTAAATATGGTTGAAATCTAAAACAGGCAATATGTTTGTAAAAAACAGCTCTACTTGACAAATCTAGTCTACTTCTCCAATTTTGAAGAAACTGGTCTTTAATTCTTTGCATTATTAGACTTAAGAACAACTTATTATTACCAACAGATTGATGATACCAAGCATCAGCAAAACCAAGAGCAAAAAGCAAATCTCTCAACAATGAGCACCAGTTTTTTGTATTAGGTTTATCTAAAATATCCTGATAAAACATATTATATACAATTTTGATATATTTTTTATTATCAGACTGTAATATTTTCAGCCAGAATTTTACAAGTGCATAATATCGAGTATTTTGAAGAGGCATCCTACCAAGCTCACCATACACAAAATCATTCTGGGTGTTCTTCTTAACACCTAAGAGTTGTTTACAGAATTGTACATGTAATCGTTCAACAGCTTTACCAGGATGGAATCCCCACACTTCACAACCATAATTTAAAATAGGCAAAACTAGTTTATCAAATAATTCAAGTTTGTGTCTTATATTTATATATGTAAATTTATGTAAATATTTATTCATTTTAAATAATGCTTTAAGTGATTGTCCTGCAAGTGTACATTGGGCTTCAGAAAAAGAACCGCCCGTTGAAAATACTAATGCTAAATATACAAATTTGCTAACTATTTCTAAATCGTGTACACCATAGTGAAAAGACATATTTTCGCGCAGTCTACCACCCTTTCTAAATATAAGTATTTTAGTTTTTTTGACATTGACAGTTAATTTCCAACGTTGACAATAGTCACACAATAGATTCAAACTAGTCTGCAATTCATCACTAGTGTTGGCAAAAATGACAATGTCATCGGCGTAGAGTATAAGGAACATTTTAAACATGTTAACATCTATACCTTCTACACCATTTACAACAAATATATTTTTTTATATTTTTTTATTTTTATATTTTTTTTATATGATGATACCTCAAGTTTTTTTAGTCAATACCTTTATGCTAGACACCTGTAAGTTAGAAAGTGTGATTATATCAGTTTGAAGAGCTCCGTGGACATAGATAAATTGAGGCCCGAAGACTAACTAATGTTTAAGAGCCATTCATGTTTGCAAAGAAATTGTGCTAATGTCATGGCGCTCTTTTTTGGCACCGGTATGGGTTAAAAGTTTTGTTTATCTTTTCGATATTCATTTAAACATTGGAATATTTGTTCGCTGTCAAAAGGGAAATCGATTTCTTAGTTTACATGGAATGCAGTCTTATCTGACCTGACAGTGGGAAGTCAATGAAGGAAAGTGGAGTGGACAAAGCCTCAGGCTGCAAGTGGTATCGGGAAAGGGATAGGGATTAGAGTCATACTGACCAATGGGCAGTTAAGTAAGCGTATGAGTATGCAATGTGAGTAACTGCTTTTACAAGCTCTCTTTTCCATGACAATCTTGTGTATAATACCCAACTTTAATGTTCAAATCAAAATGATATCAAAGCCTGGAATCGTTTTTTTTTTTTTTTTTTTTTTTTTTTTTTTTTTGGGGGGGGGGGGGGGGAGGGGTGGATCTAAAGAGGGTCATTTCTAATGCCTTTTATTTTCAGTATTAATTGCTGTTTATTTACGTTATAAATGTCACGCTGTTAAAATTGAAAACTAAATACAAACATACAAACAATGGTTTAATCATTTCTTTAATTATAAAATTATTTTGTATAGATAAAAAAATATAATTGTTTCTTTATTCGTCCATATATCCAATTAGATACTGACATTGTTCACATCTGCATAAAATGAAAAGTTAAACTTTTTGGTTATGTTTGTGTGTTTTGAAGAACAAGTAGACTTTTGTCATATTGTCACTCGAACAGTAAAATGAGTCCCGAAATAAATCTTAACTTTCAATGTGGTGGACCAATATTGTGATAAATAATAATTATAAGAAGCGGGGACAAAGTTTCTTCTTGAAGAAAACTCGAAGCGAACATGAATGAACTTACACACATTTCTGGTTTAAGCACATTAAGTAATATTCATTTAATATCGTGTAGTAATTAAATTCATTTTTCGTTTACATGTATATCGTCTTTTATTTGTGCCAGTTCATAAATATTTAACTGAATCGAATTATTTTCTATAATCTATGACAGCATATTTTACATCATTTTTTTTATAAATATATCAATCATGAATGTGCTAGTGGTTGACTTAAAAGATGCATTAAATGCATTTTTCAGCTATATTTATTTTGAGTACCCATATTACTTTCGTATGAGTGAAGAATACTTCACAGTCAAAAAATGCCGTGGGGTGTACAAAATTTAAACACGGATATGACAATATTCAAATAATGTTAAACAAAGACACACTTTATACATAAATGAATTAAACTCATTTTAACTATAATATTAATTGTTATATCATTCAAACGTTATTTATACACATAATTTTAGAACACCGGGGTGTTTTCATTTTGGGGTACTTTTCTAGTATGTTTACAACACCAGTATACAAAGGTATGGAGCTAGCATCTGCCTGTTAGGTATGCGCTAACAACAAGAAGGTCATTTCTAATGCCTTTTATTTTCAGAATTAATTGCTGTTTACTTACGTTATAAATGTCACGCTGTTAAAATTGAAAACTAGATACAAACATACAAACAATGGTTTAATCATTTCTTTAATTATAAAATTATTTTGTATAGATAAGAAAATATAATTGTTTCTTTATCCGTCCATATATCCAATTAGATACTGACATTGTTCACATCTGCATAAAATGAAAAGTTAAACTTTTTGGTTATGTTTGTGTGTTTTGAAGAACAAGTAGACTTTTGTCATATTGTCACTCGAACAGTAAAATGAGTCCCGAAATAAATCTTAACTTTCAATGTGGTGGACCGACATTGTGATAAATAATAAGTAAAAGAAGCGGGGACAAAGTTTCTTCTTGAAGAAAACTCGAAGCAAACATGAATGAACTTACACACATTTCTGGTTTAAACACATTAAGTAATATTCATTTAATATCGTTTAGTAATTAAATTCATTTTTTCGTTTACATGTATATCGTCTTTTATTTGTGCCAGTTCATAAATATTTAACTGAATCGAATTATTTTCTATAATCTATGATGGCATATTTTATATTATTTTTATTATTTTTTTATAAATATTTCAATCATCGATGTGCTAGTGGTTGACTTAAAAGATGCATTAAATGCATTTTTCAGCTATATTTATTTTGAGTACCCATATTACCTTACGTATGAACGAAGAATACTTCACAGTCAAAAAATGCCGTGAGGTGTACAAAATTTAAACACGGATATTACAATATTCAAATAATGTTAAACAAAGACACACTTTATGCATGAATGGATTAAACTCCTCATTTTAACTATAATATTAATTGTTATATCATTCAAACGTTATTTATACACATAATTTTAGAACACCGGGGTGTTTTCATTTTGGGGTACTTTTCTAGTATCTTTACAACACCAGTATACAAAGGTATGGAGCTAGCATCTGCCTGTCAGGTATGTGCTAACAACAACAACAGCCGATTTATCCAACTTTGCAAAATAAATTAAACCCTTACAACTTTCAAGTCTTGAAGTAAAAATGCTATCCCTTTTGCAGTTTTCACAAGTGGGTGGTTCTTACAATCACCATCATCATCGCCATCGTTTGTCTCGGGTCTGTGATCGGCTTTGGTGCGTTTTTCCCCACATTGCTAGAACTGTATGGAGAATCAAGATCCTATACCACTCTCATCCAAGCCCTCTACATTGGCTGCACCTTGATGTTTGGTAAACAATTACTATGATAGCTGAATTGCAAAAGAATGCATTGTGTTTTCCGTTCCAAAAAGGCAGATTGCATTTTAGAGACTCTTGCTGCTGTTTTTTTTTCTGCTGTCTGCTGTTTAGACTGGTTCAATAGTATTAATATAAAAATCATATTTTACTACCATATATACAAACAAACGAATAAACATATTTTCGGTTTTTATATTTGCCTTAATATAGGTCTCTTCCTGACAGATCTATTTTGCTAACGGATGCCTTTATGCTGATATTGGACGAATTCATGTAGCTAAAAAAATAAACCACTATTACAACACTTATTTACTTTCACTGACATTTTCAGGTGTGATCAGTGGAAGCATCGTGGCAAAACTCGGTATTCCAAAATCGTCAGCACTGGGAGCTGTGTTATTCGCCGGAGGATTCATTGTCTCCTTTTTCGCAACGTCAATTTTATTTTTAGTTATAGCCGTAGGCATTGTGTCAGGTAAGATTGAAGTCCGAATAATTAGTATCAGTATATTTTTTTCTAAAGTAGATCATTTGTATATAGTCTAAACATATTATTATATATTTACAGAACAGTATTCAGTTTATACACCTATAAGATAAATAATCAAATTATTCTTAGGGCTGAAACCATTGCTTCAAATCTCTGTAACCAAAGACAACAAAAAATTGCAATGTCCATATATGTGTGTAGGTGTTAGTTGACAGGGCTTAACTCAGTCCAGTGTTTTCAGCCATGTAACTTGCTAGGTAGTCGCTTCCAAATACGTCTCCACCGTCTTAAAGCGTGAAATAATGTCACTTAATATTAAACTAAATCAATATTTACCAATCGTATAAGCTAAAACGATGTCAATTAATATCATAAGGAAAAACAATATCATTTTGTATAATCAGATAAATCAATGTCAATTAACACATTTCGGTAAACGGTGTCAAATTAATATTATAAGGTAAAACAAAGCCATTTAATAAAATAAGAAAAAAACACCCTGATTTTTTTTCAGAAATTCATTCTCATTACATGGCGACTCTATCTTCTTGTAGGCTTCGGTATCTCCTTGCTGTTCATCAGCAGCACTGCGGCTATTGGCGAATGTTTTGATGGCTCCTTGAAGGTGCTTGCAGTCAGCTTGCAGAGTGTTGGCATCAGTGTTGGGGGCATCATATTCCCGATGTTTGCTGAATGGTCTGTGGACATGTATGGCTTCCATGGCACCATGTTGGTGTTCGGCGCCTTTGGCTTGAACCTGGTCGTTTCAGCAATCATTTTCTATTACTCCCACCCAGCACAAGCTAAATCAGAAATCGGTGAATCGTCAAAGGAATTCAACCACCTGGATACAGAGAATACACACGAAAGTATTGGTTCCCAAGAAACTAAGTTAGTAAGGTTTAAAAACTACCTTTCCGAATGGGTAACGATTCCGTATGTTTTAATACTTTTAGCAATTTGTCTAAACAACGGATCTTTAAATGGCATAATTGGCATCATCGTGGATATATTTTCCTGGAAGGGTCACAGGAGTGAACAGGGTCTTGATTCTCTCACTGTGATCAACATTACCGGACTTGTATTCAGGCTCGTGCCCGGATTAACAAAACAGATAGCCAAGAAATCCAACTCGTGTCTGCCACCTGCGTTGTTTGGACTTCTGGGCACGGCCGGCATCGTAGTTATGGTTTTAGGAAGCTCGTACCCACTGCTGATGGTCGGTTGTGGGCTGCTCGGTGCTCCGTTTGGTGGCTGCATCGCCTCCACGTCTATCCTCGTGGTAAAGCTGAGCCCTATGAAACATCTGGCAGTGGCCGTTGGTTTTATGATGACAATCAGTGGATTGGTATCAACCGTGAGTGGGCCTATCTTTGGTAATGCTATAAAATTATTATATACATTCAGTTATACAATACCTATAGTGATACGTCACTTTTGCATTTTTAAAAGTAATACAAAGTTTTGTGAAGACGTTTAACGTTACATTTAGGTAAATTTCTAAATGGGTTGTTTTAGACAAATAAGGTTCAATGTACATTTATGATTGGCAAAAACTTTAAATAAAGTTGTTTTCATAACGCAGAAAAGACTGATATTGCAACAACAAGTAGACTATGGTTTTGCTTTAAGGTACTACTACCTTTATCACATCTCAAATGGTAATATAGTGTATGTTATGAAATAATCTTACTTTCTAACATATTTTTGTCTCAGTGGGGATGTAGATTCAATACAGACGTACAATCAGACAAAAAAAAAACATCATTTTATCAATGACTTTTTTATTTTACCGAATTATTGTAATTGAACACTATTTACAAATAGAATAAAACAGCGTTGTATTGTAATTTTATCCACGTGTTTGTGGCCAAGCGGTTCAAACTTCAGGTGCCTAATTTTAGATATAGATAACCGTGCTGACCATGCTGAGATAGGATTCGCCTTATTGAAGCCTTGAGTTGTTACAATCCAACAACTCTCTCACAGATCTATTACATTAACACACATCTTATAGCATGACCTTTAAGTTAACCATACGCTTCGATTTAATAACTGGTTCAGAATATCAGTTATCACCATGTAACATAAAAGGCGCTAATCAACAACAAACTTTACTCTTCCAGGTGCTCTGTACGATAGCAGCTCGTCCTACACCGTTGTGCTAATGGTTGTGGGTGTAAGTCAGCTACTAAGCGCCATGATGTACCTTTTGGCACTACGAGCCCGCCATTCTGCAAAGCCTCAAACAAGCATACCAGATGTCGTCAATAACATAGTGGTTACTAAACTTTAGAAGAAATAGAGTGATGACGCGCCTATGTTTTATTTCCAGGACATATATACCTATGTGTATGTTTAAAGGACGATTACAAGATGGTAATTTTGTGAACTATTTCATGGGAGAACATTCGACGCACTTTATGACAGTATGAAGAACAATTCTCGAGTGACCTAATTTTACGCTAACCAATCGTTATACCATTTTTCACGACCGTAAGATCTCTCGTGCATTTTTATGACAGTATGAAGAACAATTCTTGAGTGACGTAATTTTACGCTAACCAATCGTTATACCATTTTTTCACGACCGAAAGATCTCTCGTGCATTTTTATTTAGTGCACGCTGTTCGCCCGTCTATTCATTTCTTTAGTTTATAGATAACTCACTGTTGACACCGCTCTGGTGTACCTTTTATGAAATAACATTTCTTCTGAGGACAATATTGCAGCTGGCAATAACAGGAAATCGAAGCTGTTCGGAGAGTCTTTTCCAAAGAAAAGAACCGAATATCCCGCTAATATCAGTGTAGCTTGCAATTATTAAAACGAGTAGCAAGCAATAATAGGAATTCGCACCTGTATGGCGGGATCTCGTTTCACAAAAGAAAACGAGTAGGCCGAAATTAAAAGAGTAGCTTGCAATCACAAAAAGATGTAGTAGACAACAAGGAAGAATGCAAAGTAGCTTGTTCCCGGCATTTATCGTAACGTAGTATAGCAGCAGACGGGCGGTTCATATTCATTGGATTTTTTTTCAAACTTGCATTAATGATTGATATTTTTGTGTTGTTGGTGTAAAAAAGTTGATAAATCCCAGCTTGCATTGTTTGTTCCCGATATATCGCCCTTATTATAATTGTTGTGTGTAAGTGCGTAAAGTTCGACAACCCTGATTACATAGTTTATTTTAAAGTACGAATTAAATTCTCAATAAACTTGCATATGTGATTGATATTGACGTGTAGTTGTGTTAACGCTATTTCTACCCAAGATAATTTATATTGATGAGTAACTGTGGCTTTTCTTTCGGGCATAAAATGCCCCCACTTGTGGTGCTTATTTTAAACATCATGATTTTATCAGCCCCATATTACACACCTAGAACTAACTGACAATTTTACATATTTATGATGTTCATGATCTTCCTTGATCCCACAACCACACCAACCCGCAAAATCCAAAGACTTTCACATTAATGAACAACTCTTGGATGACTTAGTCATATTTCCTTGAATAAATTGCCGTGTATACATCCGCCGAGATGTCTGGCTGTTTGGAACACAAATGATAGCCACATTTAAAAAGAAGTAACTGTTAGTAATTTCGAAAAGAGACACCGCATATCTGTATAGCTTTTTGGGAATTTGTTCTTCGTAATGACGCTGAATTTCCTAAATTTCCATTATAAGAAAATAAATGTTGATGAAACATTCCAAAAAAACAGGGACTAAAATCTTAACTTTTGTTTGTACATTTATTCTAATAAAATTTCAATGATTGGTAACGAAAATTGTGACATTATAAGTACAAAGAAATAAGTATTGTTTGATGTATTTTAAACGTAGTTGCTCCATAAAATTGCAATTGTTAAAGTAATGCAGAACACTATTTTTTAGTTGTCTCCCTTTTGAATACTTACAAAAATGCTGACGCAAGGCCAGCCCGAATGAATATCGGAGCGACTGTCATTGGTAGATATTCCGGGTATCATCATACACCGTATTGTTCCTATTAAACGTTCCAAAGGGGTGTAACATTTTCATAGATTAGTTAATAAAATGTATAAGCAATTTAAAATAAATTCCCTACTGCCTATTGGCGTGTTTACAAGGCATAAAACATCACTTAACCCAGTTAGTGTCTACAAAGTTAAAAGATTGAGAATAGATATGCGCAAACGGAGCCCGCGATTGATGTCAATAAAATATAAGCCGTTGGTGTCTCGCTTTATTAAAGTTCATTTTCTTAAAAAAGATCGCTTAGAAAATGTGTTAATTGATGCCTTAACAAAGCCGTTTATCTAAAGACATTTCTTGTCTGCACTGTATACAATGATATTAAACACTAATTAGTCATTGAGTGTTATCGACTAAGAACGGGAAAAGATACAAATTAATAGTCACGTGACAGTCATGTTAATATAATTTAAAATATGGCGTAAATTAATATTTTAGTGATGGATACATGTTATTTATAAAAAAATCCATTTTACAAAATAAAAGTTTATGAGGTTTAAACAAATTGATTTTTTCACCATGTTAATTGTGTCGTAAGAAGTATTTGTTTTTTTTTCCATTCGAACGATACATGTGCCCGTACATGTATAATACAGCTAATTATAACGAATTGAAAGACAAAACGGACGAACGACATTTTCCGAATTGTTTATATATTCATTTCAATGGCAGAAATTTGTCGCTGAAGTACTTTTACAATTGGTATAAGTTCTCACAATATCAGTTTAATAGATATGACTATTTTATTAGCAACGGTCAAGATTTTTCGTCAGTGCAATGGAGCGATGCATGAACTGAGTATTTTGCCATAAAAAATTCAGAAGATATGTAGCTATTTTGAAGGAAAAAAACACTATGGTTAGGGCAACACATCTTGGTGGCTGTATTTGCCAAAAGGATCGAGGCGGACACACTATTTAACTACAAGGAATGCAAACACTACATCCGGTCATTATGCTGCACAGCAAGAGCGATAGTTCCGAGAAGAAGGAATCTAATCGGTGGAAGAGGAACTGGAACTGTGGCGCCAACTGATACTTCATTTGCCCGGGAAACACCATTCTTGTGGTTTTAGATAACCCAACCGCCGCCCCTCTCCCCCACCACCCAAACAAACAAAAAAAACAGCAAAAAAACAACAACAACACTAATGCCGTTAGTCCAAGGTCATTTGACATTGATTTCAAGACGAACAAATCAACGATGATTGTCGAGATACTGACGGAAGAATTGAGCAGACAACGACAATCAGGTAAGATACGGGAATACAGCCATACAATGTGTTAACTTAAGATAGCTTTCTGGCGGATCATTCTCTTATCTGATTTTTCTTATAGCTAGCGAGTTCTTTGTTTTTGAATGTCTACTTTGTAAGAGAAACCACGACTCGCGTTACAATATGGAAGCATATCCAGCTCATGATGATGTCCCTGGACGCCGTTCTAATTACCACAATTGTCTAGCTGCGTAGCTATTACTTGAATCTGTGTGTGATTGTGTTTTTTTAATTTGTTCTCTTATTTCTGTTTTCTTACGCTTTACATTTAAGGATAACTAGATTAAATATCTAATTATAAATGAATATTTATTAAAAGTAAAAAAATTGCCACTTCCCGAGGACTAGAACGTTCGACGCTCCCTTTAAGCTTGCATGTGCCGCAACAGAGTGCCTAGATCTAAAGACCTAACACTTAGCACCTCTTTCGACATAATGCTGCCCTATTAAAGAACTTGCTCTGGAAACAGCTGTCATTTCTTTGGCATAAATTTGAGCCTTACTGAACTGAGTCCAGAAACAACTTGGTGTAGGTTTTAAAGTATGTCTTTCCTCCAAATGGCGACCTTGGGCTAGAACTATAACGCCGTTCAGGTAAGTGAGGCATAATTGTCTTCATTACAGCTAAGACTGTAAAAGGACTACATTCATCAGGCGTGCAAAGGCAGCTAGCATATTATATAAGCCAATGGGGCATAACTCGAAATTCCAACAACCCATTGCATGAGCAGACTTTCCTTACTGTATCAGCCTCATCCAATTCAACCAGACAATTCTCAGAATTGCTTTCCAGGATTCATGTGTTCATCTAGGCGTGGGAGCAGATACGAGTCCTTTTATGATCAAACCATTCAAGCGATTGTAGTAACAAAAGATGCGTTACGTCCATAATTCTTCGTGACCATAACATTGCCACTCTCCCAAGGGCTCGTGGTAGGCTGGATGACTCCTCTCCATATTATGTTTCAGTTCATGTGCATAGGAGCCCTTCAGGATGCTTTATACGATGGGCGTCAATTGTATTTATATTTGTTGTTTATTATTTTAATGCCCATTTTACGTAAGTCGTCATTACTCCTTGAAAGACAGATGCATGCTTTACTGACACCTTTCAAATCTCTGCTCCACACCTTGAACAGTTCGGGAATATAGTAAATGGAGCGTCTGTGCCATTGTTCCAATTACGACCATTTCATTGAACCAGCACTAGGCTCACGATTGTGTTTTGGCGAACACGTTATCTTCCGCTGTGACATTCACTTTGCGAATATAAACGCTTGAGTTGATTTCCAGTAGGTTTCTCCTATCCAATGATCCCCATTTTTACAGAATTATTTTCAAGGGTTCTACAGCCTGGTCTAAATACCGAGTATAAATTCAGAACGTTGTTTTTCAGATTTTGGCGGTCTTTTGCGTCTGATCGACGCTGCACTGATGGGCTTCCATGATATCAATTTCCAGAAACAGCTTATAGTTAATGTCAGCTGTGACAACCTTTATATGCTATTTACAATTTCTTAAAGTTTATATGCAAAGGTTTTTGCCGCAAAGATTCAACAAGAAGGCAGTGGCCCTTAATCACTCGCCTGGGGATCCTGGTTTTCAGTATGCTTTAAGATCTAATCACAAGATCATATGTATACAACCGTGCATTTGGCATTTGGTGATTACAAGATATTGGTTTAAAGAATCCTTGCACACATAAAACAATATAATATTTCCATGCATATCTTGATTCCGATTGGCGTCGCGCTGTACGCCTATATATGGAATGCTCACTGGAATATTGCACGTGGGGAAAGTCTGTTTTGTGGACTTTTCTAACCCTGATAAAATACTGGCCCATTTTCAGTAAACGTGGTTGTTGTTTTTTATTTATAACTTTCTGTGATGATTCGGCAAAGAAAGCGTCCATGATTTGGTTTACGTGTCTTAGTAACAATTCCAAGCGTATGTGTTTAATTATGATGATAAGATTAGAAGCATTTGTGGCTGGTTCCCGCGGGTATTGCTATTCACATAATGATGGGAACCACATATTGTAAACATAAAGACGATATTGTTGTTTTTTAAACACTTTTATGCATGTTAATGTCTATTTAAGGTCTAATTGATCAAATATTACACAAACAATTGCCGCCAAGCACACGTTTGTCAGTTAATTTGAGTATACAATCAATCAACAGCATCGGGCCAAAATCAATGCTTTATGAGTAAAGAATCAGCTTTTTAATTACTCAAATTTATGAATGATTGATGGGTGGGGTCATAAATAAATAAGAGACGTCTGGAATGAGTTTGTTTGAAGTGTGAATAATCGTAATAATGTGTCTTCTTAATGTTTCTCCTCATTATTTAGCTAGCAAAGATTGTGTCAACAACTTTATGTATGTCTTCTCTGAATGACTGTTTAGTAATTATGAACTCGAAAATAGATAATGTAATTATGTCTTTTGAACAATATACTAACAAAAATCTGAGAAAAAAGCTAACAATGTTATAAGATATCATGTTTACAACTACAAAAGTATGTTATGTTTTTCACAATAAAATACAAATAAACACGTTTTCTTAGACAGTGTTTCCTCCTTACGTATGTTCTTGTTTAATGGAAAAGTTTAAGAAGCATATTGCATTGTGAGTATCATAACGATATACAAAAATACTAAAAGCTCATCAAAACATAGTATTAGAAAAAAATAAAAAATATATACCTCATAATACAGAAAAACGTATGTAAAAATGACACAAGAATAGAGAAAAAAGTTCTCAGTTAAAGTAACTGAATACAATATCTCCAGAGCAACAACTCTACAACAACTAATTTGTCCACTTCCTGCCAATGTTGCATCAGAGAGAGCACAGTAAATATGGCCTGTATGGTGTTCAAAAAATTGTTTCAGGGATTTGACAGGGTGACCTACTTTTTTGACCCCATGTGACCAAGTTACGAGCTCATCCAATTATCCATATAGACAAACCTTCTGAATTGGTGAAGTTTGGATCAAGGCTGTTAATTTTAGAGTATTCAAACGCATATTATTGCCGACGACGCACGACGGAAAGATCTACGAGATTTTCCCGCCCCCCCCCCCCCCCCCCCCCCCCCCCCCACACACGCACATTTAAACACTTACAAAGTACACATTTTCGTTGTTGATAGATATGTGAGAGTATGGAACGATAACTTTGATTATGAGGTTGAGACACTTTTGTGTATCTTTGAACAAACGTTGATCTGTTATATTAGTTTATTTAATTTATTTTGTGTAATGTATGGTCTAAAGAGAATTTTGTAGGGTCGGAGGGTAGGGCGGATTCATGTACATGTATTTGTTAATTTGGTCGCTGCAGGGCAATGATACTGAGACATTTTATCATGATAATTGTCGCTAAAAACTAGAACGTCAGTGCATCAGGTCTAGTAGATTTACGAGTAGTAAATATCGATCTCCAAAGATACATGCTTATCTTGGGATAATTTACTGGTTTCTTCCATATGAATCAGACAATCAGATGTAGATACGGGAAATGGTGATTTGTCATTGGAATCGGGATAATTAATTTCTTTTGTTGCACAATGTTTTCTTTACTTGTGTACACAATTGGAACGCGTTGTGATTTAAATATGTTGACAATGACGACAGAATAACGAGTATCAAAGACAAACACTCGCCATAACGGCATCCTCTAAAGGCTATATTAAATTATATATGTTCTTGTTTTAGATAAAGCATGATAAAAACTTTATTGAATGGGTTGTGTTAAAAATGTTTATAAATTACCTTTAAATTCAAGTAATAAATCTATTTGGCGTAAATTTATTGCTATTGCCATGGACATACAAAAGGCGTTACATACGGATATAAAATTGAAAAAGAAACCACAGCATGATACATAGACATGGGATGTCACACGCTATATCATTTATGCACATATTTAAGTACATGTAGAAGTACATATTAACCATGTGTATTATTATTTAACAAGTTATTTAAACATATATAATAACAATGAACGTACTTTCAAGAGCGAAGTTTGTCATAGATGAACCATAATGTTTGCAGTTTATAAAAAACACATTTTTCACGACCATACCCAATAATTTATTAGTACATGTGATGTTATAAAATACATGTTTCGCATAACTATAAAGAGTGATAAAACTGATATAGATTGAACACTGCAGTTGTAACCAAGAACGTAAACAAACTGATGTTTCTAGCACAAACGAAGCATAGTTACAGTGAAGCTTTTACATAGATGTTTGTACTTATATTAATATAATGTTTATATGTCAATATATATTTATAAATATGTATGTAACATTAATAAACACAGACACACACGCGCAAACACAAACACAGACACAGACACACAGACACACAGACACACACACACACACACACACACACACACACACACACACACACACACACACACACACACACACACACACACACACACACATATATATATTTACATACATATAAGTAAATAAATGTATATACATATGTAAGTTATATTGTTATGCGCATTTCGAAATTAGTACATATTGAAATATGTATTCCCGTACATTAATCAGTTGTACCAAACTTACTGCTTACATAGCTAAGTACAGTAATATTGCGTCTCTGATAATAGGGACCTGTTCAGATACAGTATGTGTCAAACGATTTTACCGTGTAAAATAGGTGTTTATTGTTTATTAATTACGGCGTTTTGCGCCCGTACTGTAAATGTGTTGATAACGAAAATAGTACATCGTGTTAGTATAAAGGCGTAATTTCCATCATGTTTAGAACATCTTTATATGGTTATTTGTGAACATTGTTTATTGTCGATAACAACCATCTATAACTGAATACCGTGGCATTTGAACCATGTTTTCATGGCAATATT
Organism: Sinonovacula constricta; assembly: GCA_007844125.1. Lineage (NCBI taxonomy): Eukaryota > Metazoa > Mollusca > Bivalvia > Cardiida > Solecurtidae > Sinonovacula > Sinonovacula constricta. The sequence goes on from CM017555.1 coordinate 68,673,559, forward strand.
TCATTCTCTTGCACTGTAATATCATGGACTCAACTTAGCAAACCTAGCGTTGTCCTTATTCCAAATACGGAACTATATTTAGATTTCCCTGTGATTTATTTTGCTAATATACAAAGTTTAACTTAAACACTAATTAACAAGGTCAAGTCCGTGTCCATTTCACAAATTCGGATTGTATTTATCTCTTGAACGTATATCAATGATAAGTGACAGCCATGTCTACAGATAAGTTTATATCTTCGTAGATCTCTAGGGATACCCATCATTAATATGGATCTATTTACCCATAAATAGACTGGATAACATTTCCTTGTAAACATGATTGTTGTGACTGACTTATTTAACAAGATCACGTTTTCTACATCACGAGACTGTCTTAATTATGGGATTGGGATTGGGATTTGCCGGCATTTTTGCCGATACTGTACAGGGCATTTTTATCATTATAGAACAGGGTCACTTATGAGGTGCCCAGGGACTGAACCCGGCCGGTCCCTTATACTGACACCGACGAGTCAGGTGTAATGCTTTCCCCGGGAATCATACAAAACAAACACAGATAGTGATTTCAAGAAAACCGCTATTTTTTAGTATTCTAAATGCAATGAGAAATGTAACAAATTACAAAATGATAAACATGTTTGTCACTAGTTATGTAATTATGATAAAGATGCAAGTTTCTTTTGATATACCGAATAAAATTTGTATACAAGAAGGTGTGTGTAATACTGAATTTTTTTTTTTTTAAATCATTTGCAACACAAGGGGACATTTGGGTCATAAAAAGTATAATACACGATTGGTCGGTGAAATACTTGCTGGAACAAAGATAGGTTAACCGTTCAAGCGTGTGCTTTTACAACTGTGAAACCAGTATAATATCATGATCTGGTTTATTTCGTGTTAGAACAAAAGATCAGTCAAAGAATGTTTGAAGAAGTTTAACGCCAGTATAAAAGTGTTCGATCACATTCAAATGTAAACAAAATACAGGATCTCCTTTATAATAACAACAACAGTATAATAAATGGATGTTAAGTAAAATTGGTGCTAGAATATGACAAGCCCACGTCATTTTTGATAATTATGAAACCATTATAATAAATATGTGCTAGAATAAATGTGCTTTTAATAATTATGACAATAATTAGCTCTTAATTTACATCTATTCACGTGTATCTATGCAGTTCATACACGTTGTTTAGTAATTATAAAACCCTTGTTCATACCGAAATCTTTGAAATTTCCTGATAAAGTTGATATTAATTTAAGTATAAAATGACTGGTGACAATTTAATTGCATCATCGCACGAAATTTCATTCAACTTCGGTAAAGTGCATTTTCAAACTGTACAGAAACGGATCGAGCTGGCTATAAAAATATCGAGTTTGCTGTGTGAGGCATTTTTATATACAATTATATAGTCCAGATAATGCAAAAACATGTAGTGGAAGGGGTTGCATGGGGTAAAATTAGACCATCTGCTCTCTGATCACAGTTTGTCTCTTATTGAAAACGTCTAAGAAACATCATTATTTATTCTATTGTATTTACACTGATTTCTCTGTTGAGTCCTTATAGCAAATAGAACTCATCTAAAAGCATAACAGTGTATTTGTAAATGGTAATTAAAAAGTAAAAAAAGACATACCTTTATCAAGGATCGAACTCGAACCCCTAAGTTTTTTACGCATTTGTCGCATTAAATAATCGCTGTATTTATTACTAACAGTTTAAGTCAATGTCATTCTTCCGACTGATGCCGACCTTTGATTTTCTTGCGAACACCACTTGGCACAAGTGCAAGTAGAACGCTGTTAAACTGCACTAAACATGTAAAAAGGTATGCATTGTGACAAAATTGTAGCTTAAGATTTTCCGTTTCGCGTTTTGTTCTGTAACTTTTCTCTCAGAGAGTATATATATATCTTTATTCTTCCATTTAAGAATATACAAGAAATACATAGATATAACTTTACAAACTGAACAAAACATGCAACTGTACTGAGACAAACAAATGAAAAACAAGTTTATGCATGCAAAAATTTAAGAAATTACAGAGAGAACAACATATGAAGACAAGAAATAGGGTAACACTTAAAAAGATCAATAAAGCAGTCGAACAAATGCGCAATAAATAGGCGATACAATATTTTATATAATAGGGTAAAATATAGAGGCACATAAAAAACAACAGAAAAAGTCCTTAAAAGAAAAGGCACAATAATCGATTAACACAGTGTAAAACACGCGGACAGACAGACAATCAGAGTGACAGACAGAAAAACAGACACAAAGACAGACCGACAGGCAGAGTGACAGACAGAAAAGACAGACAACCAAACAAACAGACAGACACACCGACAGACCCACAGACAGTCATTCCTACAGACAGACATTCTGACAAAACAGACAGGCAGGCAGACAGACAAACAGACAGATAAAAAGGGCTGATGTAGTAATACAAACATACTCAGCAAAAGAATCACTAAATGTGTAATCAATTTAAAACGCGTGCGCAAAGACTCTATACATATAGTACAAATGCATATAACCTATGTGCAAATAAAAATAGCATATTTAGGCACGCAAATGATCAGTGGTAGGACGCTATAGAGTGACCTTGCCGAAACTAAACACAAGATCAGAAAGCGTTATATATTTATCACTGTGTGGGAATGGACACCGGATATAGCTCAAAAAGTGATAAGTAAACATACCAATATGCTGTTGTTTTTCTTGACCAGAGGTAAGATCTTGCTGTGTTAACGATTATGTACCGTATCCACAAATGAAACAAGTGTTTGAACTATTAGCTGAATGCTAAATTTGGCCTATGATGTGCTTTATAATGCTTAAAAATTAGCAGACCATGAAAAATGTTACTTTTAATCTGTGATGATCACCTCAAAACTCACAGAATTTCGACAAATATTGTAATCTTAGGAAATATATCGAATAAAAAAAGAAATCTGAATCGAAGGATTTTACAAGCATGAGCTAAACTATGTTTATTGTAAAAACTGGCAATGTAACTTTTAAACTGTTAAAGATATGCCCTTACAAATGTTCACGATACTGTACCGGGGATAGCCGTTTTGTGTACTGGGGATAGTTTCAAAGTTGAGCAATGTGTACTGGGGATAGCATGTAAAAATGGACCAAAATGATAGTAAAACTACAACATTATACATACAATATACATGTATGTCTTTTTCGAACTATTTCGGTTACTCCATTTTTTTTTAAATTATCAATAGCCGGGACTTTGACCTTTCGGTCCAGCCAAGCCCGGGACGAACTGATGGTTAAACCCCGGCCAAATGCTCCCGCACCCCAGAGACTCTACATAAGGCCCAATCTCGGCTAAATTTGGCGCTATGACAAAACCACCGCGGTCCCCCGGCCCTGCGGGTGGACATGGAAAGTAAAAACACGGCCCTTTTCCTCGGTTATCCCCGGTATACCCCCGGACCTGGGGGTGGTGGCGTGGTTACAATTGACTGGTGCATTATAATGTCATTTGGCCCGAAGTGTAATGTAAATATTTTTTATATTATACCGAACCTTGTATATTACCATTAAATACTATTAAAGCGCTTTAGGTGTGTTTTATTAAACAAAGCTAATGAAGTTTTCTTGCGACTTTTCTACGTCGGTGTGAAAATAGCAAGATTCACTTACTAGATGTATGACGTCACCGGTCAATATTATATTTATGATATGGACAGCTGATGATATAAAACTGAATTTTCATTAGAATACAAAGACATACGGACCGATCATCTTTATTTATATATACAAAGAAGGGACACATTTATGTAAGGTATACTATACATATAACAGTAACATTTTTGCTCTAATTTCTCGATATGGACAACATTGGACAATTTCCCCTGAGCTTGCATAGAGTTAAGATGTCGTAACCATTATCACAGTCTCGTTAATATAAAAACATCGCAACTATCCTCAGTACAGTTAATAGCTATCCCCTGTGCAGTTATTTATTTGCTTCAGCTATCCCCGGTACATCTTCAGGTCATCAAAAATGATGAATATCTCCATAACAACAAAACATATCGTATTGATATCATACACAATATTAGATGCTGTAATTACAATGAAATCGCTCGATTCAGTTTTCATTCTTATTTTCTATTTGTTGTTTTATGTTTGAAATCGTATCACATAACTGAACATTTGTGAGCGATCATCCAACATTCGGCGAGAATTTTGCTATTATACAAAAGAGGAGACACATTTCCATTATAGTCGTGTATTGCACAGGATTGATCTATTCGAAGCTCTTCGAATTTGATAAATATCACTATAAAATAAAACAATAATAACAAAAAACTTACCATGTGTCAGAATCAAACGCTTATTGATTGATCATTTTTCGAGCTATATCCGGTGTCCATTCCCACACAGTGTTTATATATATTTCAGAAAATACAACGTTGAACAAAATCAAAGTGGCAACCATTGAATGGCCCAGACAACAAATTTTAATTACATACAGTTTGCATGTTATACTATTGGTATGACAATGATGTTAGTAAAAGATAAGTTGAAATATATATAAAAAAATATTTACTTGAGAAATTTAATGCTAAGCATGCAGACAATCCTTATGTTTATTTTCACATTTGCTGTAATGCAGCAAGTCTATGTGAATGTGCATGAATATTACATCCAAAAATAATCATAGTTACATTTTAAAGCAACTCTACACTAAAGCAATACTTACCTTACAAGATATTAACAAGACAATGTCTATCAAGTTTACTAAGAAAGTAACAAAATGCTTGATCCAAATACAACATTGATATCAAGTAATTTTGTTCTGAACGTACGTAATACAGGACCATCTAAAAGTATGTGGTCGGTAAGACAAATATCACCCGTTAGACCGTTGCATTTTGAACAAGTTTCATTAAAACGAGATGTAAAGGCTATAAACCTGGCAATCGTCTTGCAGTACGATACTTTGTAAGGATGACTGGAAGCATACGCACAGATATAAGACATTCTGTATTGATTATGGAGAGACCTAAATCTTCCAAAAGCAGAGTTCGAAATATTATTTAACCAAATAGGCACTTCTCTGTTCCACACTGCTTTCCTAATGGTCGCTTTCCAATTAAGTTTGGCAGGAAAATCACCAGTATCTAAATAATAGTTAAGCCAGTGCGTGAGTGAGTATTTCTCTAATACGTTTTGGATATCATAGCAGTAGCCGTGGGTTGATATTTTAAGTCTAAATTGAGCCCATCTATAAATAAAAACCCTCTTTATGGTAGACTTCGGACAGAATCTACACAGCTGACCAAATAATGTTAGTTTTTAAAAAAAAATAATATCTAATTCCGATTCCAAGGACAGACAGCCAACAAGACTGAGGGCAATATCAGTTCGTGTACGCAAAGGTAGGCTTTTGAATGATTTGATACACATTCGGTGAGCACGCTTAAGGGTGCACAACTCCGACTGTGTTAAGTTGAATAGACATTCGGCTCCGTAAAGTGCCTTAGGGAGTAGGGAGCACGATGTGGCAATAAATGTTTTTACAGGTAGCTAGACTTAAGCCGTTGTCATGAAAGGCACAATTAAGTAAGCTAAAATATGTTTTTCTTATTCGAGTAGAATACATTATAGCACGTGTATGCTTTAAGTAGCTCGGAGTCATTAACACACCTAGGTGTGTGTATTCTAATACCTCTTGTTTTGTATTGCTACCCAAGTTAAACTTTCTTCGTGCCTTTAAGGCCGCATTCTTTGTTTCGTTAAAGACAATTATTACACATTTAGATGAATTATATTGGAATCTCCATATTTACGTCAGTAATCATAACACGTATCAATCATTGATTGCAGGCCAGTTATCGAAATAGGTAATAGTTACATGTCGTCAGCGACTGTCGGTGCACATGAGCAGATGTTGCCTATTAATAAACCACCAGAACTTTTAGTCATTTAGTCAACTTAACAATCAAGTCGTTAATGTAATGAGATACAAAAACGGTGACCAGGCTCCTCCTTGAGCGGTTCCCAGCAGCACCGGGAAACAGTCTGATTTACAGTCATTCATCATAACACAACTAAACATATCGTGTACATGACCACTACGGAGTGCCAGAGTCGACCTGAAATGCCCAATTTTTGCAGCTTATAGAATAAGCCATCGTGCCACACCTTATCTAAGGCGGTCATTGTATAAAAAAAAAGAAAAAAAAGAAAAACACGCGAAGAGTTTATTATTATTTTCTTTGCAAAATAATTCACATTCTTTGACTAGATATGACTAGATATGATGTTATAATGCAGCCCATACGCTTTAGGAACCCACCCTGAAGAGGACTAACATAGAGCTCAAGGCGCGACTGTAGACGTTTTAACAGCACTTTCTTATATAATTTTAGAATAACGGATGGCAAGGTTTTAGCCCGATAGCTCTTTGGATCATTTTTGGGTTTATAACCTCCCTTAAACAGAGTTATAAAAAAGCCTCTTTTCAATTCTATTGGCACGTACGCTGTTCTATACATAGCGTCAAACAGACAAGTTAACGCATATATTAAACTCTCACTGACATATGTTAAATGTTCGTTATAAATTCCATCTAACCCGCACATTTTACCCCGTTTTAATTCTTTAACATTAAAATGGAACATCTTCCTTTATTATACAGTCATCGCAATAGGTAGTGGATTTGGCTCGTTTAAGCTAATTTACCTCGGTAGTTATTTGCTTATAAAAAGTCTCGTCATAAAAGAGATGAACATTGTCACTGTACAAGTTCTTAAAATAAGTACCCCAAGCGTTTGTAATTTCTTCTTGTTCCCTAAAACTTTGTCTGAAAAATTAATTTCGCCCCCGGCCAAAAATGCGTTACCCTTTCTTTTTCTATTAAAAAGTTTCCAGAATAGAGTACTATTCACACAAGCAGCACGATCAATTTCAACATTTATATTGTTTAAATATGTTGTTGCAACATGTCTATGATAAGCCCTAGATGCACGTTTATCATCTCTGTACTGTAAGTAGCCTATGACTGGTAGCTGCTACCTCGAGGCCTACCTTCAGCTATCCAGACTTCACGTTTGACTTTCATATGAGCATAGAAATCAGTTAATTCTTTATTAGGGTAAGGTTTAAAGTATTTCTTAAACTTTGATTTCGGCAAATGAGATTCTGATGCCTTATTTAAAGACGGTACACGGATAGTTGTATACAGCGTGTCGATTTCAGTTGCAACGGGATTAATCGGTAGCAATTGAACGCTTAACATTGTACCTATATCAGATTGATAATTACGTAATTCCACATTACTGGCTGCATCCCACTTATAGTGTTTAAAAAGCGAAGGATTGTGGTGTTTTGATTGTACATAGCATAACATTGAAGCTATAATGGGTCTGTGCGAAGAAACATTAAGACAGCCGTCATCTAGAATACAACAAGATGTGACATCATCAACGCTTTCTAACGGTATTATTATATGATCTATCATTGACCGATACTTTCCGTCATATGATACAAAAGTAGCATCTGCTCCAGAACATAATGGAAGGGTATTAACTGACACCATTCGATTATCATTTATCAGCGTACTAAATTCCACACTTCTCATATCGCCAGTTTTAATGAAGTAGTTTCCACACAGCATATAATATACATCTTTTCTAAAAGAGGCCTTCGACTTATATATATAGAAATAAAATACATGTGCAATGTAACAATTGAAATACTTAGAAGAAAATTATAATGTATACGACCATTAAACATCTATTAGAAAGATCACATTCATACAAACAACATTTATCATGTTTTAGTGATTAAGTGAGTATGATACATGTATGTTATCACATCATTTAAGCAATTACATTGGTACTTGTCGGTTATGTTTACAAACTATATAAGAACACGGAACAAGTTAAATTATTCAATATAATTTTCTGACCACAAACAATGATATACACTTTATATGTTTGTATTTATTTCTAGTACATCGCCTGTAAGATATTTTACAACATGTGTTTACTATCGCCTTGTTCAAAGTGAAACACGCGTTCTGTATTAAATCTGACTTATACACATATAAGTGTTGTTTCCATAACGTGTTAATCTACAATTTTCTCCTTATTTTCAGAAAAAAAGATAATTTAGCGTCATTTCCCTTCGAGATTCGATAACTATACGTGGCACACGCAAATATTCGCGCTACTGGAAAGGTGACCCATTTTCACTCGGTCGATGTTTAAAAAAGCGATGACAACGTATCGCTTTTATCCAATCGTATCTTCTCATACATTCTGCCAAAGTTAGTTATTGGGCTTCAAATACGAGGAATTCCGAACGGTTTCAATCTTTTAACGCCATTGGCTAGAAGCAAGCGCAGAAATACAACGTCTAATATCGGATTCTGTATAATTAACCTGTTGGCATCAAAAGGAAATCATATAAATGAAAACACCCGATTGTTGCATGAGTGAATGAACACAAAACATCGAGTTACTGAATAAAATAAACAAACACACAAAAGGATAAAAATGTTAATGAAAGTTGAGAAAACTATTAGTGATTTACAGAAATGCATGGCCGAGGTAGGTAAATCTTTTAAGCAAATTTTCGTTATCTTTATCTTGCAACCTGTTTTTGTTTCCGATGTCACAACATAAGATTAAACGACCATTGCGGTACCTTCTTCAAAGCACATGTTACCTCTTAGTAAAAATACGTGGATTTTATGTAGAATAATATATATATTTACGAAATATTTTCCAAGGAACACTAATATAGTGTAGTTTTTCATCTCTACATATATTTTATCATTTCTTTCACAAATCGTTCTAAACGAAGTTACAGTTTTCTAATGTACTAAGCGCAATTGGAACTGGTCATAGTTTATCAGTTAACAACACTCTTAAAAGGACAGGGAACATGTTACACTGTAATCATATGTTAGAAACAATTTAAATATTATATTTATATATTTAAATTGTACCTAGCATGTGATTACACAAATCAAGCTAAAGTTTGTCCATTTTCGATTTTCGGTTTAAATCGGGGTCAGCTACCATCCCTTTCAAAACAACCACGCGCAATCATGTCACCAGAAATTGGCTATTGTTTTGCAAACGGTCAGTCACCAACTTATTTCTCGTAATCACGTGTTAGAAAGAATACAAATTATCATAAAATGCATGAACGTTGCATACTATATTTCCATTTGACAATGTTATTTTTTATATAAAAATGTCAAGGTCTAAGTTTGATCTGTATCATCTTCAGGTTGTGCATCTTTGTTTAGATTGATTTGGACAAATGAAGTCGAAATGCATGTACAATGCTAAAATGCATCAGAGTTCCAGAATACAGTTGCGTTTACTGAAAAGCGTCCATTTTTAAACTACCGTTTTCTTTGTATGAACCAGATAAAATCCGCGTATTTTCACAAAGATGGATCCAATGCTGTGAAGAGGGTACCGATATGCATGTACATTGTGCGTTTAAATAAATACGCTCAAACAATTAGGGACATGGACTACTTTCAAACATGGCTGACAAAAATGTTCAGTACAAAGACGGTGATGCATGTGTGTACATAATACACTTCACAGGTTATTAATGAACATTTTGTTTGCTTGTTGGTTTGTTGTTGTTTTATTTTGTTTTGTTTTTTTTTGCGTGTGTGTGTGTGTGTCTTTTGTGTGTGTGTGTGTGTGTGTGTGTGTGTGTGTGTGTGTGTGTGTGTGTGTGTGTGTGTGTGTGTGTGTGTGTGTGTGTGTGTGTATGTGTGTGTGTGTGTTTGTGAGTGTGTGTGTTTGTTGTTATTGTTGTTTTGTAAAAATAAAAAGGAATGGTCGTTTAATTGTTTTAAACTATTTTATGCGGATACAAAAAAATAGTTGTGAAGCTTCATAATACATCTTTAGGTGACTTAATCTAGTGACGCCTATGTACAGAATGTACACTGCATGAGAAAAACGAACGGTAACTCTGCGAAAAGGATGTTGATCTGGAAATTAAGGAAGGTCTGTTGTATATTTAAAAGGTGGTATTTAACAATCTGGACCAAATATTTTTTTCTCAAATAATTATGTAAGTCACTGTTAACCGAAAAGGTCCTAAAAATGCTGCTCATTGATACCCTAGATTTGTGTGAAGATTTAAGCATTAATCCCCACTCGTAATTGCAGGTATTTCCTATCTGAGCCGTGCTGCATAAAGAAAATCACGTGACAACATACTTTTGAGATTTCGTTATACCGTCATCCGGGTAATCCGCTCCGACGTCGACATCTGTTTTTAGCAGAGATCACTAACTGGCTTTGTTAATAGATTTAGAAAAAAAAGAAAATTTAGAGAGATTTTTCACGCGACGTGTTCTGTCTAATAATATAGATGTGTTCAAAATCGTATTTCTTTAGACTCAAACATGAGGTAATACAGAAGTTATGCCGGAATTCCCAACTGCAGTGGAAAAATATTGTTACGTGTATTGGATAACTGCAATCTGCCAGATACCACATTGAAGAATATTTTATGTTAAGGGCCATTACATAACGATAGCATATAGCATGTATATTTCTAGATCACACGAGTTTCTGGCCTTCAGATGGTTTGTCTTAGTACCTCACCGGTTGGACCATCATGCTACACAGAGTTACCGTGTAATGAATCGTGTAAAACAAAACACAAATATAAATAAAATAAAACTGGCTATGAGAATTTATTTATCGATACCGGTTCTGAGATGACATTTTTCCTGTTAGAAAATTTTGTTTAAATGATTAATTATGCAATATGTTTACTATTGCTATAACCAATATAAAGTCCGCTTTTATTCAAGCGCTTGCAATCCAGTGGTTTCTAGCAGGCACTGGTTGATTCTGAAAATAGCTAACAACTATTTGTACACATCGATAATAATTACCCAAATTGTGTTTTGGTGTTCAGGCAAGACACGTAAAGCGACTTGATTTCGCAAAGGCACATGCCACAAACAACCCCATAATTTCCATATCATATGTATTTTAACTATTCCGTCACTATTGGGCCAATAAGCGCATTGTTTGTGACTAACAAACTCACGTTACCTACATATATTACCGCATGGGAGAGTTCGGAGATTCGGTGGAGCCAAAATACTTAAACAATTAAACTTAACCGGGACTTTTTTATTGTCGCAAAGTCATGTTCACAAATATTTACCTGATCATTCTTTTATCTGCACACAAACGGTCGAAAACAACTTTTAACTGTGGTAAAATGTTGACGCACTTTTTTCCAGCTCGAGGAAAGCCTGACGTCAGTCAACGTCACCAGCAATATGACATCGTTATTGGTAGAAGACTGCAATTCGACGCTGATGGTTGACTTGCACAAGTTCACGGCGCCCCTGTGGCAGGCGGATTTCCCAGTGGCCGTGGCCTACTGCGGACTGCTGGTGATCGGGCTCACACTTGGGACCGTTGGCAACATTCTGACCCTCATAGTGAGCGCCACCACACGGACCCTCAACAAGGTTGGCAAGGATTTCGTCATTAACCTGGCTCTGGCGGACTTGTGTGTGGCCGCCGTGGCGGAACCCATGTGCATCCTGGGTAAGTGACGCTCAGCATTGCTCGCATTTTTATGTTAGTGTAGCGGGTTAAGTTCCGCTAAGGAAGCTAGAAATTCTTTACAGCTCACGAAGTACGTAAACTTTTCATGGTTTATCTTTCGGCGAATTTGGATACACACAGACCTATAAAAATACACAAAAGTCGATGAACACCTTCATCGGTTCGAATTAAGTTAAATCACCCGCTTTTTGCTATTTAGGACAATTTTAATATACATGTTACATATATTATCACAAAAAATACATTAAAAATAATAAAATAAAATAAATGTAATTTCAGCTCAACATTGTTTAGTTGCGTGCAAATAATAATTATATTGTACAGCACGCACTTGGCATTATGTGCGTGCCTACGTGTTATTTAAACATGGCCGTTCTTCTCTAAACAATCCCAATTGTTAATAGATAACGAATATAACACAACAGCATACCCAATGTTCTTTAGCGTTGTATGTTAAGCTCTATTTCTCATAAAGTGGAATTTTTTGCATTGGTGGTATCCGCATGCCTTGTAATATGGTGGTACTAATTGATGAACTGATGCGTATCTAACCCCGTTTTATACTTCTGTCGATTTTTATGACATGACTTATTTTTACAAGGATTATACTTAAATGGTTCCTAGGCACCATTCCAAAGTTCAATCACTGGCAGCTATGTGAGATATAATTGGTAAATTGTACATGAATGGTGCTTATGTGTGGTGGTTTGTTAAACGTCTTCAGCTAGGCCGAGTCAATTGTGTTTTAAGACTTACGACTGATTCGACAGTTTGAAGCAGTTTTTTTTTTCTAAAAAAACCCCAAATAAGTCATTGTTACCTGAATAGGTCCTGCAAACTTTTGTTCATTGATGCCCTATATCTGTGTGAACAGTGAAGCATAAATCCCCACTCGTTATTGTAAACAGGTAATTCTCATCAGAGCCACGTTGCAGAGGTAGCTAATTTCAAAGAAATCCACATGACAACTTACTTTTGAAATCACGTTATATAGTCATCCATGTAATCCGCACTGACATCGATATCTATTTTAGCAGAGACCACTTTCGTACTTGATATAGATATAGAAAGAATAAACACCTTTTTTTTTTTTAAAAAATGTACTGTCTAATAAAGTGTTCCAAATCGTCTTTACTTAGAATAACTAATAAAGTATTTATGTATGCAGGAATAATAAATTCCCCGGAGCAGTGGTAATCTTTTATTATATGTATTTAATATATTCAAAATGTTGGATACCACCTTAAAATCCGACAGTTTGAACCAATCATTTCTTTCCCAAATAACTAAATAAGTCATTGTTACCTGAAAAGGTCCTGCAAAATGCTGTTCATTGATGCCCTAGATCTGTGTGAACATTAAAGCATAAACCCCCACTCGCCATTGCAAAAGGGTATTCCTATCTGAGCCACGCTGCAGAGATAGCTACTTTTAAACTAAGAAAACCTCGTAACCTTACTTTTGAGATCGCGTTATATCGTTATCCGGGTAGGCCGCGCTGACGTCCGTATCTATTTTAGCAAAAATCTTTATTTGGCTAATTTGTAGATTTGTAAAGAATGAATATTTAGAGTGATTTTTTTCGCATTTTGTACTGTCTTGCAATGTAGGTAGTGTTCCTGATGAAAAGAAATATGTTAATAGACTTGATCAACAAGTTAGGACGCGCAATATATCGAATGTAACTTTTCAGGTATCGTAAAAGGCGAGCGATGGTTCGATGGCCGCTGGATTCTCTGTGAAATCGTGGCCAGCCTCTGTCTGACGGCGTGTTTCTGTGCCTTTCTCAGCCTTACCATGATGACCGTGAACCGCTATGTGTTTGTCTGCTGTAACCAGCTCTACCACAAAATCTACCGCAAGTCTGTCTGCATCACTCTCTGCATCATGTGCTGGGTTCTTGCCTTTCTTTTTGAGTTCCCGAACTTCGTCGGTTGGGGCGACCACTACTTCGACACGAAGAATCACCAGTGTATCTGGGACCGCACTGCCAGCCTGACCTACACGCTGTTCGTCAGTATCGGGCTCATTGGTGGTCCTCTTCTTATGATGGGCACCTGTTTCATCAGGATCTTCGCCAAGATCTACTCCACCAAGAAGGAACTCTACTCTATGAACCATGATGATCCCATGAGGTAGGCTTGTTAATGGTGATAACCTTTTTAACCAATGCCAATTGTTTATAATTTGCTTACAACTACATGCAAACATCGAATGCATAGAACTAGATACTATACATCAATTAGTGCATGCCCTGATCAGACAGCTTACACTTTTTTGCAACTTCGTGCTTTGTATTTTACAAGCAAACAGTTTAAATCAATGAGAATTTACGTATGTAGGAAATCCTATAGGATATATTAAGCTGTATTTAGACTACAGTCGTTATAAACTTGGTAGTGTAACATTCCCTTGTTAAAGCTCAAACAACTATACGGGCTGTAAGACGACTGGTGAAGTCGGTGTCAAGTTAATGTGACTGGGTATGGGATGTTCGCGGCATACTATGCACGCAAAAAGGAGCACAATATCTGCTTAAAGTGGACATCTTTTCTGAATAACTAAAAGATCGTTGGTGGGACGATAAACCCGAGCACAAACAGAACGATATTGGTGTAACATTGGTGTAACATTTGTTATCTCTTATCCCGCTATCATGAAATTGATTCAGCGTCTGAAAAGCTCCGAATGAACCAGCTGCCGCTTGTGATTGTCATACCTGTATATGCACTTTTTGCTTCTTAGTCTCAAGAAATACGTTTGATTTGCTATTTATTACGTTGTACACAGTTAACTGAACTTTAAATATAAACAAACGTAGCACGAAAATGGTTAAACCAAATCGATTCAATAATTTTGTTTTGTATTTTGTGATATCACACCGACAACATTTATGGTCATATTGGCGACGTCCAGCTAATTATTGGTGGAGGAAGACCCACAGACTTATGTCTGTAAAGAAGTAACGGCGTACAGCAGATAAGTCGGAAAACCTCCCCACACGAGTGTCCTTGTCCCTACCGGGATTCGAACAAGTGCAATGAGGGAGAGTTGGAGAGGCTGGAGAGTTACAAGTCGGAGACTATGTCCTATCAATCACGAGCGCCAATTTTACAACAAACGCAAAGTTTGCAGATCTTCAATTAAGATTTGATTGTTCTTTATATGCAAAAGACTTTAAAGTTGGTAGTAGTGGCTTCCCTCCTAACGCTCGGGGCTAAGGGGACAGCATTACGCCTGACTCGTCGGTGTCAGTATAATGGACCGGCCGGGTTCAGTCCCTGGGCACCTCATAAGTGCCCCTGTGCTATAATGATAGAAATGTCGCTGCGCAGTATCGACCAAAATGCCGGCTAATCCCAATCCCTCTTTATATGCAGTAAGCCATATTAATTACAATGAATCTAATAACGGTAAGACTCATGTTGATGTAAACGGTTAATTAATAAAAAAAAATATAAATACAATAAATGAAAATTAGATTACAACACAAAAGTTCATATTTGCTAGGAATGAAGTCTTCGCTCGTCTATTTATTCATCCAGCTGTTGACAACAAATGCATTATTGCAATACCATAACATCAGAAAACGCATCAAAGCAAATGACGACAATAATCAAATATGTCGTCAACTATCTGATGGCCGCCACGGAGTGCGTCAATATTTTTACAACCACTGTATAAATAAAGAGGCGTTTGTTAGATGTATATGACAATAAACTTACGCTACACACCAGCACGTTTTATATCACTGACTTTTGTGTGTTTATACCAAAGAACAACAGTTTTACATCAAGTTTTTAATGGCGACGATGGGCACTAAAACGATTCTTGTTCTTAAATGGCGCTCTGGGCATAAGGTAATTGGGGTGTTTTTGAAACCAGTCACGTGCATATCTTAATAATAGCTTGGGGATTGTGTCAAGATTTCATTTACTAAGCAAGCCTATTTTAGAACTAGTTCCTAATGATAATAGTGTTATGTATCTTCTCGTTTCGCCTATTATTATTTTGCGTGTCCATAGCAAGTAAATGATCATATGAAGATGTCTTAAAGGTGGTATTCGACAGTTCGGACTAAAAATGTTTTCATTAAATCTATTAGTAAACCATAGTTATCTGATCAGATCTCGCAAAATGCTGTTTATCGATGTACTACACATGTCTGAAAGTGAACCATAACGTCACAATCGCCATTACAAACATGTATTTCCTATCTGAGCCACGATGCACAGTTAGCTATTTTTAAACCAAGAAAACCACGTAACCACTTGTGTGATAGCTTAACCGGGTCATCCGCTGTAACGTCGATGTCTATTTTTAACAGGAATCCCACTCGTTCTTATTTATAGATTGGAAAAAAATGAACATTTAAAGCGCTGATTAACGAGTGTTACTGTCCTAAAATTTTGATTTTGTTGAAAATTGTCAAAGCTTAGAGTAAAGTATGATTTTTCTACAGAAATAATGCACGAATACCCCAAACAGAGGTCAGATATTGTTACATAAATTAGATATAGGCAAACTGTCGGATACCATCTTTAAAATTTAAATATCAAGGCGGCTGTGTAATTTATTTGAAAGGGCATAAAATGTCGTGGTGTAGATGGGTAACAGATGCTTCGCAAACCGAGGAACTAAATTATTGGTTTAAATTAATATTATAATATTTCAATTGAAGTAGTAAATATTTCATCACGCGGTCCATCGATTTGTTTCGTTTACGTAATTAGATCAACACAAAATGCAGCTAAAGTTTTTTTCTCCAACCGCTAATCAACGTAGCACGGATTAAAGGCGAATAAAAAATCAACAGTGTCTATTCATTTAAAGGTTATTTTTAACAGACGCATATTTATATAAGACAGAAAGCAGATTACAAAAAGAAATACCTGTTGTTATAGTAACCTTTAAATGCAGATTTAAAAACTCTTAAATATGGACAATTTGAAAACTCATTGACTGAATTTCAACAAAGAGAATAAATATGTAGTTATTACTGTATTTTTTGTAAAACCGAATAAAAGATTATAAAAAGACGACACTTGCAATGACCAACAAGATTGACAATGCAGGACGTCTATGTACGTAGGTCGCCGTTTAAAAAGAGTATCTGTGTTTGTTGGTCGTTGTTTAAGATGTTTGTGTTCAGAGGTAGTCGTATAAGATGGGTGTCTTTATGCGTAGGTCACTGTTTTAGAAAGGTGTCTGTGTTGAAAGGTCGTTGTATCAGAACGGCATCTGTATTCGAGCGTCGTCTTATGAGAATGGTGTTTGTATTCTAAGGTCGTTGTATAAGATACATGTCTGCGCTCGAAGTTTGACGTATGGGAGGGTGTCTGTGTTTGTAGGATGTCTCTTTTGAAGGGTGTCTGTGTTTGTAGGATGTCTCTTTTGAAGGGTGTCCGTGTTTGTAGGATGTCTCTTTTGAAGGGTGTCCGTGTTTGTAGGATGTCTCTTTTGAAGGGTGTCCGTGTTTGTAGGATGTCTCTTTTGAAGGGTGTCCGTGTTTGTAGGATGTCTCTTTTGAAGGGTGTCCGTGTTTGTAGGATGTCTCTTTTGAAGGGTGTCTGTGTTCGAAAGCTGTTATATTATAAGTGTTTCTGTATTCAAATGTCATTGAATGAAAATGGTGTCTGTGCTCGAATGTCATCTTATGAGAAGGTGTCTGTGTATTTGCAGGATGTCTTTGTTTGTAGGTCTTCGTATTAGAAGGGTGTCCTTGCTCGTGTCTTTTTGTACACATGCATATTGCAATGTATTTCAACATTAAATTAATGTGTTCACGCTTACTTATTTGTTAATCTTCAGAACTCGACGCGTGTGGATCGAGTCTTTCCGTTCGTCTCGGACGTTGGTGATCATATTTTTCGCTTTCGTGGTATGTTGGACGCCGTATGCAGTCATTACCGCACTGGACGTCAGCGACGACTTTCCGGTGGAAGTCCACCTGTTCGCCACTTTGCTGGCCCACTCACACTCCAGTCTCAACTTCATCATCTACATGGCATCCAGCAAGTAAGTGGCGAAAAGCAAAATGTTGTTGTTTTTGTTGTCTTTTGTTTTTACTTGCGGTCAAAACTTTTAATTGTTATTCTATTTAAAATTTATTTAATGGAAATTTTTTGTTATCCCGTCTGCTAATGTCGAAATGTATATACAAGTTTTAAAGGTGGTATAGTGTGTCTATATCAAATATATGTAACAATGTTTGTTTTTCTCTACTATTTTAGTGGTATTTAGGCATGATTTCTGCATTAACTTATAATTTAGTCTAGGTAAAGAACATCACCTTTATTTTTGACCGGAAAAAGTGTGAAGAAAAATCACTATATTTCTATTCCTTCCGTATCTTAAAATACTCACGATAGTAATCTCTGCTAAGAACATAGATATCGACGTCAGAGCGGACTACACGAATGACGATATAACGTGATCTCAAAAGTAAGTTCTCACGTGGTTGTCTTAATTTAAAAATAATCTCTGAAGCGGGGCTCAGACCTCAGGTTCGAACTCCGGCCGGGTCATACCAAAGACTTTAAAGTTGGTAGTAGTGGCTTCCCTCCTAACGCTCGGGGCTAAGGGGACAGCATTACGCCTGACTCGTCGGTGTCTGTATAATGGACCGGCCGGGTTCAGTCCCTGGGTACCTCATAAGCGCCCCTGTGCTATAATGATAGAAATGTCGCTGCGCAGTATCGGCAAAAATGCCGGCTAATCCCAATCCCTCAGACCTATTTGCATTGATGAGTGGGTATTTATGCTCCACTGTTCACACAGATCTAGGGCATCAATAAACAGCATTTTGTGGGGCTTTTTTCGTGTAATAATTTCTTACTTGGATATATGAGAAAACATCTTTTATCCAAACTGTTGGATACCACTTTTAAGTCTGCCTGCATAACATTCGCCGTTTAACCTACGAAGTGTTTCATTATAAAGTTCATTCACTACACAAAAGGTCACTGCGATGAGTCCATCTTTATCCAGGAAGGAGCATATAAGTAAATTTTCTGTTAAATTTGCTCAAAAGTAGAAAATGCCCTGATAACAAAACTGAGACAAATTCTCACATGCTATCTCACTAATTCTAGCTATTTGTCAGTCATCCCGTTCTTAAATATAAATATATATTACCATTCCAGAGGTTTCCGGGTAGCTGTAATGAGCCTGTTCCGATGCTCGCTCACCTCTTGGGCCTACAGGAGCTCTCTGGATAAATCTACCACCGACTCCCAGTCCAGGACCGTCTACACATCCGAGGTGTCCAAAAAATACTACTACCAGGACCAGCGTTATCTTCCCAATATACAGAGAGACGGAGACATCAAGAAGCCAGCCTTTAATCAAGGTCAGAACTCCCCCGACAACAGTTCCATGAGCTCCGACATCCACCCTACTGAGTCCATTCCGACGGATCTAGCGTCCGACTGAGGTTGAGAAAGGAATCATTGTAGGAAGAGAAGAAGAAGGATGTGTATGTGCACTTGCAGAACGTGATGTGTAGTACTTGTTGTTATGGACGTAAGTCGTTTATGATTCACGATATTGTGTATCAGTTGTCCTGCTACATTTACAAAATACAACAACAAAATACCATTTTAAGATAGTTGCTGAAAACTGAATATCGTAATTTTATATATATAATTTATATATATATATATATATATATATATATATATATATATATATATACACTACAAAAATACGATTTATTTAATGATTGATTGGTATATATGTACAAATATTCGCGTGAGGAAATGTAATGTGTATAGTTTTTAAATTGTGCGCGTTTGCGCATTACCTTACACTTTGTTGGCCTGACTAAAATGCAATAACGGCTAATTAATTTTAAACATAGAAAGCTTATCATTATAATCACAAGGTTGCTTGTCAATTGTTTATAAAAATGAAAATAATTCACCATATTTCGACATTCTATTTTTTACAGATTAGATGGTGTAATATTAGTACTTTCTGAATATTTGAATTGTTAGCATTTTTCGCTTGTATTTAAGTTTCGGAAGTAGATTTGCTAAATTAATTTTTCAACCTTTATCGTCTCAAATCATATAATAAGTAATACCTGACCTAGATTGCATACATTCCTGTACAAGTCATCCGTTTTTTTACCCCAATAAGCACAGAAATTCTCACACAGCGGATATTAATGTCTTAAGTGCCTTCATAGTAGAAAATATTATATCCGATACTTGGCTTACATTAAAACACATGTAAGATAAGGGGATTTATATTATTTAAATTATTTTTGGCCTTTGCCATATTTGTGTATGTGCTAAAACATTTTAATTTCGAGAGTGCTAACCATGAAATTTAGACTGCATTTTTCATATATTCCTAAAGCATTTTTTAAAAATCTAGGATGATTATGTTGTAGATTTAACTTAAATTAGTTTTGTTTCACATTTTTCACAGATTCATCTTCATACCTAATGAAATAACATTGATTATAAATTTACTTAAGCAGTTATCTATGTGTTGATAATCACGTGGTGTTATTAATCTGTCGATAAATGAAAACCCTCGCACCAATCTGGGATATCAACACTCAGGTTTTAGCAGTGCCTTTAAATCAACTTACCATGTTTATGGTCTTTATCTTTATGATTGGTACTTATGCGTTATCACTCGTCATTGCAAATAGGTATTTCCTATCTGAGCCGCGCTGCAGAGATAGCTATGTTTAACTAGGAAAACCACGTGACAACTTACTTTTGAGAGCACGTTATATCGTCATCTAGGTAATCCGCTCTGACGTCAATATCTATTTTAGCAAAAGACACCAGCGTGGTTGTTTATAGGTTTGGAAAGAATTAACATTTAGAGCGATTTTCTTTTCTCGATTTGTACTATCTAACAATATAGGCAGTTTTCAAAATCGTCCTTACTTCGACTTACTTACGACTTTATTACGCAAATTACGCCTCAACTCCCTTAAGCCGTAGTAAAATATAGTTACATGTATTTGGTACAGGAAAACTCTCGGATACCACCGACAAAGTAGATATCAACTGCTTTAAAGTATTATCTTTCATCATCTAAAGTTTTATCTTCTTGATAAGAGCATGCTCGGAACCGTGTTAAACTGCATGCACGAATATATTGAAACACACACCAACTCCTTGATATATAAATATATAACACTTTAATTAATACTTACAAACATAGATCAACACTTTTCAGGGTCTAGGAACTTTAGTCGATAAGTTTTTTATGTCGCTAATTTATACAGTATTCACTTATTATATATGGAGATTTTGTCAAAGACCACCGAAATATTTATAAACATCAGAGCTTAAGAGAATTTTTCAAACATCCGGGACTCCAGTTTAAACCTCGTATTAAGCATCTGTCACATCGTCGTATCTTTAAACAGAAGTCAATTCAAATTCGAGTGATCTGTTCTTCCAGAACAGTCTGGAGGTCGGTTCTGTTCTGTGAATACAATACAAGACAGAGTAGATGGATGTCTTGTTCTATTCTATTCTGTTAATATAGTACAGACGAGTTGAATGGTTCTGTTCTGTTAATACATTACAGATTAGATGGGTGGTTCTGTTCTGTTTATATAATACAGGGTTGATGGGTGGTTCTGTTCTGTTAATATAATACAGGGTTGATGGGTGGTTCTGTTCTGTTAATATAATACAGGGAAGATGGGTGGTTCTGTTATGTTAATATAATACAGAGTAGATGGGTGGTTCTGTTCTGTTCTGTTTATATAATACAGGGAAGATGGGTGGTTCTGTTATGTTAATATAATACAGAGTAGATGGTGGTTCTGTTCTGTTCTGTTTATATAATACAGGGAAGATGGGTGGTTCTGTTATGTTAATATAATACAGAGTAGATGGGTGGTTCTGTTCTGTCCTGTTTATATAATACAGGGAAGATGGGTGGTTCTGTTATGTTAATATAATACAGAGTGCATGGGTGGTTATGTTCTGTACTGTTTAAATAATACAGGGAAGATGGGTGGTTCTGTTATGTTAATATAATACAGAGTGCATGGGTGGTTATGTTCTGTACTGTTTAAATAATACAGGGAAGATGGGTGGTTCTGTTATGTTAATATAACACAGAGTGCATGGGTGGTTATGTTCTGTTAATGTAATACAGAGTGCATGGGTGGTTCTGTTCTGTTAATGTAATACAGAGTAGATGAGTGGTTCTGTTCTGTTAATGTAATACAGAGTGCATGAGTGGTTCTGTTCTGTTAATGTAATACAGAGTGCATGGGTGGTTCTGTTCTGTACTGTTTATATAATACAGGGAAGATGAGTGGTTCTGTTCTGTTAATGTAATACAGAGTGCATGAGTGGTTCTGTTCTGTTAATGTAATACAGAGTGCATTGGTGGTTCTGTTCTGTTAATGTAATACAGAGTGCATGGGTGGTTCTGTTCTGTACTGTTTATATAATACAGGGAAGATGAGTGGTTCTGTTCTGTTAATGTAATACAGAGTGCATGAGTGGTTCTGTTCTGTTAATGTAATACAGAGTGCATGGGTGGTTCTGTTCTGTTAATGTAATACAGAGTGCATGGGTGGTTCTGTTCTGTACTGTTTATATAATACAGGGAAGATGAGTGGTTCTGTTATGTTAATGTAATACAGAGTGCATGAGTGGTTCTGTTCTGTTAATGTAATACAGAGTGCATTGGTGGTTCTGTTCTGTTAATGTAATACAGAGTGCATGGGTGGTTCTGTTCTGTTATTGTTATACAGAGTGCATGGGTGGTTCTGTTCTGTACTGTTTATATAATACAGGGAAGATGAGTGGTTCTGTTCTGTTAATGTAATACAGAGTGCATGAGTGGTTCTGTTCTGTTAATGTAATACAGAGTGCATGGGTGGTTCTGTTCTGTTAATGTAATACAGAGTGCATGGGTGGTTCTGTTCTGTACTGTTTATATAAGACAGGGAAGATGAGTGGTTCTGTTATGTTAATATAATACAGAGTGCATGGGTGGTTCTGTTCTGTACTGTTTATATAATACAGGGAAGATGAGTGGTTCTGTTATGTTAATATAATACAGAGTAGATGGGTGGTTCTGTTCTGTTAATGTAATACAGAGTGCATGGGTGGTTCTGTTCTGTTAATACATTACAGATTAGATGGGTGGTTCTGTTCTGTACTGTTTAAATAATACAGGGAAGATGGGTGGTTCTGTTATGTTAATATAATACAGAGTGCATGGGTGGTTATGTTCTGTTAATGTAATACAGAGTGCATGAGTGGTTCTGTTCTGTTAATGTAATACAGAGTGCATGGGTGGTTCTGTTCTGTTAATATAATACAGAGTGCATGGGTGGTTCTGTTCTGTTAATATAATACAGAGTGCATGGGTGGTTCTGTTCTGTACTGTTTATATAATACAGGGAAGATGAGTGGTTCTGTTATGTTAATATAATACAGAGTGCATGGGTGGTTCTGTTCTGTTGATATAATACAGAGTGCATGGGTGGTTCTGTTCTGTACTGTTTATATAATACAAGGAAGATGAGTGGTTCTGTTCTGTTAATATAATACAGAGTGCATGGGTGGTTCTGTTCTGTTAATGTAATACATAGTAGATGAGTGGTTCTGTTCTGTTCTGTTTATATACTACAGAGAGGATGGGTGGTTCTGTTAATACAATACAGGGAAGATGGGTGGTTCTGTTCTGTTGTATTCTGTAAATATATACTGGGAAGATGGGTGGTTTCTGTTCTGTTCTTATAAAACAGGGTTGATGGGTGGTTCTGTTCTGTTAATATAATACAGGGAAGATGGGTGGTTCTGTTCTGCTCATATAATACAGGGAAGATGGGTGGTTCTGTTAATATAATACAGGGAAGATGGGTGGTTCTGTAAATATAATACAGGGAAGATGGGTGGTTCTGTTTTGTTAATATAATAAAGGGAAGATGGGTGGTTCTGTTCTGTTAATATAATACAGGGAAGATGGGTGGTTCTGTTCTGTTAATATAATACAGGGAAGATGGGTGGTTCTGTTAATATAATACAGGGAAGATGGGTTGTTCTGTAAATATAATACAGGGAAGATGGGTGGTTCTGTTTTGTTAATATAATAAAGGGAAGATGGGTGGTTCTGTTTTGTTAATATAATACAGGGTTGATGGGTGGTTCTGTTCTGTTCATATAATACAGGGAAGATGGGTAGTTCTTTTCTGTTAATATAATACAGGGAAGATGGGTGGTTCTGTTCTGTTAATATAATACAGGGTTGATGGGTGGTTCTGTTCTACTCATATAATACAGGGAAGATGGGTGGTTCTGTTAATATAATACAGGGAATATGGGTAGTTCTGTTCTGTTCATATAATACAGGGAAGATGGGTGGTTCTGATCTGCTCATATAATACAGGGAAGATGGGTGGTTCTGTTCTGTTAATATAATACAGGGTAGATGGGTGGTTCTGTTCTGTTAATATAATACAGGGTTGATGGGTGGTTCTGTTCTGCTCATATAATAAAGGGAAGATGGGTGGTTCTGTTAATATAATACAGGGAAGATGGGTGGTTCTGTAAATATAATACAGGGAAGATGGGTGGGTCTGTTAATATAATACTTGGAAGATGGGTGGTTCTGTTCTGTTAATATAATACAGGGAAGATGGGTGGTTCTGTTTTGTTAATATAATACAGGGAAGATGGGTGGTTCTGTTAATATAATACAGGGAAGATGGGTGGTTCTGTTAATATAATACAGCGAAGAGGTGTGGTTCTGTTCTGTTCTGTTCTGTTAATATTATACAGGATAGATGAGTGGTTCTATTCTGTTCTGTTAATATATTACAGGGAAGATGGGTGGTTCTGTTTTGTTAATATAATACAGGGAAGATAGGTGGTTCTGTTCTGCTCACATCATACAAGGAAGATGGGTGGTTCTGTTAATATAATACAGGGAAGATGGGTGGTTCTGTTCTGTTAATATAATACAGGGAAGATGGGTGGTTCTGTTAATACAATACAGGGAAGATGGGTGGTTCTGTTAATATAATACAGGGAAGATGGGTGGTTCTGTTCTGTTAATATAATACAGGGAAGATAGGTGGTTCTGTTAATATAATACAGGGAAGATGGGTGGTTCTGTTCTGTTCATATAATACAGGGAAGATGGGTGGTTCTGTTCTGTTTATATAATACAGGGAAGATGGGTGGTTCTGTTCTGTTTATATAATACAGGGTTGATGGGTGGTTCTGTTCTGTTTATATAATACAGGGAAGATGGATGGTTCTGTTCTGTTTATATAATACAGGGAAGATGGGTGGTTCTGTTCTGTTTATATAATACAGAGTAGATGGGTGGTTCTGTTCTATTAATATAATACAGGGTTGATGGGTGGTTCTGTTCTGTTCTGTTATTACAATACAGAGAAGATGGGTGGTTCTGTTCTGTTCTATTAATATAATACAGGGTTGATGGGTGGTTCTGTTCTGTTCTGCTCATATAATACAGAGTAGATGGGTGGTTCTGTTCTGCTCATATAATACAGAGTAGATGGGTGGTTCTGTTCTGCTCATATAATACAGAGTAGATGGGTGGTTCTGTTCTATTAATATAATACAGGGTAGATGGGTGGTTCTGTTCTATTAATATAATACAGGGTTGATGGGTGGTTCTGTTCTGTTAATATAATACAGAGTAGATGGGTGGTTCTGTTCTGTTAATATAATACAGAGTAGATGGGTGGTTCTGTTCTA
The DNA here is from genome assembly GCA_007844125.1 of Sinonovacula constricta. Lineage (NCBI taxonomy): Eukaryota > Metazoa > Mollusca > Bivalvia > Cardiida > Solecurtidae > Sinonovacula > Sinonovacula constricta. The sequence continues at coordinate 68,698,920 of CM017555.1, forward strand.
TTAATATAATACAGGGTAGATGGGTGGTTCTGTTCTGTTCTGTTAACATAATACAGAGTAGATGGGTGGTTCTGTTCTATTAATATAATACAAAGTAGATGGACGGTTCTTTTCTGTTCTGTTAACATAATACAGGGTAGATGGGTGGTTCTTTTCTGTTCTATTAATATAATACAGAGTAGATGGGTGGTTCTGTTCTGTTCTATTAATATAATACAGAGTAGATGGGTGGTTCTGTTCTGTTCTGTTAACATAATACAGAGTAGATGGGTGGTTCTGTTCTGTTCTGTTAACATAATACAGAGTAGATGGGTGGTTCTGTTCTATTAATATAATACAGAGTAGATGGGTGGTTCTGTTCTGTTCTATTAATATAATACAGGGTAGATGGGTGGTTCTGTTCTATTAATATAATACAGAGTAGATGGGTGGTTCTGTTCTGTTCTATTAATATAATACAGGGTAGATGGGTGGTTCTGTTCTATTCTATTAATATAATAGAGGGTAGATGGGTGGTTCTGTTCTATTAATATAATACAGGGTAGATGGGTGGTTCTGTTCTGTTCTGTTAACATAATACAGAGTAGATGGGTGGTTCTGTTCTATTAATATAATACAGAGTAGATGGGTGGTTCTGTTCTGTTCTATTAATATAATACAGGGTAGATGGGTGGTTCTGTTCTATTCTATTAATATAATACAGGGTAGATGGGTGGTTCTGTTCTATTAATATAATACAGGGTGGATGGGTGGTTCTGTTCTGTTCTGTTAACATAATACAGGGTAGATGGGTGGTTCTGTTCTGTTCTATTAATATAATAGAGGGTAGATGGGTGGTTCTGTTCTATTAATATAATACAAAGTAGATGGACAGTTCTGTTCTGTTCTGTTGATATAATACAGGGTAGATGGGTGGTTCTGTTCTATTAATATAATACAGAGTAGATGGGTGGTTCTGTTCTGTTCTATTAATATAATACAGGGTAGATGGGTGGTTCTGTTCTATTCTATTAATATAATAGAGGGTAGATGGGTGGTTCTGTTCTATTAATATAATACAAAGTAGATGGACAGTTCTGTTCTGTTCTGTTGATATAATACAGGGTAGATGGGTGGTTCTGTTCTGTTAATATAATACAGGGTAGATGGGTGGTTCTGTTCTGTTCTATTAACATAATACAGGGTAGATGGGTGGTTCTGTTCTGTTGATATAATACAGGGTAGATGGGTGGTTCTGTTCTGTTGATATAATACAGGGTATATGGGTGGATCTGTTAATATAATACAGGGAAGATGGGTGGTTCTGTTCTGTTCATATAATACAGGGAAGATGGGTGGTTCTGTTAATATAATACAGGGAAGATAGGTGGTTCTTTTCTGTTAATATAATACAGGGAAGATGGGTGGTTCTGTTCTGTTCATATAATACAGGGAAGATGGGTGGTTCTGTTAATATAATACAGAGTAGATGGGTGGTTCTGTTCTGTTCATATAATACAGGGAAGATGGGTGGTTCTGTTATGTTCATAAAATACAGGGAAGATGGGTTGTTCTGTTATGTTCTGTTCATATAATACAGGGAAGATGGGTGGTTCTGTTCTGTTGATATAATACAGGGAAGATGGGTGGTTCTGTTCTGTTGATATAATACAGGGAAGATGGGTGGTTCTGTTCTGTTAATATAATACAGGGAAGATGGGTGGTTCTGTTCTGTTCATATAATACAGGGAAGATGGGTGGTTCTGTTCTGTTCATATAATACAGGGAAGATGGGTGGTTCTGTTCTGTTCATATAATACAGAGTAGATGGGTGGTTCTGTTCTGTTTATATAATACAGGGTAGATGGGTGGTTCTGTTCTGTTCTGTTAATATAATACAAAGTAGATGGGTGGTTCTGTTCTATTAATATAATACAGGGAAGATGAGTGGTTCTGTTCTGTTCTATTAATATAATACAGAGTAGATGGGTGGTTTTGTTCTGTTCACATAATACAGGGTAGATGGGTGGTTCTGTTCTGTTCTGTTAACATAATACAGAGTAGATGGGTGGTTCTGTTCTGTTGATATAATACAGGGTAGATGGGTGGTTCTGTTCTATCAATATAATACAGAGTAGATGGGTGGTTCTGTTCTGTTCTGTTGATATAATACAGGGTAGATGGGTGGTTCTGTTCTATTAATATAATACAGAGTAGATGGGTGGTTCTGTTCTGTTCTGTTAATATAATACAGGGTAGATGGGTGGTTCTGTTCTATTAATATAATACAGGGTAGATGGGTGGTTCTGTTCTATTAATATAATACAGGGTAGATGGGTGGTTCTGTTCTATTAATACAATACAGGGTAGATGGGTGGTTCTGTTCTATTAACATAATACAGGGTAGATGGGTGGTTCTGTTCTGTTCTGTTAATATAATACAGGGTAGATGGGTGGTTCTGTTCTGTTGATATAATACAGGGTAGATGGGTGGTTCTGTTCTATTAACATAATACAGGGTAGATGGGTGGTTCTGTTCTGTTCTGTTAATATGATACAGGGTAGATGGGTGGTTCTGTTCTGTTCATTGAATACAGGGGACATGGGTGGCTTTATTATGTTGTATTCTGTTAATATAATACAGAGTAGATGGGTGGCTCTATTGTATTGTTGTTGTTGTTAATTTATTACAGATAATAATATGATTGGCTGTTCTTTTCTGTTATCATAATACAGAGTTAGATGGTTCTGTTCTGTGTTTTATGCTAATATAATACAAAGTATTGATCAAAGACTCAACATTTTTTAATTAAAATTTACACAAGCTAAAAGTATTGATAAAGTCAAGTGGTAGTGCCACGTTATAAGATAATAATAATCTGTAATACAGTTTGCTTGGAAACAAAATATATACTAATACTTTTATTTTCCGTCTCTCTATGCCGTTACTATGGCAAATCCATGATGAATACATGCTACTATCTTTTCATACAACCCTAAAACATAATCTAATGGTACTGACTTGAGGTTTTTCAGGTATGTGTTTTTCATTGTATTTTTAAGGATCACTGATACCACAACCAGTAGACATAAAGCCCATGGCACATTACTGATCTAGCTTTGTTAGTTTTTCGGCTTACGTTTGATAAGCTCTGGCACTTCACCACATCATAAAAATCAAACATCAATTAATTCAAGGCTTAAATGAAAACGTGGGTTTACAATGTTTAAATCAGCCGTGAACATCTATAGGCTTATCAAAAACTATAGTTTTAAATACGTTCCACGTGTGTGATTGTCTTAAGGCTGTTAGAAATTGGCACTGTGACTATTCTTTTTTTCGAAGTTGTAAAACTGTTTAGCTGTTAGTCAAATTAAAGATATGGTAGAGTATTTCCTGATTATTTAAATAAAAAATAGACGAGTAGTTTTAAAAGGGTACTGTCTTCATTTTAAGGTATATTGTTTAAATGCCGTCATACATGCATACAACTTAAATGAAACATAAAAAATGTAAGACATAAAAACAAAATTATAAAAAAAGAAAGAAATAGTTAAGCTGAAAATTGAAACAGATTATGTTGTTTTTCTGTATTGTGCATTTGAAGTCTTTAGATAACTGGACTGTTTTAAATTATTACAACATAAACATAGGACTTTGTCTTATACATTCTTTTTGGCAACACACAAACAAAAGACGATTGCTGATATTGCAGAAATTAACTTTAATTGCCAATGGTTTATTCTATGACTCATTTTGTATCAGCGTCTTTAAAAACAATTAAATACACATCTATCGTTCGACGTTGTCCTACTTTGGCAGCTGAAAACGAGCAATTGAAACAAACAACTTTAGAATTTGCAGTTGTTGGTGATCAGTGTATCATGTTACATGTCTTCATAATCGTTTACTATTTAACATAAAGTAATTTTGTTGTAAATAATTTTGTCATTATTTTTACTGTTATTATCAACATAATTACTACTACTACTACAACTACTACTATTACTACTACTACTACTACTAATTGTACTTCTACTACTACTACTACTACTACTACTGCAACTACTTCTACTATTATTATATTTTACTTCTACTACTACTACTACTACTACTACTGTTGTCATTATTATTATTATTGCTATTATTATTATCATTATTTTGTTGATGATAATATTATGATAAGGAGGAGGCGATTGATTTTGTAGTCATAATTCGGGAATGATGAAAGTGAGGAGGGAACGTGGTTAAGTTAATTGTTATGTTGTTTTTTTTTTGGAAATTTGAAGATTGTTATGTTTTATCTATTTATGTTGTTTAAAGTGCTGTTGTGATATATTGTTTCATTGTTACCAAAAATGGCTACCATCTCAACGAATTGTTCTAACGGGAATACTTTTATTCTATCGTACTTCGTAAAATACCAATTTATAGATATGACAATAAAATTTGACAATTGGCTGATAGGGATGTTCAAACTGATTTGTGTTGGTTAACGAGAACTTCTAAAAATAAATATCGTGAAATAATTTTGATAAAAACTCAAATATCCACAATAAAGGCAGACAATCGTATGTGTCGTCTATTTTCTTTCTTTCGCCCAGTCGAAGCATTAGAATGGTGTATATTAATGCTATGTTGTATAAGAAACCAAATATCTATTACAAACATTCATTAACACTAGTTTTCAATATTGCAGTAAGCATAAACTTGACATAAAATATGTTCTTTTTGACTGCAGTAGAGTGTTCTTATTGTATTCTTCTTGCAATAGTTTAATACAAGAAAACCTGACCCCTCGACCGCACCTTCTCGGCAACCATTTGCTCTATAGTTCAGTTCAAAGCCGCCCGCGCAAATTCTTTCACGTAGTAAACGACCCCACTGAAAGAACCCTGTTGCATTAAGAGAACTTATGTCTTAACAGACCACTTGAGTCCTGTCCCGTGAGTGGTCTTTTAATACAGGTTTGACTGTCTAGATATGACAATAAAAATTTTGTACATTTTTTTGTTCTGTTAGTTAATGTACAAGAGGCTTGATAAAATACATATACACGTAAACGGAATTAGTTCAAAACCGATTTTTATGTACCAAAACAAAATATTGCAAAATCTGAACGAGTGTTGACATAATAGAAACTTTCAGGTAAACGTTCCTACTTTACTAACATAAATAACCTGAAGTGCGATCGGCGTCCGATATGTGCTAAACAGCCGACAATGACGTGAGGTATAAGGCCAGTTCCCGCATAAAGTGGCTGTTTATTAGCTGAAAATCGTCGATTGTTCGCGCCATTAATTTTGCCTCTTTGTGAACATTCGAGACAAATATGCCTACACGTAAATACAGCCTGTAATATATTATTGCCAAGTTATTACAGGCGTCCGAAATATTAACTTTTTGAATTCTGGTAAAAACATGTTGGCAAAACAGGGTGGCATAAAGCTGTTTTTTAGTATTTACTGGGCATGTGGTCAGAACTGGTTTAAACCGGTCAATATTTTTCACTGCTGATCATTACTGGTCAGCAGAGGTCAGATGACATAATATGTTATACATGGTAAAAACATGTCTATTACATGGCTAAGTTAAGTTAAACTATTGAATGATAAAATAATTGGTTCGTTTATTCAAATTATGTACAGAAAATGAAAAATAATTTAAATATAAATTGAAGATGGTTTCCGACCGACAGTTGGGTTATATCAAAAGCTGGTAAAAATATCTCACTACTGCTTTGTCGAATTCGGACATATTTTCTATATAAACTCATACTTTAGTCTACGTAAAGACGGTTTTGAACACTTATTATATTGTAAGAAGTACTAATAAAAAAACAACAACACTGTAGATGTTCATTCTTTTAAAGTCTATAAAAGAAACACGATAATGGTCTCTCCTAAAAATATATCGACGTCGGAGAGAATTCCCAAGAAGTCGATATACTGATCTCAAAAGTAAGTTGTCACATGGTTGTCTTAGACTGAAATAGCCAAATCTGCAGAGTGACTCAGATAGGAAATGACTGTTTGCAATGACGAGTGGGGATTTATGATTGATTGTTCATACATATCTAGTGCATCAGTAAACAGCATTTTGCAGGACCTTTTCAGGTAACACTGACTTATTTACAGTATGCTCGGCCCTTACAGTAACGATTCGTGTATTGCACCTCTGATTTGAGCTGAAAACTTGCGTTTTACTGTAGATTCAAACGTGTCTCTTCAATGCGTCGATCAATATAAGCCATTTTAATCTTATGAGTATGCCATTGCTAATTGACAACCTTACTAGCTACTACACAGTGTTGTAAGACAGAAGCGAATCTCGAGGCCGTCATACTATTACATTGAAGACACTTTATAGGAACATAGGTTACCTTGCGATTCGGTTACCGACATTTTTTATGGTTACACAATTTCAGTAGGAAAATGTTTTAGTTAATTTAATTTTATTTAGTCCCGTTTCTAACGTACACATTATAAAAGTTTATGAGATCGTGCTTTTATTTCCACATAAAACGCTGATATAGCCGTGTAGCCGTGTAGTTAAAAGGGCAAACGCCTCTAAATGGTTAGCCGCCAGTTAAGTCGTTCTATAGTCTATAGTAAATCGCTTAACCTTTGAAAGAAATTGCAACATGACCCACTTACTGATTACTCCTATAATCATACCCCTATATTTTGCACAGGCAAAAATGCTATTTGCTATGAATCGTAAAGATCCCCGAAATAAGTCAACTTTTGCAACATGTAAGAAAGTTCTACTTCATTGAAAAAAAACAACTTACCGTTAATTTGCCAGTCGGTAACCCCCAAATTACGACGAAATATGTACTTCCGGTGCGCATAAGTGTTCAAGAGTTTTGCTTTATTTTAATTCTACATGGTTTCAGCTTCAATTTGACAGCAAAATACTAGGATTAACATCAAAATAGGACATTGGATGCCAAAGCATGGCAACACTGTTATTACAGAGGTAAAGTCCAGTGTCACCGAATATACCTTTGGTTGAAACAAAGTGTGACCAACCCTAAAAGTTTCACAAAACTACATATTTAAAGTGTTGACATGTGTGAGCTTTTATGCAGAAATGTTGTGTTTTGTACGTTGTGTATTTCTTTTTTAAGATTGAAATTTAATCTTCTTTTGTACCAATGAATAACAGAAGACAACTATGTCAAGAATGCCTTTAAATAGGTCACTGTGCATGGTGTCCAATTTTGCCGACAATTACCGAAAAAAAGTGAAAGTAAAACTGTTCTCGTTTAGGGCTGGTACTTTTCCTCATAAAGAGTCAAGCGTAATTGTTTTGAGACCTAACCTGTGCTTGAGCCTGGAGTGGGACCTCCTGTGGCATATAAGCTATTTGGCCAAGAGTGGGACCTCCTTTAGCATATAAAGTGTTTGACATAGAGTGGGACGTCCAGTAGCATATATGGTGTTTGGCTTAGAGTGGGACCTCCTGTAGCATATAAGGTGTTTGGCCTAGAGTGGGACCTTCTGTAGCATATAAGGTGTTTGACCTAGAGTGGGACCTTCTGTAGCTTATAAGGTGTTTGACCTAGAGTGGGACCTCCTGAGGAATATAAAGTATTTGGCCTAGAGTTGGACCTCCTGTGGAATAGATGTTTGACATAGAGTGGGACGTCCTATAGGATATAAGGTGTTTGACCTAAAGTGGGAGCTCCTGTAGCATATAAATGTGTTTGACCTAGAGTGGGACCTCCTTTGGCATATAAAGTGTTTGACCTAGAGTGGGACCCCCTGTAGCATATTAGGTGTTTGGCCTACAGTAGAACCTCCTGGGGAATACGAAGCGTTTGACTAAGAGTCGGACCTACAGAGGAATATGAAGTGTTTGACTTAGAGTGGACCTCCTCTGGCATATAAGGTGTTTGACCTAGATGGGACCTCCTTTGGCATACATGTATAAAGTGTTTGACCTAGAGTGGGACCTGCTGTGGCATATAAAGTGTTTGACATAGAGTGGGACGTCCAGTAGCATATATGGTGTTTGGCTTAGAGTGGGACCTCCTGTAGCATATAAGGTGTTTGACCTAGAGTGGGACCTGCTGTAGCATATAAGGTGTTTGACCTAGATGGGACCTCCTTTGGCATATATATAAAGTGTTTGACCTAGAGTGGGACCTGCTGTGGCATATAAGGTATTTGGCCTAGAGTGGGACCTCCTGTAGCATATAAAGTGTTTGACCTAGAGTGGAACCTCCTGTAATATATAAGGTGTTTGGCCTAGTGTGGGACCTCCTGTAGCATATAAGGTGTTTGGCCTAGAGTTGGACCTCCTGTGGCATATAAGGTGTTTGACCTAGAGTGGGACCTCCTGCGGCATAAAAGATGTTTGGCCTAGAGTGGGACCTCCTGTAGCATATAATGTGTTTGACCTAGAATGGAATCTCCTGTAGCATATAAGGTGTTTGGCCTAAAGTGGGACCTCCTGTGGCATATAAGGTGTTTGGCCTAGAGTGGGACCTCCTGTAGCATATAAAGTGTTTGGCCTAGAGTGGGACCTCCTGCGGCATATAAGATGTTTGGCCTAGAGTGGGACCTCCTGTGGCATATAAGGTGTTTGACCTAGAGTAGGACTTCCTGTGGAATAGGTGTTTGACCTAGAGTAGGACCTTCTGTAGCATATAAGGTGTTTGACCTAGATGGGACCTCCTTTAGTATATAAAGTGTTTGACCTAGAGTGGGACCTCCTGTGGCATATAAGGTGTTTGACCTAGAGTGGGACCGTTGTTGCATATAAGGTGTTTGGCCTAGAGTGGAACCACCTGTGGCATATAAGGTGTTTGACCTAGAGTGGGACCTCCTGAGGAATATAAAGTATTTGGCCTAGAGTTGGACCTCCTGTGGAATAGATGTTTGACATAGAGTGGGACGTCCTATAGGATATAAGGTGTTTGACCTAAAGTGGGAGCTCCTGTAGCATATAAATGTGTTTGACCTAGAGTGGGACCTCCTTTGGCATATAAAGTGTTTGACCTAGAGTGGGACCTCCTGTAGCATATTAGGTGTTTGGCCTACAGTAGAACCTCCTGGGGAATACGAAGCGTTTAAATAAGAGTCGGACCTACAGAGGAATATGAAGTGTTTGACTTAGAGTGGACCTCCTCTGGCATATAAGGTGTTTGACCTAGATGGGACCTCCTTTGGCATACATGTATAAAGTGTTTGACCTAGAGTGGGACCTGCTGTGGCATATAAAGTGTTTGACATAGAGTGGGACGTCCAGTAGCATATATGGTGTTTGGCTTAGAGTGGGACCTCCTGTAGCATATAAGGTGTTTGACCTAGATGGGACCTCCTTTGGCATATATATAAAGTGTTTGACCTAGAGTGGGACCTGCTGTGGCATATAAGGTATTTGGCCTAGAGTGGGACCTCCTGTAGCATATAAAGTGTTTGACCTAGAGTGGAACCTCCTGTAGTATATAAGGTGTTTGGCCTAGTGTGGGACCTCCTGTAGCATATAAGGTGTTTGGCCTAGAGTTGGACCTCCTGTGGCATATAAGGTGTTTGACCTAGAGTGGGACCTCCTGCGGCATAAAAGATGTTTGGCCTAGAGTGGGACCTCCTGTAGCATATAATGTGTTTGACCTAGAATGGAATCTCCTGTAGCATATAAGGTGTTTGGCCTAGAGTGGGACCTCCTGTGGCATATAAGGTGTTTGGCCTAGAGTGGGACCTCCTGTAGCATATAAAGTGTTTGGCCTAGAGTGGGACCTCCTGCGGCATATAAGATGTTTGGCCTAGAGTGGGACCTCCTGTGGCATATAAGGTGTTTGACCTAGAGTAGGACTTCCTGTGGAATAGGTGTTTGACCTAGAGTAGGACCTTCTGTAGCATATAAGGTGTTTGACCTAGATGGGACCTCCTTTAGTATATAAAGTGTTTGACCTAGAGTGGGACCTCCTGTGGCATATAAGGTGTTTGACCTAGAGTGGGACCGTTGTTGCATATAAGGTATTTGGCCTAGAGTGGAACCTCCTGGGGAATACGAAGCGTTTGACTAGGAGTCTGACCTACTGAGGAATATGAAGTGTTTGGCCAAGAGTGCGACGTCCTATAGCATATATGGTGTTTGACCTAGAGTGGAACCTCCTGTTGCATATAAGGTGTTTGGCCTAAAGTAAAACCTCCTGTAGTATATAAGGTGTTTGACCTAGAGTGGAACCTCCTGTAGCATATAAGGTGTTTGACCTAGAGTGGAACCTCCTGTAGCATATAAGGTGTTTGGCCTAGAGTGGAACCACCTGTGGCATATAAGGTGTTTGACCTAGAGTGGGACCTCCTGAGGAATATAAAGTATTTGGCCTAGAGTTGGACCTCCTGTGGAATAGATGTTTGACATAGAGTGGGACGTCCTATAGGATATAAGGTGTTTGACCTAAAGTGGGAGCTCCTGTAGCATATAAATGTGTTTGACCTAGAGTGGGACCTCCTTTGGCATATAAAGTGTTTGACCTAGAGTGGGACCTCCTGTAGCATATTAGGTGTTTGGCCTACAGTAGAACCTCCTGGGGAATACGAAGCGTTTAAATAAGAGTCGGACCTACAGAGGAATATGAAGTGTTTGACTTAGAGTGGACCTCCTCTGGCATATAAGGTGTTTGACCTAGATGGGACCTCCTTTGGCATACATGTATAAATTGTTTGACCTAGAGTGGGACCTGCTGTGGCATATAAAGTGTTTGACATAGAGTGGGACGTCCAGTAGCATATATGGTGTTTGGCTTAGAGTGGGACCTCCTGTAGCATATAAGGTGTTTGACCTAGATGGGACCTCCTTTGGCATATATATAAAGTGTTTGACCTAGAGTGGGACCTGCTGTGGCATATAAGGTATTTGGCCTAGAGTGGGACCTCCTGAAGCATATAAAGTGTTTGACCTAGAGTGGAACCTCCTGTAGTATATAAGGTGTTTGGCCTAGTGTGGGACCTCCTGTAGCATATAAGGTGTTTGGCCTAGAGTTGGACCTCCTGTGGCATATAAGGTGTTTGACCTAGAGTGGGACCTCCTGTGGCATAAAAGATGTTTGGCCTAGAGTGGGACCTCCTGTAGCATATAATGTGTTTGACCTAGAATGGAATCTCCTGTAGCATATAAGGTGTTTGGCCTAGAGTGGGACCTCCTGTGGCATATAAGGTGTTTGGCCTAGAGTGGGACCTCCTGTAGCATATAAAGTGTTTGGCCTAGAGTGGGACCTCCTGCGGCATATAAGATGTTTGGCCTAGAGTGGGACCTCCTGTGGCATATAAGGTGTTTGACCTAGAGTAGGACTTCCTGTGGAATAGGTGTTTGACCTAGAGTAGGACCTTCTGTAGCATATAAGGTGTTTGACCTAGATGGGACCTCCTTTAGTATATAAAGTGTTTGACCTAGAGTGGGACCTCCTGTGGCATATAAGGTGTTTGACCTAGAGTGGGACCGTTGTTGCATATAAGGTATTTGGCCTAGAGTGGAACCTCCTGGGGAATACGAAGCGTTTGACTAGGAGTCTGACCTACTGAGGAATATGAAGTGTTTGGCCAAGAGTGCGACGTCCTATAGCATATATGGTGTTTGACCTAGAGTGGAACCTCCTGTTGCATATAAGGTGTTTGGCCTAAAGTAAAACCTCCTGTAGTATATAAGGTGTTTGACCTAGAGTGGAACCTCCTGTAGCATATAAGGTGTTTGACCTAGAGTGGAACCTCCTGTAGCATATAAGGTGTTTGGCCTAGAGTGGAACCACCTGTGGCATATAAGGTGTTTGACCTAGAGTGGGACCTCCTGAGGAATATAAAGTATTTGGCCTAGAGTTGGACCTCCTGTGGAATAGATGTTTGACATAGAGTGGGACGTCCTATAGGATATAAGGTGTTTGACCTAAAGTGGGAGCTCCTGTAGCATATAAATGTGTTTGACCTAGAGTGGGACCTCCTTTGGCATATAAAGTGTTTGACCTAGAGTGGGACCTCCTGTAGCATATTAGGTGTTTGGCCTACAGTAGAACCTCCTGGGGAATACGAAGCGTTTAAATAAGAGTCGGACCTACAGAGGAATATGAAGTGTTTGACTTAGAGTGGACCTCCTCTGGCATATAAGGTGTTTGACCTAGATGGGACCTCCTTTGGCATACATGTATAAATTGTTTGACCTAGAGTGGGACCTGCTGTGGCATATAAAGTGTTTGACATAGAGTGGGACGTCCAGTAGCATATATGGTGTTTGGCTTAGAGTGGGACCTCCTGTAGCATATAAGGTGTTTGACCTAGATGGGACCTCCTTTGGCATATATATAAAGTGTTTGACCTAGAGTGGGACCTGCTGTGGCATATAAGGTATTTGGCCTAGAGTGGGACCTCCTGTAGCATATAAAGTGTTTGACCTAGAGTGGAACCTCCTGTAGTATATAAGGTGTTTGGCCTAGTGTGGGACCTCCTGTAGCATATAAGGTGTTTGGCCTAGAGTTGGACCTCCTGTGGCATATAAGGTGTTTGACCTAGAGTGGGACCTCCTGTGGCATAAAAGATGTTTGGCCTAGAGTGGGACCTCCTGTAGCATATAATGTGTTTGACCTAGAATGGAATCTCCTGTAGCATATAAGGTGTTTGGCCTAGAGTGGGACCTCCTGTGGCATATAAGGTGTTTGGCCTAGAGTGGGACCTCCTGTAGCATATAAAGTGTTTGGCCTAGAGTGGGACCTCCTGCGGCATATAAGATGTTTGGCCTAGAGTGGGACCTCCTGTGGCATATAAGGTGTTTGACCTAGAGTAGGACTTCCTGTGGAATAGGTGTTTGACCTAGAGTAGGACCTTCTGTAGCATATAAGGTGGTTGACCTAGATGGGACCTCCTTTAGTATATAAAGTGTTTGACCTAGAGTGGGACCTCCTGTGGCATATAAGGTGTTTGACCTAGAGTGGGACCGTTGTTGCATATAAGGTATTTGGCCTAGAGTGGAACCTCCTGGGGAATACGAAGCGTTTGACTAGGAGTCTGACCTACTGAGGAATATGAAGTGTTTGGCCAAGAGTGCGACGTCCTATAGCATATATGGTGTTTGACCTAGAGTGGAACCTCCTGTTGCATATAAGGTGTTTGGCCTAAAGTAAAACCTCCTGTAGTATATAAGGTGTTTGACCTAGAGTGGAACCTCCTGTAGCATATAAGGTGTTTGACCTAGAGTGGAACCTCCTGTAGCATATAAGGTGTTTGGCCTAGAGTGGAACCACCTGTGGCATATAAGGTGTTTGACCTAGAGTGGGACCTCCTGAGGAATATAAAGTATTTGGCCTAGAGTTGGACCTCCTGTGGAATAGATGTTTGACATAGAGTGGGACGTCCTATAGGATATAAGGTGTTTGACCTAAAGTGGGAGCTCCTGTAGCATATAAATGTGTTTGACCTAGAGTGGGACCTCCTTTGGCATATAAAGTGTTTGACCTAGAGTGGGACCTCCTGTAGCATATTAGGTGTTTGGCCTACAGTAGAACCTCCTGGGGAATACGAAGCGTTTGACTAAGAGTCGGACCTACAGAAGAATATGAAGTGTTTGACTTAAAGTGGACCTCCTCTGGCATATAAGGTGTTTGGCCTAGAGTGGAACCTCCTAAGGAATATGAAGCTTCCTTAGAGTGGGACCTCCTGAGGAATATAAAGTGTTTGAGCTATAGTGAGGCCTCCTGAGGAGTATAAGTTGCTTGGCCTAGAGTGAGACCTCTTGGTGAATATAAGGGGTTTGGCCTAGCGTGAGACCTCTTGGGGAATATAAGGTGTTTGGCCTAGAGTGTGATCTCTTGGGGGAATATATGGTGTTTGGCCTAGAGTAAGACCTCTTTGGGAATATAAGGTGTTTGGCTTAGAGTGAGACCTCTTGGGGAATATATGGTGTTTGGCATAGAGTGTGATCTCTTGGGGAATATATGGGGTTTGGCCTAGAGTGAGACCTCTTGGGGAATATAGGGAGTTTGGCCTAGAGTGAGACGTCTTGGGGAATATAAGGTGTTTGGCTTAGAGTGAGACCTCTTGGGGAATATAAGGTGTTTGGCTTAGAGTGAGACCTCTTGGGGAATATAAGGTGTTTGGCCTAGAGTGAGACCTCTTGGGGGAATATAAGGTGTTTGGCCTAGAGTAAGACCTCTTAGAAAATATAAGGTGTTTGGCCTAGAGTAAGACCTCTTGGGGAATATAAGGTGTTTGGCCTAGAGTAAGACCTCTTGGGGGAATATAAGGTGTTTGGCCTAGAGTAAGACCTCTTAGGAAATATAAGGTGTTTGGCCTAGAGTAAGACCTCTTGGGGAATATTAGGTGTTTGGCCTAGAGTAAGACCTCTTAGGAAATATAAGGTGTTTGGCCTAGAGTAAGACCTCTTGGGAAATATAAGGTGTTTGGCCTAGAGTAAGACCTCTTGTGGAATATAAGGTGTTTGGCCTAGAGTAAGACCTATTGGGAAATATAAGGTGTTTGTCCTAGAGTAAGACCTCTTGGGGAATATAAGGTGTTTGGCCTAAAGTAAGACCTCTTAGGAAATATAAGGTGTTTGGCCTAGAGTAAGACCTCTTGGGGAATATAAGGTGTTTTGCCTAGAGTAAGACCTCTTGGGGAATATAAGGTGCTTGGCCTAGAGTAAGACCTCTTAGGAAATATAAGGTGTTTGGCCTAGAGTAAGACCTCTTGGGAAATATAAGGTGTTTGGCCTAGAGTAAGACCTCTTAGGGAATATAAGGCCTAGAGTGAGACCTCTTGGGAAATATAAGAGGTTTGACAAAATACCGACGAGTGTTTTCCATGAAAAAAGACGTGTTTTTCGAGGGATTGTATGCGGTACGAAATTGCATGTAGTATTGAAAATTAATATTGTGCTCAGGCAAATGTTTTAAAAAATCATTAATCAAATCAACAATGGTGCAGCATACGATGATAAAAATAACTTCGAAGGACTGAAATGGCGGTTCTTGTGCATTTTGCACTTCTACATATATCAGAGGGTGTTTATGTTCAAATTTTAGGACGAATGCATTCAGATTTAGCTCCGGCAAACACGTTTTAAAATTAGTGTGTCCACATGCTTTTTCTATGTTTTGACCTAGAGACCTCTTTTTGACCCCACGTGACCCAGCAACAAACTCGTCCAAGATTTCATGCAGACAAACCAATTTAACCAAGTTTGATGAAGACTTACCTGTAAATGTGGCCTCTAAGGTGTCCATAAGCTTTTTCTAAGGTTTGACCTAGTAACCTATTTTTGATCCAACGTGACCCAGTTACAAACTCATCCAAGATTTCATGCAGACAAACATTCTGGCCAAGCTTGGGCTATAAATGTGGACTCTAGTGTTCACTAGTTTTTCCTAAAATTTGACCTAGTGACCTACTCTTTGACCCCATGTGACCTAATAATGAACCCATCCAAGAATTCATGCAAACATTCTGACCAAGTTTGATGAAGATTGGCCTATAAATGTGGCCTCTCGAGTGTTCATAAGATTTTTCTAAGATTTGACCCAGTGACCTACTTTTTGACTCCACGGGACCCAGTTACAAACTCATTAAGATTTCATCCAAACATTCTTACCAAGTTTGGTGAAGATTGGGCTATAAATGTGGTCTCTAGTGTGTTAACTTGTTTTTCCTAAAATTTGACCTAGTGACCTACTTTTTGACCCCAGGTGACCCAATAATGAACTCATCCAAGATGTCATGCAGACAAACATTCTGTCCGAGTTTGATAAAGATTGGTCTATAAATGTGGCCTCTAGTGTGTTCATCTAAGATTTGACCTAGTGACCTACTTTTTGACTCCACGTGATACAGTTACGTGCTCATCCAAGATTTCATGCAGACAAACATTCTGACCAAGTTTGGTGAAGATTGGGCTATAAATGTGGTCTCTAGTGTGCTCACTAATTTTTCCTAAAATTTGACCTAGTGACTTACTTTTTGAACCCAGGTGACCCAGTAATGAACTCATCAAAGATTTCATGCAGACAAACATTCTGACCAAGTTTGATGAAGATTGGATAAAAAAATGTTGTCTCTTGTGTATTCACAAGCTAAAATGTTGACGGACGAAGCGGTCTTGGAAAAGCTCACCTTGAGCATGTTGTGCTCAGGTGAGCTAAAAATAGACACTCTATGGGCAGATGAAGCACTGTTATAACCAGTAAAATTATATTGCAATTCTGGGAGTTATGAGCACAAGACAAATGGCATTTCATGATTTGATGAACTTTTAACAAAAATGACACCTGATGGTGGAGGAAGCACAACACAACACAAATGACATTTAGTGAAATTTTAATAGGAAACAATGCACATGACTTTCAAATTTTGGACATCTTCCAAATACAGTTGCATGCTGGACAGAAATGTATACTTTACAGTTCCCATTTTACAGGAAAAATACTGAAATTGAAAAACAATACCCGACAACTCTTAAATGCCATGTCCCTTCTACAATCATTTTCGAGTGTGGGATGGTTATCTAATTTATATCCAAAGCATTACAAAATAAATAATAAAATGTTAATACCAAAGACTTGTCCTAATATTGTTTAATATTAGAAATAATGTATTAAATATAGATGTATTAAAGTAAAACTTGTGTGTGTGAGTCTAACTTGTTTATCAAGAAGTTTCCTACTGAGAGTATAAACCAAGTCTAACTTGACTATCATGAAGTTTCCTACCGATAGCAAAAACCAAGTCTGAACTTGATTATCATGAAGTTGACTGTCAAAAGCATAAACCAAGTCTGAACTTGATTATCATGCAGTTGACTGTCAATAGCATAAACCAAGTCTGAACTTGATTATCATGCAGTTGACTGTTAATAGCATAAACCAAGTCTGAACTTGATTATCATGCAGTTGACTGTCAAAAGCATAAACCAAGTCTGAACATGATTATCATGAAGTTGACTGTCAATAGCATAAACCAAGTCTGAACTTGATTATCATAGAGTTGACTGCCAATAGCATAAACCAAGTCTGAACATGATTATCATGAAGTTGACTGTCAATAGCATAAACCAAGTCTGAACTTGATTATCATGAAGTTGACTGCCAATAGCATAAACCAAGTCTGAACTTGATTATCAGGAAGTTGACTGCCAATAGCATAAACCAAGTCTGAACTTGATTATCAGGAAGTTAACTGTCAATAGCATAAACCAAGTCTGAACTTGATTATCATGAAGTTAACTGCCAATAGCATAAACCAAGTCTGAACTTGATTATCAGGAAGTTAACTGTCAATAGCATAAACCAAGTCTGAACTTGATTATCATGAAGTTAACTGCCAATAGCATAAACCAAGTCTGAACTTGATTATCATGAAGTTGACTGCCAATAGCATAAACCAAGTCTGAACTTGATTATCAGGAAGTTGACTGCCAATAGCAAAAACCAAGTCTGAACATGATTATCATGAATTTAACTGCCAATAGCATAAACCAAGTCTGAACTTGATTATCATGAAGTTGACTGCCAATAGCATAAACCAAGTCTGAACATGATTATCAGGAAGTTGACTGTCAATAGCATAAACCAAGTCTGAACTTGATTATCATGAAGTTGACTGCCAATAGCATAAACCAAGTCTGAACTTGATTATCATGAAGTTGACTGCCAATAGCATAAACCAAGTCTGAACTTGATTATCAGGAAGTTAACTGTCAATAGCATAAACCAAGTCTGAACTTGATTATCATGAAGTTAACTGCCAATAGCATAAACCAAGTCTGAACTTGATTATCAGGAAGTTAACTGTCAATAGCATAAACCAAGTCTGAACTTGATTATCATGAAGTTAACTGCCAATAGCATAAACCAAGTCTGAACTTGATTATCATGAAGTTGACTGCCAATAGCATAAACCAAGTCTGAACTTGATTATCAGGAAGTTGACTGCCAATAGCAAAAACCAAGTCTGAACATGATTATCATGAAGTTAACTGCCAATAGCATAAACCAAGTCTGAACTTGATTATCATGAAGTTGACTGCCAATAGCATAAACCAAGTCTGAACATGATTATCAGGAAGTTGACTGTCAATAGCATAAACCAAGTCTGAACTTGATTATCAGGAAGTTTCCTATCGATAGCCTAAACCAAGTCTGAACTTGATTATCATGAAGTTGACTGCCAATAGCCTAAACCAAGTCTGAACTTGATTATCATGAAGTTGACTGTCAATAGCATAAACAAAGTCTGAACATGATTATCATGAAGTTGACTGTCAATAGCCTAAACCAAGTCTGAACTTGATTATCATGAAGTTGACTGCCAATAGCATAAACCAAGTCTGAACTTGATTATCAGGAAGTTAACTGTCAATAGCATAAACCAAGCCTAACTTGACTATCATGAAGTTAACTGTCAATAGCATAAACCAAGTCTGAACTTGATTATCATGAAGTTGACTGCCAATAGCAAAAACCAAGTCTGAACTTGATTATCATGAAGTTAACTGCCAATAGCATAAACCAAGTCTGAACTTGATTATCATGAAGTTAACTGCCAATAGCATAAACCAAGTCTGAACTTGATTATCAGGAAGTTAACTGCCAATAGCATAAACCAAGTCTGAACTTGATTATCAGGAAGTTTCCTATCGATAGCCTAAACCAAGTCTGAACTTGATTATCATGAAGTTAACTGCCAATAGCATAAACCAAGTCTGAACTTGATTATCATGAAGTTGACTGCCAATAGCATAAACCAAGTCTGAACTTGATTATCAGGAAGTTAACTGTCAATAGCATAAACCAAGTCTGAACTTGATTATCATGAAGTTAACTGCCAATAGCATAAACCAAGTCTGAACTTGATTATCATGAAGTTAACTGCCAATAGCATAAACCAAGTCTGAACTTGATTATCATGAAGTTGACTGCCAATAGCATAAACCAAGTCTGAACTTGATTATCAGGAAGTTGACTGCCAATAGCAAAAACCAAGTCTGAACATGATTATCATGAAGTTAACTGCCAATAGCAAAAACCAAGTCTGAACTTGATTATCATGAAGTTAACTGCCAATAACATAAACCAAGTCTGAACTTGATTATTGATGAAGCTTACTGCCAATAGCATAAACCAAGTCTGAACTTGATTATCATAAAGTTAACTGCCAATAGCATAAACCAAGTCTGAACTTGATTATCATGAATTTAACTGCCAATAGTATAAACCAAGTCTGAACTTGATTATCATGAAGCTAACTGCCAATAGCCTAAACCAAGTCTGAACTTGATTATCATGAAGTTAACTGCCAATAGCATAAACCAAGTCTGACCTTGATTATCATAAAGTTAACTGCCAATAGCATAAACCAAGTCTGAACTTGATTATCATGAAGTTAACTGCCAATAACATAAACCAAGTCTGAACTTGATTATCATGAAGTTAACTGCCAATAGCATAAACCAAGTCTGAACTTGATTATCAGGAAGTTTCCTACTGATAGCAAAAACCATATTTATCTTTAAAGTTTAAGAGAAATCACATGCTTTTTAGATACAGTTGCCTTTGTAGATAATCTTAAAGTATTAATCCTATTTTATGAATTTCAATCCCTTTCTTTAAAATTTATTTGCTGTTATTTAACTGTTGGCTCAAGTATATTATCATTTTCACTTTTACCTACTTGTTATCTGACAGTTTGCCTATATCTAGTTTATGTAACAATATTTTACCCTGTTCTGCTGCATTAACTTATACTTGTTAAAACTAAAGGATGTTCATAACATTACTTACTTGCTATACAAATTGTAGAGAAATATATGCTTTATATGTCCGTTATTGCCAAATCTAAAAATAAGCACAAAGAGGAATTCATCTTAAAACAGACATCGATGTCAGAGCCAATTATCGGGATGATCATGCAATATGAACTAAAAATAAGTGTCAAGTGGTTTTCTTTGTTTAATATCCATCTGTAAAGCATGGCTTGGGCTGGAAATACAATTTACTAAGGGCCATGTAGGGAACCAATTAAGAGCATTTTGTTGGATCTTTTCAGGTAATAATAATGTATTTGGATTCACCAGAGAAGAATATGGTCCAAACTGTCTTTAACTGCTTAAAACTTGAATGATTTTGTTATGTGTAGTGCAATATCAAGTAACAAGTGCAAGTCTCAACAGTAAACACATAAACAACAAACATAACAATTATGGAAACACATTGAGCAATAAATAACAAAAGGTGTTACATATAACGAACTGTCATGTCATAAAGCCTGACTTTGTTTACATATAAAACTATACAGTGAAGATACCTCTTGTCTTGTTTTTTGACAAGTGGATGAAAATGAAATGTACACACATTTATGAAAACGCCAATTTAAATGTCATAAAACCTGACATTGTTAACATGTAAAACTATAAAGAAAACTCACCGCTCTTCTTGCTTTTTGACAAGTGGACAGAAATGCTATTTACACACAGCTAGGAAAATGCCAACTTTAATGTCATCAAGCCAAACTTTATTACCATTTAGAACTATCCAGTGAAATCACTGCCTGTCTTTCTGCTTATGAAGTGAATTGAAATACAAAGCACTCATATGTTATAAACAATGGCACTGGCGTTGAAAGATTTGTATGGAATCATTTCAAAAAATGGTATGGAATAAAATAATATAACAAAGTTAAGAGTGTCCTAAAATTCTTAAGTTAACAAAGTTAGGAGTGTCCTAATATTCTTAAGTTAACAAAGTTAAGAGTGTCCTAAAATTCTTAAGTTAACAAAGTTAGGAGTGTCCTAATATTCTTAAGTTAACAAAGTTAAGAGTGTCCTAAAATTCTTAAGTTAACAAAGTTAAGAGTGTTCTAAAATTCTTAAGTTGAGAAAGTTAAGAGTGTTCTAAAATTCTTAAGTTGAGAAGTTAAGAGTGTTCTAAAATTCTTAAGTTGACAAAGTTAAGAGTGTTCTAAAATTCTTAAGTTAACAAAGTTAAGAGTGTTCTAAAATTCTTAAGTTGAGAAAGTTAAGAGTGTTCTAAAATTCTTAAGTTGAGAAAGTTAAGAGTGTCCTAAAATTCTTAAGTTAACAAAGTTAAGAGTGTTCTAAAATTCTTAAGTTGAGAAAGTTAAGAGTGTTCTAAAATTCTTAAGTACATGAACAACACTGTGAATTATGTTAACACTACATTACATAATTTAAAATTTACTTAAAGCTTGTATCTTACAGTTTGCCATATATAATACACGCTACATCTTGCTATCTGTTCTTTGAAATGTGCGTATGACTTACTTCAAAACTTATACCTTAGTTTAGTTTGCCATATCTAATACATGCTACATCTTGCCAACTGTTCTTTGAAATGTGTGTATGACTTCTGCCAAAACTTTTACCTTAGTTTATGTAAAGACTGTTTATATCTTGCCAAATTTGTTAAGACAGTACAAATCATAAACTATCACTTTTAATGTCTATTATTTCCAAATCTATAAAAATGAATGATGGGGATTTCAGCTTAAAATACATATTATACAAGGATGATCATGTAATGTGATTTAAAACGTTAAGAGATCACATGTTTTTTTGGGTATAAAATGAGCTAACTGGGCAGCATGACACGAATTGGAAATACCTTGTTATGACAGGTAGAGTGTCATGTTTTACTAATCACATGGTTCTAGAGCACCAATTAAGAGCTTTAAGCAGGTTCTTTTCAGGTAAGACTAATACATATGGTTGCATAAACGAAAAATAAATGGTCCAACTGTCGGATGCTACCCTTAAATCTTAAGAACAATTAACATAACAGATATTTTCTTTAAGGAAAAAGTTAACTTCTTACACCTGAAAAATAATGTACCTCAGGCAAAGCTTTTTCCTGAATAAATGAATCAAATCCACAAGTGTAAATAGTAAAAGAAATGACCTAAAGATATTAATTGTTGTCCATATTCATCTTTGATGATATCCAAAAATAAAACAAAAAACAAATCAAAACAAAAAACAAATCACAATGAACATATTAACATACAAGTTATGGCACAATTAAAAATAAATATGTACAAAATGAAAAAATGACAAGCAAAATAAAAAACAAAGTTTAAAATATCTAGAATTCTTTACTGTATGTGATTACTGAAATAGCTGTTCAGTAAAAGAAAAATGCAATGCTTTTCTTTAAAAAAAACATATGCACAAATACAATGCTTCTTAAAATGAAAAAGATCATATAAAACTGTGAAAGCTAGTCATGCTGTGATGTGAACATACTTGTTTTTGGGCAAACAAAATTATTAAGTCAAACAATAATAAAATAAACAAGATATATTTGTACATTATATATATATGCTCTTGTTACCTGAATTTACCCACTGACTGCAAAACCAATTGGGGTCATCTTCTTAACACAAATGTCTATGTTGGTTGAGAACGAGGGTTTAGGAAATCTCGTCATTGATGAAAATCGGAAGTAGTCTGCTGACCACCAATATCGGCCGAACAATATGTCCATCTTCTTTAAATGGAGGGTGCATAAAATATTTTCAGCAGTTTATGCACTGCATACATGCTGGGGGATCCTCCAATTTACATAATGTCCAATTCACATAACATCGGCTGAAAGGAAATCCGACGACAAGAGCAAAGATGTTCAATGATGAAAGTTAAAATGGCACAGTTCAGGCTTTTATGACATGGTACATCAATCATCGTTTAAGTAGCTCAGATTGCCTCCAAGTTTAAGGGACAGTGGCCGACAGTATGAGCAGTATCTCCAGTAGCCCCACAGATGGGACAAATATACTTCCGGAGCACAGGACAAATCACCTTTCCCCAGCAGTCCTTCAGCTGATGGGTGTAGTAGAACTCTGGGGTCTCCCTATTTTTCTTGCAGAATACACAGTACCTCTCATAATTCTGAAAGTATATTCTGATAGGTCTCGAACGTGGTCTGTTTTGCTGGACTGGGATGGGGTATTGCTGTTGTTGACCCTGTAGTGGCTGATCATGGTTTGGTCTTGGTTGATACTGATTTGGTGCAACGTATGCTCTGACAGTTCTAGAATGTGGTCTGTTTTGCTGGACTGCGTTGTAGTATTGCTGGTATTGTCCCTGTAGTGGCTGAAGATAGTTTGGTCTTTGTTGGTACTGATTTGGTGCAATGTATGCTCTGGTGGTTCTAGAACGTGTTCTGTTTAGCTGGACTGTGTTGTGGTAATACTGTTGTTGACCCTGTAGTGGCTGAAAGTAGTTTGGTCTTTGTTGGTACTGATTTGGTGCAATGTATGCTCTGGTAGTTCTAGAACGCTGTCTAATTTGCTGCACTGCGTTGTGGTAATGCTGGTGATGTCCCTGTTGCGGCTGGAGATAGTTTGGTCTTTGTTGATACTGATTTGGTGCAATGTATGCTCTGTTAGTTCTAGAACGCCGTCTTTTTTGCTGAACTACTTTGTGGAAATGCTGGTGTTGATCCTGTTGTGGCTGATCATGGTTTGGTTTTTGTTGATGCTGATTTGGTGAAATATTCGAACATATCGCTGCCTCAGTAGGAAGTAATGGATCTTCCTTGTTTGGACAGATGGCTGCCTTTGGTGGAATGTCTGAACAATTCTCTGCTTCAGTAGGAAGTAATGGATTTTCCTCATTTGGACAGATGGCTGCCTTTGGTGAAATGTCTGAATAATTCTCTGCTTCAATAGGAAGTAATGGATCTTCATTTGAATAGATGGCTTCCTGCTTTAAAGCAACATCCTCAAAACACTGCTCAGACTCGTCGTCAGTCCACATGCTTGTGTTAGATTGGCTGCCTGGGGATCCAGCATGTGACATCTTTGGGTCAGACACACTGGTACTGGGCTGGTCAATAATGGTAAAACTTAGACCAGTAGGAGAACAACTTAAAGTTGGATATAAATGTGGCAGGGACAATGACTGAGGATGTTCTGAAGACTGTTCACTGGTTATTTGAAAGCCATCCTCAGGCAAGGAAGGTGGCATTTCTAGTGGCGCACTTATGTGCGGACTGAATGAAGACTTGTCCACTTGGTCCATTCCAACACGTGATGATATCCCAATAGTCAAGAGAGATCTAGAAGAGAAATAAACATTGCATATAACTATGACTGCAACATTTACTAGATTAATATAAGGTTGAGCAAGTAAAGGAATATTTAAAAGATTTAAATCAACTGTACTGAAACAGGACCTTGTGGAGTTCAAATCCCGATAGGGCTAACCTTGATATATTTTATTTTGAAACCTCTATGCATGCATCATACTAAAAATCTATATACTTAACTTATAAAATAATCGAGATAAAGAAATAAGTGAAGTAAAATAATATCTATTGGATTAAAAAGGAAAAATGGCAGCACTTTCGTGTTCAAACTGGGGCTTTCTAGCTCGTGAAGAGTTATAGGCACTAGTCCTTTTAGACATGGTCTATGCTAAAGATACCTATTAGTACAAATCGCCAAAATAAACATAAAAAAAATGATTGCATGCGAAAATGTAGCCCACCATTTGAAGATCCACCAATTTTGAGCATAGTAGAATGTAACTAAGCGCCCTATTGCGATTAATATATATATTTGTGGTGGAAGTTTTCCGACAATGTACATATTATAATCGTGTACAATCAACAAGTCACAAGAAACCTAGCCTCTTGATTATTTAAACATTGTAACAAGTAGGTTAATATTCTACTTTCACTTTCTCATCTTCTGAGAACTTGTTAACACATCTATGTATGCATACGATTCTTTTTTATGGAACATGTTTGTTCGCTCTTGGACTTGCCTGTCTTATAGCCTCAAAGAAGTCTGAAGCTTATATTGACATTTTTGGTTCTTAAATTGGTAAATTTATTGATATAATAAAAAAAGTTTGGGACAAAAATTAGTCAAATCTGTCAAGTTTTATTTGTAATGTTTTGTTCCAGCTTATTGACTTGTATTTGCAATGACTTGTATTCCTCATGTGTTTGCATTCTACTGAGGGTCGCAACTTCATTTTGGTAGATCTTTAAGTTGTGATGAACTGGTGGTTTCTACCCAGACGACATACAAATGGGTCTTTTCCTGCCAGTACTAGGTAAAACTTGCCAATATGAACATAATTAACAAATATCTTTTTTTTATTTGGTGTGCCTGGGCTTTTGAATAGTTAAACTCATTTACAAAACAACAACAATTACGGAAGTTAAATTGTCTCCCAGCTATTCCATATATTTTATTACATTGTGCATAAACCCAATAGAGCATGTCTTGTTGTTATTATTTTTCTCAATAACTTTACGAACCAAAATGTAAAATGTTTTTCTCTCTGCAGTTTCCAAAGGCACAGAAGTTAAAGGTATTGTGATTGTGGGTTTTATATCAACAAAAAGAAAACAGAAAACTTGTATACATATCCACATTCTACACTGATGACTTGCTCGAGGCAAAATAAAGAGAAGAAAGCCGTTTGATGTGGATTTTAAGGACACAATAAAAAACAAGCATTTGATAGTATCGCGGGCAATACAGTAGTCCCCTACCGGTCTCTCAAAAAGTTCTTTAATTATCATACGCTCCTGTTTATTGCCATTTATAATTAATTTGAGGTTGAAGTCTGTATTTAACAGCATATTCACATACCAAGCTCCATCAATGTAGCTCAAACATTTATTTTAGTAATCACAGGATCCAGACTTTTTGTTGGACAAATGGACAGACAAACAGGGCAAATCTATAGTCTCCTCCCACCCAAACAGTAGTTGGGGTTCACATAATTTTTTTTAATTGACCTGGCCTAAATAATTGTTAACTTATCATGACATTTATTTTTGGCTTTTATTTAAGGTATGAGCACCTTAATGCACTATCATTTAAGGTAAGTGCACCTGAATGCACTACCCAAAACTTCACGATTTTGCTGCAAGGTCATGCTGTGACCTTGACCTTCAAGGTAGCGAAGCAAATGTTGTGCGCGACACGTCATCTCAATATGGTGATCATTTCTGTGAAATAGTTGTAAAATCCGACTTCAAATAACAAAGTTATAGGGCGGACACGATTTTGCTGTAAGGTCATGCTGTGACCTTGACCTTCAAGGTATTGACCCAAATCTTGATCGCGACACGTCATCTCAATATGGTGATCATTTCTGTGAAATAGGTTTAAAATCCGACTTCTAATAACGAAGTTATGGGCCGGACACGAGTTTGCTTCAAGGTCATGCTGTGACCTTGACCTTCAAGGTAGCGACCCAAATGTTGCGCGTGCATATTGTACACATTGCTACATATTAACATTCCAAGTTTCATGCGCCTAGCTTTAATAGTTTTTAAGTTATCAAAGGATCCAGATTTGTAGCGGACAGACAGACGGACTGACTGACGACGGGGGGTAAACCTATAGTCCCCTCCGGTGTGAACACCGGTAGGGTATTAATAACTTGGTTTATGTCCCACAAGCCAGATTCATGAATAACCTCAATGTGTGCTAACAATATTCCTAATCCAATGGATATTGACATCACACATTATTTTATTATTAAAAATAAATAATTTCTTGTAAAAAAATAAAACCATAAATATTTATGTTACTTTTTTTTATTCTTTATTTTTCAGTATGGACGACCTAAAGCATGATAATAATATTAAAACAGCAATTTAGTTAAGCCTGCAATCCATCCCAAAATCTTCACTTACTTGCAATGGTCTTAAAAAACATATTCATAATTGAACATAAGTATTTCTATCTTCTTTCTGGACATTGCAATCTAAATATAAACAGAAAAAATGTTTTATGTCTAAATGCACTCATTTTTATCCTCTTTAACTACCTGATTTTAAACCCCAAGTCTCATTATGACTACATTTATATTGTATGTGCATGTAGGAATTTGATTTTTCACAGGACTTTGCTTAATTCAAAAATGTTAAAAGTTAGATTGAGACAAAATCTGAAAAGAAGAGGGTTTACAGCTGAAAAAATGTTTTTAATGTGTCTGGTCATATATTAGCCTATACACATGATGGTTCAAAGCAAGTGATTCCGTCATTTCATCTTAATTACCTGTAATCTTCTAATACTATCACTACATTGCTATTTAGTTTTTTATTGTATAGTTTACTACTTAATGATTTTTTTTTTTAATTTGATGCTGTACTAGGTTAATTCATATTATATCTAGACACACTTACAGAATAGTTTAAAATACTTTTTAAGTCTCCCATTCTTAAGATGTTTGGACATTAAAATATACTGCAGAAAATAAGTAATGAGTGTGATATACTTTCTCTCAGAGTCATGTGATCCACATTACTTGTCAATTTCCAATACTGGTACCATAACTGGCAAGCAAATGAAATCATTGTAAGACATCATCTATGTTATAAAACATTTGTAAATCCAAAGACTAGAAAAACAATATATTTTGAATGATATTTTGATGATTACACAAACACATGTAATAAGGATGGATGGATGGATGGATGGATGGATGGGTGGGTGGGTGGGTGGGTGGGTAGATAGATAGATAGATAGATAGATGAGCTTAGATGGGCTTTGTTTATCAAATCATAACAAAAGTGATTTAATGCATATTCCTGTCCTCTTAATAGGCTTCAGTAAATAAAGACAAAAAGTTAAACCACAAAATAGCAACTTGGTATGAACAGGTAAGTTAATGACTTACCCCTTTTTTTTATTGCTCGATGTGATATTTATAAAAAATGTATTTTTGCAAGGTAGATATTAATTTAAGCAGTAATTGTTTTAGAAAGTAAATGAACATGAACATTTTTTCTTCTAAAAGGTAGTTTCGTCCATATTAATGTAACTGAACACCTCAAATGTTTCAAGACGTAAAACAATTAACTAAAAAGTGACTTAAAGGTGGTATGCCACAGTTTGGACCAAAAAG
This sequence comes from Sinonovacula constricta, assembly GCA_007844125.1. Classification (NCBI taxonomy): domain Eukaryota; kingdom Metazoa; phylum Mollusca; class Bivalvia; order Cardiida; family Solecurtidae; genus Sinonovacula; species Sinonovacula constricta. The sequence goes on from CM017555.1 coordinate 68,726,782, forward strand.
TTTGTCATTAACAATCATCATAAACCATTGTTACCTGAAAAGATCTTGCAAAATGCTGTTTATTGGTTTCCTGAACTGAACCATAATGTCACAGTTGTTATTTCAAACATGTACTTCCTATCTGAGCCACGCTGCACAGTTAGCTATTTTTAAAATAACAATACCATGTTTTAGCTTATCAACATCATCAGTTGTGATGCCGATGTCTATTTTTTTAATAGGAATCTCATTTATAGATTTGAAAAGTGAACATTTAAGTGTTGATTAACTTGTTTTACTTCCCTTAAATTGAGATACTGTTGAAAATCGTCAAAGCTTAGACTAAAGTCTGATTTTTTTTCTGCAGAAATTAAGCACAAATATTCCAAACAAAGATCAGATATTGTTACATATATTAAACTGTGGAACACCACCTTTAAATCCTCCAAAGACATCTAAACTGACTAACAATGTTCTTTAGAGGGTATAATGTTATATTTAAAGTGACGTAAAATAGTTAAACACTCAAACAGGTACATTAACTCATTTTCTTGTCAGAGGGAACACACAAGTCTGTTATTTTTCACTTATAACAGAGTGCAATTTTCTTTCAAAGTATTCAGTGTCTTCAGGGTTGACAGCATTTTGGAATAATATCTCTAGGACACTATTGAGGTCTGCTTCTGCTAAATCCCTGTCCAGGAAAAGTTACTGTCATTTCTCAATGATCTTCCTGTTAGCAATATGCCTTCCTCAGTCAACATCATCCCTTCTTCTGACTGGCTTCTCAAAATCACTAAACAGATAAACAATGTCAAATGAACACAAAAGACAAAAACATTAAAAAAATAAACAACAGATATACCTGCATCATTCAAAGAAAATAAGTGACAAGATAGTTTTTTGTAAAAAAAAAAGTTTTGGACTGGACAAAGAGAACCACAATTAACACTTATATATTTAAATAGTTGTGTCGCTATCATTCCATAGGGTATTGTTTGTGGTTTGTAATAAAATAAATACAAATGACAGATAACAAGAAGAACTGTTTATAGAGATGAACCATACTTGCTTGTTGAGCTAAAACAGGTAAAACAAATAAGCACTGCAACAGAAGACCAGAATAATTAATTGTTGGATATATTATCCTAGCAACATTTTTCAGTTATTTACAGATGTGTCCACTTAAAGCAGATATAGTGCTGGCTAAACTGTGTATAGCATGCCAAGAAGACCTGGCATGATACCACACCCAACCCAGTCACATTATACTGATACATGTACCTGGCAAACCAGACGTGGAACTACCCTTATATGTAGGGATGCTAACAGTTGCTAGAACTATATCTGGTTAAGCTTTCAGAATAACCGATTAACCTGTTAAATGGACAAAAATTTGTTTTGTACAGTCTAAGATTATTTTTTCTTGCCAATAAACTGTATTTAATTTGTTTAGAACATGTATATGCATCTTTTTTTGCACTATACAACTAACTAGATTAAGTTTGTGTTATACCTTTTTATTTATGTTGACTTAATTAAAATACCAAAATGCGAGTTTCTATGAAAACATATGTTGCTGTTTTCGGATATATATTTGTATTCGCCTATTTTGCGTCCTGAGAACAGTATTTAAAATAAATCTTTAAGTATATGCTGCATTTTTAATGTAAATGTAAACTTTTAAAGCACAGTTACACTTCTGATTATTAAACTGTGATTTATACTAGCGACATTCGTTTGCATTAACATATGGACTTTGGTTGCATACATTAAGGCCTATAGTTAAAGAAGAAATCATACAACAGTATATTTAAATGGACAAAAACACATCAAGTTTGATATACAAATTTTGAAGGACATCTCATCATAAAATAAAACTTGATTTGCCATAAATGTAATTTAAATTTTACAATTCTGTATATAAGTAAAGTGTGTCTTGACAAAATGATTATTCAGTGAAGAATGAACTGGTAACTTCTAATAACCTGCCACCTGGCAGATTGTGTTTTAACAAGTACAGAGTCCACTTAGCCAATTATCAGCGGCGTGTAAAAACAATAACACAATCAACTAGGACAGAGGTAATGTTAACTGAGACTGTCATGGATCGTTGGTCTTGTGTATTGTCACTTGAAACAAAACTACATAGGGGTAGATGTCTGACAGCTAGAAATAGACAAGAGGTGTAAGAATCACCATGGTAACAGATATGGGTAGGCTGTAAATTAAGTCATAGGGATACTGAGCTACTTGTACGATGCACTTAAGTTGAAGGAAAAATTGCATGAATATTTCAAATATTTCAAGGTTAACCTAAATGGAAGATCATAACTGTTTAACTATTGCAAAGAAAAGGTTACCAGTAACCAATTAACCATTAGCATCCCTACTTATATGTGCTTGTGCGTTGGCAAGGTAGCTATACCATTACTATTTGTAACATTTTTGGTACATGAAGTCACGGGTAACTTCCCTTATATTTACTTAAGTGTTAGCAAGGGAGCTATACTTCTGAGGGAGCTATACTACTATCATTTCTAATTACTCTGGTATCTCATGGACCACAATCGAACTAGGGGTCTCCAGTACATGGTCTGGTCCTTACACTCAAACAATTGCTTTAACAGGTCCAGTCTAGGTTAATAATTCTACATGTACACAAGCAACATTTGGGCAATTAGTTACATTTTTTTTATTACAAAGCCATATAATATATGGAAAATTGCCAACCCCATGCTTGCCGTGTTCATTTGACATAAAATTCTTTTGAACAACATTTCATTTTCCCTGCCTACTGAAGCTCCTCAGAAAGTGTGGTTGAATCTAGGCTAGCATTTTCATCAGAGATGTCATTTAAAGAATGGGGATGGAATGTGTGACCTGTGACATCAGTGGTGTGCAATCACAATAGCTCACAGTGTGTATGCTTAGGTTAGCTAAAAATGCAAATTTCATCAATTGTGACCAAGTCGCTTCAAAAGAAATTAAACTTATCTACAAAGAATACATGCATTTATCCTTACCAAATATCTTGAGGGTGAAAAATGGATATGTGTGGAATTAACTGGTTAGCCCCATTATAAGTGAGATTTTGAACTTGAACTAATAATAAATTTGTAGTGACCATAAATGTCTATACATATTTTACATGTAGTTATAAAACTTACTCAAAACACAAATTATATAGCGGGTCTGCTGGTGCTGGACTGGTTCCCAGGCGCGTGTCTGGGCCGTTTTTGAAGTTACGCACAATTACAAGGGAAATAACCTTTGTAATAATACTTTTGAAAATGTTCGGTTCTTTTCTAATGAATAACATGTAAAATGCGGACATGCGAGGAACTTAACACAAAATATGAACGACTAAAATCCTGACGTGTTTAAAGTTTAGTCATTTTAAACCTTTTCAACTTGATTGGTGTAGTAATAAGATTTATAACATAGAAACTACGGGAATAAAATATATCATTCCTAACCCGGGTTAAGCTTTGACTTTCTTAGTGTGTTTAGTACTTTTAGATTTTTGATTTCTCGAGCAGAGGTTACGCACGTGCGTAAAGTGCGGAATGGGAGAAACGCGCCTGCTGGTTCCCATGTATTACCAAGAGGTCTCCTGTTCCTGCCTTTCTCTCCAGGTACCTGTAAGTTCCCAAGATTTGGTCCCGCAGTGGGCAGGTCTTCGGTAATACAGTTATTGCTGTTCTGTGAATACAATGCATTCTAAGATTAAGTTAATACTTTGTTTTATTGGCATGTCAATTTGAATGTTGTTATAAAATTTGCATGGTTACCGGAATGACCCACTGGAATGTAGTTTTATTTGATTACAAAAATACATGGATACGAAACAACAAACACCAGTTTATGTTAAAACTTTGTTCACGCTGTCAAATGTGACAGCATAATGGATTTGAAAAATAAAATCTACACATGTTAAAAGTAAACAAAAAAGTCAGTTGCTTTAAAATCAACTATAATCCCTCTGATACTCTGGAGCAATAGGAAAGTGAAAAAGGAAAGACGACCAGTAAATAAAACTGTACTTCAACTAGTGTTGAGGAAACAGACCAATATGGTGCATGCCATAAAAACTATTCCCTAAATTAAGGGAAAAGTTAAATAGCAAAATAATCAATAATTTACAGCAACATGTTCACCACAAAATGTTCATAAATAGCACAACAATACTCACCGAAGATGGCATCTTGTCTATGCATTTTCAACATGGTAGGCGGGGCTTCATATGCAAAGTAGTAAGTTCTCGTCCAAGCTCCGACAGATTCCGTAAACTATCATTATTTTCCACTTTAATTTGCTTTTTATACTCTTTGTTTATAATTTGTGAAAAGCAATATTACTTGGTTAGCGACAGTTTTTTGTCTTGTTGGTAAATGTTTAAATTTAAATTGAGGCTGTTCTTGATATTTAATGGCATAAAAGTTTGAGTTTTCAGCTAATTAAGTGAGATCGAGCTCATAGGTATCTTTAAGGGTTTCATATAATTATGTCTCTGCTCTTTGGTGCCTTTTAAAATGTTAATTTTGAAGTAGTGTAGTTTTTCTGTCATCTTCTGTCTGCTTTCAAAGTGTATGTGTAGCAGTTTTACTGGTACTGGTAGTTTGTTCACAGAGCCTCTACAGCTCAGTGGTACCCACCCGTTAGTTTTTGGGAGGTCTGTGGTCCGAAGCCCATTGGAGGTCCACTTTTTTCACCAGTTCATTAAATTTCATGGCCTGCAGCATGAGCATGATTGTGTTGTGTTATGCAACATCGCTTTGGAGTAAAACCAGGGATACGATTCAGGAGGATCCTCAATGTTAAAAGAGGCAGAAGTGTTTTTTGTATTTGTTCACACTGCGCCTTTACATCTCGGTAGGGCAACCCTGTATTGGGAAGGTCTGTGGTTTGAATCCCAGTGAATATACCTACCAAATTTTGTCCTTAAGTTCATAGTAAATTAGTTGTATAGAGTTTCCAAGCAATTCAATTTACCAGGGTAGTTTTGTCAGCTTTTCAGTGCATTATTATTTTTCTTTGTTTATATTTTACTATACTAAGTTTAAAGTTTAATATTTAAAATTAAAAATTAACTAAATGCTGACAAAGTATGCC